>LGAG01000894.1:179292-228835 GCA_001278395.1 Lerema accius | reverse complement strand
TTGATATGACGCACGAGGCGCGTCACGGGCATCCCATGATGTCTTCTTAGGACGCGCCTGGCGCGTCATGGGCAATGAGTCGGTTAATGACGCTCTTTTGCTTACACACCACCTTTGTGTACCTATATTTATGTATTTAGTAAATATGTCCATGGGCGACCTTTTTTCTCTGCTACGTTGTATTTAATTGTCATGAAAAATGTTTCGATTTTATTAGGTATTATAATATAAGGAATATTTATGCGTGTAAAAAACTTTTGATTTGGGCCATTTATTTGAAATACATTGACAACTAGAAAGGCAGATAAAAAATCTTTTACCATACTATGAAAACAATGATATGGTAAGAATATATTTTTTATTGTGTCTGATGAGCTATTTACGCGAAATAAATGAATAAAGGTTTTTACTGATGTATGGTTTTTATTATTTAAATTGTTGATATTTGGTGATATTAAACTATGAATATTATAAACAGAAATACCCCTCTTACTATTTTTTATCACGTTTCAAGCAGATAGCTCATCCACACAAACAAGGTAAATAATAATATTAGATAAAGACAATAATAATATGCATTTTATTAATAAGATTTCCGTATATTAAAAGGTAATTAGATTCAAGATAAAATTAACAGGAGGATGACAACAGATTTAACAATAACATTAAATAGTGATTCGAGTATAACGAAAAATATTTAAATGGTAAGGTACCATTAAATAACCAGGTCGAAGAACAAGATACAAATATATATTTTAAAAATTACATGAACATACAGAGATGATTTACTTTAAGAGGAAAATTTTAAAACGTTTAGAAATCACGCGTACTTATCGATATAAAATTATCGACGACAACAAAGCACGTTTCGTTTTACGTAAAATTTTATTTTGTAATGATATCATTGGCACCATTTATCGAGTTATAAAAAATATTAAGAAACTTTGTGCCTCAAGTGAACAACCACTGGAATGTAAGCAAGGGATACATTTTATTTTATTTTAGCTCAATACGACGAAATGTTTTTCAAATCATGCCATTTATTGGTTTTACACGAAATGCACCTTAAATGTACACATTAGACAATGCGTATTTAATACTATATAGAATGCCTTATATATTTCCCGCGTAATAATTTTTCTTGTTACCTTGCTTGATATTGATTTCGAGACTTACTTTTAATAAGATACATTTAATAAGTAAGGTTCAAAAATAGCAACGCATTTTATTACAATTATATATAATCATGATCCACTTCTCGACTTTAGTAACATGTCCAAATTTTCTGTATGTCTCTTGTAAAAAACATTAGGTAGAGTAGCATTAAAGATATAGGAATAACTTTAAATTAAAATAACTCACAACATAACTAAACCAACCAATAAGCTGGCTTGCAACAGATAAAAATTAACTTCGTATATTTTACTAGATTGATAAAACATTATTAACATTACAAGAAAATACAACAATTAAGTCTATGAATATTAATTAAGCTAAGTGGAGCATTGGAATAAAATAATTCGATAAAATTAACACATGTTTCAAAATATGGCTTCGAATACATCATCTTTCTATAAATCTAATGGTTTTATAAATTGAACTTTAATAAATTAGCTAATTATAACATAAAATAATGGCATGTCTTTAATGAACAGTCTTTTTACGCTGTTATATGACTCTCAAATTATTTATTTAATAAGAATCATTACTTTTTTATTTATCTAATAATAACTGCAAGTAATTGTACTTAAGAACTTTAATTTCATGGATCTATTGAGAAAACATACCTACTAATTACGTAGCCATTTTCTCAAATTAATGTAGGTAATTATATGCAAATTAAAGAAACAACGATTTCCGCGTAATTTTAAAAGGGTAACAATTTGTTTAAAAAAACAAAAAATGACAACTTTGACACATACTGCCATTAATGCAATGTGCACCAAAACATGAGTTGGGGTAACGCACATCTATCAACTCGGAACGGAATCGTGACGACCTCAATTCAAACTCCAAAGAAGGTACAATACTAATACGATGCTAATAGAGGGCGTCGGGATGTCGTTACGTTTCCGAGTTGATAAGTGTGGGCTACCCTAAAATCGAAGCTTGCTTTTGCAAAATTTAGTTAGTTACTAGACTACTTCCTACATCGGTGTCGAGAGCTGGTGCCGCGAGCGGTCGAGCCCGACGTCCACGGTGACAACCTTCCCGTCCACCGGCGAGCCACTGTCCACGTCACTGTCCGGCATGATCACACACACAAACGACTTCCCACTAGTCGCGTCCTTAGGATAAATAGTCATGGGAATAAATCTGTCGCTCGTCCCGTCCACGTATGCCCCCAGCCGGGAGTAGACTTCGGGGAAGTGCTTCTTCAGCACCACCCCCCGGCTTTCCAGTTCGCTGACGATGTTCCTGAAACATATCTCTCTAAACTTGTGTGCTGTGGCGGCGTTTTTCTCTCCGGTGTTGCTCTTCGAGGTCAGTATGAGCGTTTCCCTGTCCTCTGGCGTTCCTTTGCTGTCTCTCCTACTACGCTTCTTGTTCTGCTCCTGTATGGCGGCCGACACCGTCTTGCTGAGTCGTAACTTGGCACATCTGGATACCATTTGTCGCTCCCACTTCACCGCCCCCTTGGTCGGAACCTCGCTGATTATGCAGACGGCCACGTACAAAATGACTCTCGTCTCCGGATTGTAAGCCTTGCACAGTTTTACAACTTCCGTGTACAGTTCGGCACCCATTTCGTTCGGTTGGAGAGCGGTCCATTTAATAAACTCAGGTTCGCTTAAATATTGATAGCCGTGGGTTGTGAATTTTTCGGCAGATTCGGGGCTCGTGAAGAACACCTTGACGACTCCTCTTCCCTGAGACAGATAACCCTTGTGACCGACTGTACTGATCTGATGCAGGGAGTCAGCGTCCTCCTTTGCTGCCGATATGATTTGTCGACAGAGCGCACTTGCGCGGGAATGTAGGCAGACCTTTCTGTGCTTCTCCCAGTGAGCTCTCCTACATTCCTTCGAGCAGTACATGGTTGTACAGTTATGGCATGTCTTGTAATGCCGCTTGGCGTCTATTAAGGGAGCGCGTGAGGGGCATTTGGGGTACTTGCACTTGACGAAAGCCTCGTCCGTGCTGTTTTCTGTTTGAAGGGATGCGAGGGAAACGCGGGAATCATTGCGAGTGAGGTTATTGTCCCGAAGTGCTGCAGCGTCGAGACTGGTCCGGCGGTCTAGGGAGGCGCTCGGGTTAGCGAAGGGTTCACTTCTCCTGCGAGAATGTTCCCCCTGCGCTGACCGCGGGCGCCTCGTATCCGGCATCGGGGCAAGAGTATCAACTGAATCCGTGCCTGGAATAAAACGAAACACGAATTCACAACGCTTTCCAAGACGCCGCACTCCTCTAATGCCTCTAAACAGACCCAGGACCATTTCTAGCTAACATGGTACAAAAATCAACCACATCTATGACAAGACGACATGCTTCGGGATCGAACAACTAATCTAAACGGGGGCATGCTTGAAGGTGAGTTGTGTAGGTACATATTTATATAGAAAATATAAATACCTAATAGAGTAAATGGAAACGGAGAAAATACTTGTACATAATTGAATTAAATGCTGCCAACTCCGGTCTACGCGTGGGCAGATTGAGGTTCGATACTATCGAAGAAAGATGGGTAACTATTAATTAAATGTATTATGCACTATTATGATACAAGTTGTTGTAAGTTGAAGCAAATAGGTACAGGATCTTTGTATTCTTAGTTTTTACAGTCATCTTAGATCATCAATCTTAGATCTTAATAGTTATTTAAAATAAATATCGTTTAATAAATCCGCATACAATCTGCATTTTGAATTAAGTTCATATTTTCTAAAATCGGTATTGTTATCATCATAGTAATACACTGAAATTCTTGGTTTATAATAGCTTTAACAAAGTTGAATTTTAGCCGGATCAGTTACTTCTTCCTTCTAGAAGACACTTATTGCACTAATAAAAGAAAGTCATGCGGATCCATCAAACGAGTGCTATAAAACTGCGTGTAAGGATAAGGTAAGTAAAAAAAATTGGAACGGCCATGACTTACATATCGGTCCTACCTGGTCGATCGGGGTCCGGACTGGGGTCCGTGAAGGAGCTGGGGCCCTCACTGGGGCCCTCGCTGGGGGTCCCTAGGAAGCGGGAGGCGGGGGACGCACTGCTGTGGCCACTGCTGGCTAGTTGCTCGTAGCGCGGGCTCTGGGGTATGGCGGCTTATTTTTAATGGCCATAAATCTCTACGGGTTTGTGCCATTGTGTATATAGAATATAGATATTGTCTGCTGGTTTAGAAACCGCTGTGACCTACTACCTGCTCTCAGTAAAGGAGGGTTGTCACAGAATGTTTCTTTATTTTGTGTTGTTTTGTATTCATTTTGTACCTATTCATAAGGTTGCCTCCATATTGCTTATTTATTAGACGGGTTAAAGAGCTATATTCAACGCTAATCAACGTAGAAGCAGAGCTCGTCAACTAATAAAAGTTTCCCAGGAGCCAACTAATGTGTAATGCTTGGTAGTTGCAATAAAGTATGTGTAATTTACTACTAGAACAGTGCAAGGCAATTAATATTATAAAAAGAAACATTTTTAAAATATGACACGTGGTCTACGGCACAATCAGAGTGTGGCCATTATACTCAGTTAGCAAGTAGGCGAGTTTCTTAAACAACTTTGTTAGATTGTTTTGTTCTTTTTTTGATCATGTCTAAGTTGACATATCGGTATAAAAAATGAAATAAAGGTTATGGTTAAATACAATGTTACCTTACCAGTAACTATTGTCCATGTCTTAGTTAAGCTTGGAGATGAAAATATATACTTATATTTTTATATGCAGGTGACTTTGAATGTATGTATACCTTGCCACCCATGAAATAGTAAGGGCTCGAAGACTTTCTAGGACTTGGCTGAGGGGTGGGTATTCTCGCTGGCTGAGAGGGCAAGCCCAGCAGGGAATCCAGTACATCCTCCAGGGTAGTGGACCCCGGAGACGGTCTGGTGATGCCCAAGTTCAATGACCGCTGGGATTCTTGCCAGTCTGCAAACAGGGGAGGGAGTGCCTCTTTATATTTGGTCATTAAGTACGTTTTCCATTCGGCGTTGTGTTAAACGAAATCTCGATTAATGTTTCGCGTTGCGTTTGCAATACGAGGTTTCAAGATTTGTAGAATGAAGGTAGAATTTTGAATTTGGAATATATGGGTGCTCGGAAGCGTCTCCAACAAGTAATTTGCCAATTGTAGTGATTGATATCCGGATAAAGAAGGATAGAAGGGCTCTAAGTATACGCTACTATACAGAACAGAATAAATACAACAAAAATATTTGATAGGATACGGTGTAACATACGAATACATTACCAGGTACAACAGCATACTAGCAGTAAATGAAAGTCTCAGTAAAACCAAACAAAAAATTATGTACCACAAGTGCCACATTCAAAACAAATAAGTTTAAAAATAATGTTACTTACCATTGTTATTCAATCATGGTTTACTAAAGAAGTCCACTGAATATAAAATTATTAACTTACTAGCTCCAAAAACTAACTTTGTAATTTAGACATAAATACATAAAAATTATACACGTCACAAAAATTAAAAATAAAACAAAATATAAAATAAAACTGAATATATTTAATCATAAAAAGTAACTAAAGTACAATCATCGAAACAATAATAACGTAGACAATGTTATGTAATATTTTCAAACGGACATCCATCACATCTGGTTACACAAAGGTACGGAGATTCTCTAACGCATATTAACTACACTACGTATATAAATTACATTTTGTTTTAGGTACTATTTTGTATATCTAAAAACACATATCAGAAAACTAGAGAGCTACAGACCGTGAAGACTAAAGTGAACAGATGATTGCAATGAAAATAGCGCCAATTTTTTATCTATTGTGTTATGGCTCTGTGAACTTTTTTAATAGACATTTTTTTTTTCGCGTCAATGACTCGCAACATGTACAGCCTAGTCTGTGGACTTGGTGTACGCAACAAGACATCAAAATACCAAATAGATGTATGTAATATCTCGTCTAATATATTCGTGGCGCTTTCGGATTAATTCGTCGGTGTTTTTGAATTTCTAACCTAATCAGAACCTGTATAATTTACTGAGGGGCTAGTTCAAGTCCCGACATAAATTACGAGGTGATTTAAGTAGAAGAACTTGTATTTTTAGACTGCAGTCTTATTGTCACTTTTCACCAACGCTTTTGGTTCTGATAACTATGGCCCTATGAATTCTATGCATTCAAATATCAGGCATATTTCTATATTATGAATGTAACGTTTGTGACCTTTATAAAGCCTAAGAATACGTGAAACAGGCAAACTAATATAAGATAATATATTAAGTAGGTAACAGAAAATTAGCACCTAAAATAAAATATAGCGATATGATCGTATTATTTACACTAAAAATTATGAACTAGCTATAAATTGATATTCTATCGATTCTCATTTAAAATAAAACACACAAACGTAATAACTTACTCTGTACACTGAACGAAAATATAGTCATAACTGGTTCTCATCAAATTGAATTTAAAATTATGGCAATAATTTATATAAATCTATTGACTACAGTTTGTTTGAATAACGTATAAATTGCTGAAGGTATTGATATGTTTTAATAGTTGGTGCAGCGTTAGAAAGTTACGATATATAATTTATAAAAAGTACTGAATTATATGTATATCCTCTATCGAAATGCATTAACAAAGGCTGTTGGTTGATAAATAACGTTTCATTAAATTGACATAATATATTATTTATTAGTCATTTGGCGAGTCATTAAATTTACAAAATACTTGCACCTACTGGCAACACTGACAAATAAAAAATAATATCGCTGAATGTTTCGAATAGTCTGTCTCTTTTACCTTGTTTTGGTATGAAAGAGACACAGTCAAGTTAGCCGCCAAATCGAAATAAAACTTTATAAATACAAGCCACATAAACTAATTTCTTAAGCCACTACAAGCCAGTGCTTTATAAATATTGCAAAAGTAAAGCACTTGTACAAACGAATAGAAAGTTGTGAAAAATAGTGCAATAAATGTCACAAAAATAATAACATACAGAAAAATGGTCCTGAGTCTTAAACACAGTCTATATAAAGCTCTATTACACATTTCACAAACGAAATCTTTCAGTCCTGAAACATCACGATTTCATTCACGGATAACTAAATACAAAGAACAGCACAAAATTAACGCACAGAGTATTAACGTAACATAAAATTAACAAGACACTGCGGGTTTGGATAAGGAGGCTAAATGCAAAGTTGTTACGGCCAGAAAAAAAAATCAGGTACCACAAATTCTAGAACGCCATGTTCTATTTGGTATTTAAAAAGAACACGTACGATTTCAACGACTAACATTTTACTTTACTGACTACGTCGGTTTTAATTCGGAATGTCGCTTTGGAGCATTTATCTAAACCTGCAGTGTACATCGTGGTGTGGTCACGCTCGCTCACCGGGCGCCGCTCGGTGGTCGAGGCGGAGGGAGGACGGCGGCCGCGGGTGGGGGGGAGGCAGTGCTTCGGACACTACCAGAGGTGTTTGTGGCGATTCTAGAGGTTTCGTACCTGTGGACACCACGATTGCTCGAATTAAACCCTCGTTCTTTGCAGCTCAATTCGATACTTAGACCAATTTTTAACACCACTTTTCGTCAATTCAGACACCAATTCAAAATTAATTCGGACTCCAATACTGTCAAAATAAATTTTGGCGCCAATTTATGTCCATACGACACAAACTACCGTGTGCTAAAGCAGGATAACTTAAATTAACAAAATAATAATTCGTATAAAGTTTTGAAAGTGAACATACTCCCGATAAGACCGAGTTGTGAATCTAATTAAATCTGTCATGTACAATACAACCAGATGCAAATGAAATCAAAGAAACCGTATGATTGACTGATAGCGCTTGGACCACTAATATTGACCGAGAGCAAATTTCAATTACGAACAATCACAGCTTGATTTTCAATCTGGGAGTATGGTGTTAAAATCTTAAACGCTTAAACCAAAATCGCAATTGAATCATTTTGGAAGTAAGCCAACAAAATATACTAGTGATTAAAAGAGCTTGTTCGAATGTAACAGAACAGGAAGCTGCTATATCAGAGAAGCAGACACAGGAGTGTCAACAACATAGAGAGACGTCACAAGAGAAGTAGAGTAGTATACAATAGAGAGAATATAGAATATTGAAATCTGCATACATCAAAGACACTTACCAACAAAAGAGCTCTCGAGCCAATACAACTTTTGGCTGGACCGTGGCGAAGGTTGTCTATCCACGTCTCCGTTCGCCGGCTCCAATCCTGACACGTAATGAACAATGGCTGACGTCACTTCCTTGATAGACGTCTGTATCTCCTCAGAGGCCTTTGAAGACACTGACTGCTGAAGTATTGAAGAAGCTAGTCTGGAAATTAAAGTAATAAATAACGTAAATAACACATTACTGTAACTGCATACTGATAAAATACAGCGGTAAATTCATAAACCGTACATTGTAATTTAGGTCGCGGCGATAATGTTCCCGAATATAACATTTAACGAACAACGTATAATACATTGAAATTGGAGCGTTTTAAACATTAAGTCTTAACGATAAACAATCAGCAAATGGAAATACAATGGCTCTTTTTTATTAGGCTTTTAACAATTTTTTGTTTACTTCAATCATTCCTTAATGTCGTCAAGTTATTCGCAGCAATAAAAAGTTTAAAAAGATGATGAGAAGTAATATTAAATTTACCGAGAGGCTAATTAATAAGACAGATACTAAAACAGAGGTTGTGTCAATGAGGTTGTCAAGATGTTACCTTTCGTGAGGTGTTCTAGGAGTGCTGTTGAGTCGTTCCTGACTCCTCCAGCCGAGGTACGGCTGTCGGGCGCTGAATGATGAGCGGGTGGAAGGTGAGCACAACGGGCTGGTCCCGCGAATGCTACTGCGCGTTGATGAGCACGGTGACGTCTGGCAATAGCATACGAGGCATGATTAGGACAGATGATCAAGACGATTGAAGGTAGGTACCTACTATTTCGTTTAAATGGTTAGTATGGGAGGGGCAGGTAATTTTAAATAGAGTGAAGGTAAATTAGCTGCAATACGTAGAGTATTTATTATTGGGTAATCCCAAAAAACATTAAAAGACAGTACATGGTTACAAACTTTATACCTACATGAACTATCTAAATGGATCGTAATGGAAATTAATGAGTTCAAAATCGAAGCACAAATTATAGTATACTATTTACACAATTTTTGTAATTGAAACCAAAACTAATGTTGACGCTTTGCTAGCTATCAAGTAGTAGAAAACTTACTTGATTAGAATTAAGTCTGCTAGTAGACCATCTGCCGAAACTGGTAGTATGGGGAGACAGTTGGGGCGGCGGCGGCTGCGCGTTGGCCCCAAGGCTGCCGAGAGATGTGGTCTTCGAGTTGAGGCCACTCCAGCGCGCAGCTGACGCGGACGCGTCAGACAATCGCTTGCGAAGAAGGAAACCTTCACGAGGGGCAGGTGCATTCTTGTACCTGAAATTAGATCGTCAGGACGTCAAACGTTTAGGCTAGCTTGATATTTAATTAACTTTTAGTAAAAGATAACAATTCGACATTAATTTCAGAGGTTGCTTTGGTAATGTGTTTTTTAACTTTGTAATTAAACTTTATGGTTGATGCTGCATTGGCATTGCTTATGTTCAAAGGCGACTTTGACCATTTACCATCATTAGGCTAATCTTCGTTCAGCTGTCATTCAAACTTAATACCCTGCACATATACTTTTGTTAACTGAGATAGATTACTTTTTGGCTGTTGATACCCAAGTTTTTCTACAATTCTCTTCTCTTATAGCAGAACTGTTTAGTAGTACAGTAAATTAAGGTATGGTGGCGAAGCTAGACAGTGTTGGCGTCAAGTCTAGCCGGGTCATTTACACGAGCTGCAATTAGGTCATAGTTAATGACAATAAAGAGTGTCGGGAGGTCGCGTCGGCTGGCGTGAGAAAGTACATTAAAATAAACGAACCTTGACGAGATAACGCTAAAACGTTAGTTTAATCTAATCATGAACTTGTATTAGCGAGCATCGAAAAAGCGTTACGATAAAGCTCGGTAAAAGTTATAAAAAAGGCAATTCACAGACAACGAATTTAACGCGAAGAAACATATGAGTTATCTTGGTCAAAAATATTTGTAAGTAGGTATTTACATAACTCCGTTAAAGTAAAAAGTTAAATGCCTATTAACAATGACTTATAAATACTATGTATCAAAACACCGAATCCTGCAAATAATAATTCGCTTTTTAAATATTATTTAATTGACGAAGAACTAGTACTAAGTACATATTTTGAAACCTTACAAATACGTGCCGATTCCAGTGTGGACAATAACCGTTAGTATTACGGCTAATTACATAACTCAGTTTGGTTATATTAAGCATAATAGTTTACTAGTAATATAAAGACCTCATCATGAAATCAATATTGATTTTAAACTATGAAATCGAGAATCATTATGTTGTATACATATATCACTTTTAAATCCGACGAACGGTTTATTTTTTATTCAGTTGTGGACTTTTTAATGTAGGTGTGTTTATAGACCTCAAACTCGTATTACCTACTTATTCACTTAGGAAATATAAATACCATTATTCACATGACGACACGAAGTAGTTTAACAGAAATAGGTAGACGACAACTATGTTTTTGTATTAGCTAAGTTCGTGTTAACACGCACACCTGTCATGAAGGTTGATATAATATTGCAATTACCATACTATTACCAGGGTGGAGTTTAGTCTACACAGTAACTAGGCACCCAAATAAACAATAGTAACAGGTTCTTTTTCAATACATGTCCTCATATCGTCAAGATAGTCTAAAAATAATATAGTTTAAAGCCACTAAAGTATTTTAATTAATAAAGTGGAGGTTAATCAGCTATTTTACAGGGGCAACAAAGAACATAATCATTAGGCTAGTAAAATTAAAAAAATACAGAAAAAAGTAACTTGTTGTGATGACATTTCAAAGACAGGTTTAAATCAGTTCTCTTTATAGGTCACAAAGGTAACATTACTGAAAAGGTTAAAAACAACTGATCTAGACTAACTAGATGTTCATTAACTTAAAGGAAGCCTATTCACTGTTGCCTTCAAGGTATACTATGATGATTATAATTCTTATAAGGCTCCTTCAGATAGTAAGAAGCATCTCCAAACTTTTGCTAGTAGCTAACAAAATACCTCCACTGAAAATACGTGAAACATTATACAAACTCCAAAGAGATGGCCTAGTATTAAATAAAACCATATTATCCAAAACTGAACGCTACGCTAGGGGCAAATTAAATTTTGTCCAGTTAAAAGCCTGCTTTTAAATTGCTATTATGTTAGCGTGAGTCCATTAAGCCGCGGGCATTTTAACCATATTTGATCGCTTGTGCTCATTTCAATGGTTATTGGTGAGTAAATAATGACGATATAGCGAGATACTGCACGAGGAATCTCTCATCGATCCATTGTGAAAGCTGTAGGGCTTCAACTCATTTAGTTGAGCAACTCTGGCTGTTACTGACTGTCATAGAAAAATTTCCATACTTTTGTAAGTGTTCAATGTAAGAAAAACACGACTCATAATCTGACACATGGCTGAGATTGGATTTCATTATAATTAAGACCCTAGTTGTCCTTACAGGCCAACTGCCTTGGTAGACTTCACACAAAAAAAAAAATTAGGAGCATTTGTTGACTAAGTATTTTCCTTGCGTTAGTTTAGGTAATTAGTTATAATATTAAGTGAAAAGATATAATTAATATGAATGTTACTTACCATTCTGGTACATTGAGCTTCTGTAGCGACCTCTGAACCCGAAGTTCGTGCTCCGAGAGCACACGATCTGAATTCTTCTGCAATTCGTTCTCTGGAGGCTGAAACAAAAAACATGGAATTTATGGAATCTGTCTCAAACTAAACTGAACATAAAATGCAAATAAATACTACTTACTACAAACGCGAAGGCAAGCTTAAGAAATTGGAATCATAGGAGTAGTTTTAAGTAAAAAAAAATATTTTTTTAAAAACATTTATTTGAGCAATATTAATAAAAATATATATAAAGTTATATCTAAATTTAATTTACATTTACCAATTCATCGTCATCATTTTCGGGCGCTAAACGATAAATTGATTGATAGAAAGTAGGATCTGATTCTAAAGCTTTAGTTGTTGACGGATTCTCATCAAGTTCACAATGCAAATCATTTACGGAGGAAGAATCTGCAATGCCTTTTTTTATCCTAACAGATTCAAGTATTTTATTGATTGCAAATTGTGAATATTGATTTTCTTCATCCTGTTGTGACAGATCTGCTATCTGTGCTTCTCCACCATGCGACTGACTTACGATCTTCTCAATAGACTCATGACTTTTTAATATACTATCACTCAATCCACATGTGTTAACTATTTCTGACCATGATACAAAGCAGTCAGTGTCACTCGTCGTCGGTTGTAAATTATTAAATGAATCAAACGTGTTATTTCTAGTCCTCGAGATTAACTCAGACACGCCATAAACACTTTCATACCAAGAATTCGTATCGACATCCGATTTCAGCGAATTGAGACTAAAACTGACTCGCCTTTTCGACCTTTTTAAAGTTGATGTAGATGGAATTAAACTTTGTTCATCATTCCGCCACTGAATTTTATCTTTTTCGAAGTTGGCATAATCCGGCAAGTCTACGTCACTTAAATCTTCCTTAAACTGTGGTTTTATTATAGAGCTGTTTAAATTTGGTAAATCTTCTAAGGGTGGCGGTGGAATATTTTCTATGAGGCGATTTAAAAATGCTCGTACTTTTTCATCATGTTTGGTAGATTCCGGTTGGATTTTCATTTTTGATTTTTGTTCTAAAGATAATACTCTATTAGTAACATCGTTAAGAGATCCCGAATCATGACTGTCACCAGATTTAACACTATAGTTCGATTGGCTTGAATGTCGCTTTCGTAAAACGAATTTTCGAATGCCTATCTTCGATTTCCATTCTTCATGTTTAATTTTGAAACCGCTGACAGTCAATGAGTTTTCATCTTCAGATTCGCTTCTTGGTATGTCTGGAAACTTGGTGTAATAGTAGTCTCTTGATAGTGGTTTCGAGTATATGTGTTCTGGCTTCACTTCTTCAAAGGGTTCCATTTCCTGTGTTATCCATAAAGTGTCCAAACGTTGCCAAAACCCATTTCTCTGAAGTACTTCTTCTGTCGTCAGCAACACGATAGAGACCATATTTATGTAGCAGCTCTTGCCACGAGAACTCGGTCACGACTGAAGTATCATAACAGTTATTAAGGAAATCATTAAACAACGATGTTTAATTTAAAATTATTTACGAAAACATAGATGATCAATGAAGAAATATAAGATAAGGCTCGCATAATATTGACGTTTATTATAAACACTTTTGTCTCATTGAAGTTGTTTACGTAATTAGTTAATATCATCCGAGCATTAAGTCGGGATCCCCATCATTAATGTAGATCGTAATAGTTTAACGAGTTATAAGATACTCAGGAGGCACAAAGAAATATTTTGGGATGTTCTCTTATGTCACAGAGTTCAAACAACTTCAGAGACCTTCAGAATGGCTTAAAAGGGCAACGCATACAACAAGCGATCCTAGCGCGACCTTGAAATGAAATGCTACAGATACAGAACTCACCCGGACGTCAGACGAGGCGAGCAACGCGCAGGGGCCCAGTAGCCCAACACTCTCCCAGCATGTCATATTCACAACGAAATCCATACACTGAACGTTCGCCGTTTAATCTACACTCGCATTCCGATAATATTATCGCATCGTGATGCACCAATGACTTCGTAATGCAACGTTACGTAAGTCCCCATATCGGCATCGGAAACCGGTTTAATTTTAGAATACCAAAGAAGCAACTACACACAAAGCTTAGAGGCTCCGAAAGGAAGTGAAGGAAGCAAGCTGCAATATCGAAGCGGAAAGCGCTCGCCAATCAAATCAGCATAACGTTGCCTATTGAACGATAAAATCCAATTACAAGACTGAATCGGAGCGACCGCGGGGCTTCGGTGCTTAAGGTCGCTCTGCGGGCCGTAGCCGGGGCTTCGTGTGGGTCTGGCATGCGGCTCGGGGCGGACTTACGCGGCGGCCACTGCGGCACTCGGCATGGCTCATGGAGGCGCCGGTGGACAGGCGGCGGCGCTGCCTCCCGCCAGACTGAGGCGCGGTACGTGTCCTTGGGAGCCGCGCATGCGTGCTTCGCCTACCCTTACTATCAGCTTCTAGTGCCTCTAACAATGCGAACGTGAAAATGTACCATCGCAATGATGGCACACTTTTCCTCAGCTGATTGTGTTATCTCCGATTGCAGTTCCGCGTTCACCATTGTTCATACGGATTAGGTACTTGTTTTTGTGCCTTTTATGTAACGCGGTTATCAGTTTCGATAACAAGGAATGATGTTTATCGAATGGCATTTTGTTAGCAACAATACAGTATCATAATATTCGCAAGTGACCAAAAGATATATCGCAAGTCTCAAACATACAAATAAAAGTTAACCCTTTGTCATACGGAGGGCGTGGCATTACGTGATATGTTTGGTCTCAGAAGTCACGAAATCTAAGTCACGAATTAAAATATTTGAGAGTTTGAAGTAGCTACTGATTTTAAAGTAATATCTAGCTATTAAATAACTAATTTACAATTTTAACACAACTTACTGAAACACGAAGCTAAAGTAAGATTATAGTGTAAAGAAATGTTAAAAAAATTTAATTAATCACGCTTGTGTACTTACTCTTAAATACGAACTCCTCTCAAACAACTTGTGTGTAGATGCAGTCTTAGCTATAGTCACCATTGTCGTACGAAACTAATAACTAGTAATATTACTTTCGCAACAGATCCTTCTCTGAACAATTCTTAGTTAAGAATAGTCGGCAGGTCGAACAAACACGCTGGCCGTATCGGTCCGGAGGGGTTTGATCGCAATAAGATATTCCATGTAGGTTCGCACAGGGCACGAAGCCGTGACCTACATGGATAGTGGACTCGTCAACAGCCACATTAGTACTGCGACACCTGGGGAATTGTCTCATCTATTCCCCGGGAAGGAATGCTTGTGCAACTAATCGGTGGAAACTGGCGCAAATTATAGGCGAACGGATCTCTATTCGCGGCGTATGCAGGCGCATTGTAGCGTCATTTGTAAGGTCCGAGTGCATTTTGATGGTCCATAGATTAGGCGTGGGCGTTGATTGTATGATAGCGATGATAACTTCCTTACTGTTGGGAGATTACAGAAATGTTCTTTAAATTAGGTTTACTATTGCCAGTAACGTTAAACTACGCACGTGCTGGTCACTGAGGTTGCGGATTTCTAGTTCAATAAAAACTTACCTTAATAGAAAAGGCTCGCATTTCTTTTCATTACCAATTATATCATCCTAAAGATCTTAATAATCACTCTATACAATTTATTTTAAACGATATTACCTACTTCGTAATGCTCGACTATTACTTAATCACTTGTTTTTGTTAACCGTCTAAACCTCATCTTTTGTCTTGCAAAGAGCTAATTTCTTACAAAACGACCAGTTTCACCGTGTAACGAACGCTTTCTTGCTTAAACAAGAGTATCTCAAACATTGTCGAGAACAATTACGCAAGTAGGTACAGTGTGTAAATATGACGGAGTGGTGCTCTAAGACCCAATTACTGGCGGGATGCGAGCTTCTCCTCCTAATTAGACGTAACACAATGCCTGTTAGCGAACGAAGGCAAATTGTTGTCGTTAGCACGTCTGTCTACAGCGAAAGGCCATGTGCGTTTATCAGAAAGATCAAGGAGTTCCGTAGAACTTGAATATCATCAGCTAATGCCAATGAAGTGGGTACTGCTCACTCACTCGTCACTCACAATCGAGACAGATCCAATGACACCCCATGACATTCATAACAAAAGGAAAATAAAAATGTAAAAAATACCTTTTCAACTTTTACGAGAATATTATTAACAAAGGTGACGTTTTTATACAGCAAACCACGTGAATATTCGGTTTATTTCCTGGTCGTGTACGCTGTTTTCACGTTTTACAGTCGAATGCGTTGGCGTCAACCCAACAACACACCGTGAAGTTTTCACTACATTTATCTTGCATATGCACTAGTGAACTACCTGTCAAAGGGTTGAATATGTTTTCAGTAAGAGCATAGTAAAATTGAGAGCGAGAAATTGCTTTCTAGGAAACACGTGATTCTGTTTAATGTTATGCTGAAACATAAGTTGTAAAGGGCTGCCAACATGTGTTTATATTAGGGTCTGTATACACGTATGACGCGACTAAATGTCGCGCAAAAATATCTAGGCGCAATCAATTTAAATAGTTAGGCTTTTTCACACACGACGACACATATTGTCGTAACATGTGCCTGTATCAGTGATATGAATAAATGGTTTTAAATTTGTAATAATATCAATACAGATATAAAAATGTAACTAAAATAAATGCTATGATAATATAAGTGTAGTACACTACTGTACTGTATACAGTATAATATAGAATAATAGGTCCATAAAGAGAGCGGTAAAAGTTAATTTACGAGTATATACTAGAATAGCACCGTACCCTTCTCATCTAGTACCTCACTTCATTTACGCAAAACTTACCCGTAACAGTTATTAATTTCTTTCTGTTTAGTTAAAATACGAGTTACTAACCCCTGCTTCAGGGGCGACTGGGGTAAATCACCCCTATCACACGACCTAGGTCAATGTGTGACACATAATGGGGTACAGGCAACGTTTATCGGACGTTATGCAAATTGTATGTTGTTTTATTTAAGGCAAGTCGTTTGTTGCGAGTGAGTAAGCACGCAGGAACTATAGAACTAAGCGCAAGTAATAAGTTTCATGGTATTTTTTTTACGTTAAATAGTTTATTCTTATATGAAATTAAACCTAAATGCACCAGAGATTTATTTCTGGGGCGTGTAAATAAGACGTTTTTTAAACGCACTGACGATGCGTATTTGTGTCGATAAAACGCGAATTCTTAAAGCGTTCTTGTTGCGTCATATAATTTTATATCTACAAAAACGCGTTGGGAACGCGATATGAACACGCAGTAGACGCGCATATCAAATAAGCGCGTAGTCGGTGCGTTAATAAAACGTTGTGTGCAAGGGCCTTTAGATCGAGTGAAGTGTATTGCAGAAAAGCTAATGTAAGTACCTATAATAATATCATAAATAGTAATTATCAAATCAACTTCAATGCGATCAAGTACATACTCGTAATGTAGGTTAACTTTCAATTTCATTGTCAAATTGGCATTGCCAGTGCCCGTGCTACTCTCGACAACGATTTGAACTTGATTTAATTCTCGATGCAATTTCGTACAATCTTATCACAAAATAGAGTGGTCTTATGTACGTTTAATATTCGGAATGTTGCATAAATGATAATAATCAATATTTAATATTGATACAGGTCACTTTAAGATGTTGTTAAGTTACATAGTTACCCTTGATAAATAATGTTAGATTCATTTCAATTAGGTACTTAACGGAACTTAATTCGGAAAATTTCAATACAATTCTGTTTAATTATTACTCTATTTACGTAAAGAAGTGTCATTGGATCCTTCGTCATTGTGGAAATGTCACAGGCTTAATTACTTTAAAAAATTACAATGCAACCCATGAGTCAGCTGCTATTTTACCGCAAATAGCTCTTCACTGATTAAGTAGGGCAGTTAAACTCTTATCTGCAAATCCCCCAGGTCCCAGGGACAAACATTGTTTAAGGGTGAATAACGGGACTGCATTACCTCTGCTTATCTATGCAAATATTTTGCATACTGCTAAAAGAATTTGTTTCTTCATTACCTACATTAAGATTGTGACTGAAATGTCGATTATTTCTTCGTTTTTTTCGAGCTCAGATTTCTATTTAGTGTTTCATAGAGATGTATGAATGGGTTACGTTGTAGTCCCATTAATGTTAAATTAGAATAGAAATAAAATTACACTTAAAAAAAGACGGAAAATGAAAAATATAGCTAACAATGACAATAAATAGTAATTACATTCTACAATATAGTATGTATTGTTATAAGTTTGTTTAATTTTTTCGCTCGCTAGCTTCAGCTTTTATCTATAAGTACTTCCGCATTTTGACCAAGGCCGAATGTTTGACCGAAAGCGAATTTTTTGGCCGAAACCGAACCTTCGGTCGGAGCCTAATAGCCTTTCTCACTTCTGTTATTCGATTGCCAGCTACACAAAAGCTAACACCTATCCAGCGATACATCCCGGCATCTCTGTCCGAACCAATCTATCTAAAGTGGGGGCCGTCCGCTCCTAAATTGGATTAAATTGACCGTACGACTATAGACTACCCATCTGTTAACTAAATCTCCCGTATAAAGTAACGATGAGTGATGCTTATTGGATTAAAATGGTTTATTTGGAGAGTCTTTTGATTTGCTGTGGGAACGAGTTCGTGGGCTAGGTATGTTGACAATGTTTAGGTGTCAAGTTTGTTATTGAAATCGCTTGTGTTAAACCAACTCCAAAACGTTATATTTCCATAAAAGTTGACAGTCGGTAAGGCGTAATGGAATATGCCGGATCTTCATTCAAAGGCTTCGATTTCTAACGAGGCATAAATTGCAATGAAGAATTTAAAAAAATGTTTTCAGTTTGACTGTGTGGTACATAAGGAATGTAAACCTTTATTTATTTATTAATCCTGGTCGCCTTATTCATAAGCCTTCCACAGATTGTCAAAGTGTAATAGGCACTTATTAAGGGTTAGTGACAAACAAAGCGCTTTGTATCTAGGCAGAAACATTTGAAGCTATAAGCAGTTTGCTGTTTGTATGGTCGTAGGTGTTGGCAACTGGGTCGCCCTTATACCAGACCTCCCGTTCTCTTTGACCTTATGCCTTGCCTTATAAATATGCGTCATACAAATTTGCCTTATTGTCTATCAAACATAGCCGCGGATCTATTCTGATTCTATGATAATGAACTTCTGTAAGATGAATGAAGATATATTCTTGACCTGAAATCGACTACAGTGAGGCATGAACAATGTTCTAGAAGTGTGTGACGTCATAGTTTTCTTGTGTCTGTTGATGAAGGAAGCTTTGTCTGGTGCCCAGAGAGATACTAAGTTTAGCATCAAATATGTTTGCATTCTTTAGAGAAGGTCGTATGCTATAAGGGTCACTATTCCAATGTGGACACTTACGAAAATGCCAAAATTTAGTTTAATTAAACTTTCAATTACCTGAAAGTTTTACTCAGAATTGACAGTAAACTGACTTACTTATATTTTAATTATGAGTAGGTATAATACCTACTTATAATCTTTTATTTCACACCGATTTCTCACGGTCAAGGCGAGTGACTACAAATATCTCGAGATATCGTATCCTTCGCAATGTTCCTTTCTAAGAGGCCTGTAAAGCGGAGATCAGTTCTCGTGAATACGAACAATCGTACATTGAGAGGGTTTAATAAGCCATCTCTGGGTATTAACTTCTAAGAACGGCGCTCACTTCTGACAGGGACAAGTTAAGTACTTGTGGATCAGAAAAAGACGATACCATTTAAATAATAATTGGTATTGCGAAACTGTAACTTTTAATTCATGTTATATAGAAAAATATGTCTGGTTCATTTCATCAATTTATTTTCCATTTGATTTATTAACAACTGTCTTAATGTGTATGTGGTAAAATATAACTGGCATATAATAAACATTAGGCCAATCACTAGCGGAAGCACTCGAGATCGGATCAAATCACATTTTCAGGTTCCATGCAAGTACTAAAACTGAAATTAATTCCAAAAAAAATCTCGTTCAATTTGATTTCTTAAACAGGAAAAACGCTTAGCTGGGCCTTATTTACCATTAAAACTACTAGCTGTACTACATTTATAACGTCATAGCGGTCGATGACATGACCAAAACACTACTCATTTACCACAAGGAAAACCATGCATTTGAATCCTGAACAGAAGTTTTTACAGTTCGATTAATAAACACCAACATCATGAATTACCTTTTTTGACATGACTACGACTTTAAATTTGCAACCATACGGGGCAATCCTAAAAACCTATTGATAACAAACTCAGGGTGTAAAGATTTGCTTTGTAGTTTCGAATTTATTGTCTACATCCAAATTTAAATATATCTACCACTGGATAGCTAAAAGATCAAAAAAAATATTATAATAAGCGAGAAGAGTGAAAAATCCAGCGCGGTGGAGGGGGAAGCGCCGCCATTTTGAGGTTATTTAACGACTAAGATACATAAATAAAAGAATTAAAAAGAAAACTAACAAAAACATATTCACGTACAACAAACAGCCGTGTCCGTGATACAGTTATATCTACCCAATGTTTTTCTATTTTATGGATTACCTGACCTGACACAAACGAGCAATCGCGTTAAGTGACTGCCGTCCATACTCGTTTCCGTACGAAGACATCTTATTTCCGAGCCATTACAGGACAGTTCATCATTCATCATTCTCTCGGAGCGCCGCTCGTTAAGGCATGTCCTTTAGACTATTTTAGATGAGGTCGAGTCAAGACGTACCATTTATAGCACTGGTTCTTAAGTTTATATCGTTATTGTTACCCATTTTGAAAACAAATATTCTAACGCCTCTGCGGAGTTATTTATAGTCAGGGTAGTACATCTGTAGTACATTGTTTTCATGAATGAATGAATGAATGTATGAATGAATATTTATTTGCGAAAATTGTGGTTACAATCAGTTGTTATATTAAGTTACAACAGCTCACAATTTACCATCTGGATGGCATGCTATTTTTCGATAGTAGCTATATTTCGATGAAAGACCCAACTTCTTCTATGCAAAGATTTTCAAATGTGGCAGATAAAAGAGATATACAGAGACAAAATAAATGTAGTACTACGGATCCCTGACTATTAAGTTTCATTTACATACCGAAGTCATTCTATACATACCGAAAGTCATTCTATAATAGTCAATGGTTATACAATATAGTGTATCATGTAAGTATTATATAGTTATCTTTGAGCATTTATCGGCCTTAATAACATCGAAAGCATCACAAATCAAAACGTAGGGGAACTAGCTTTTATTCGGCTGTTCAACGACTAAAATTCGTTTTGTTTTGTATAAATCTTGAAAGATATTTACTAATAATCATGAAAATATAACTAAATAATTCCTGAGAAGTTATGAAGAGGAAGAGCAATTAAATTATTTGAGTGACTTTCTGACTATTAATGCTAAATCATTTCCACTAAAACTTCAATTCGTTAAATTTTATTCTGTTAATGATTTTAACTTCAAAGGCCTTTAGTTCCGCATTTAAAATTTGTTGAAACAACATGATTACCTAACGCTTTGCTTTTTACTGAAGATATTTTTTAAGCAGTTTTTGTCGCTTTTCATTCAGCTATTTTGTTGGTAGATTACAGTATAATTGCTCGAGGAAATAAAAAGTTAAAAACCTAATAGATTCGTTGGTATGGTCAATAATGTGGAAACAGTTTAATGATTATGTCTAAAGCTGTTGATAAAACGTTGTTCAATTATTTAAATTAAATTAGCAACGAGTAAGTACTTAAATTAATTTAAATTTAACAACGCGTAATAGTTTGTTTTTAAATTATATACAGATAGTAGTATTTCCACAGAATGTGACTTCAAATTCTCTAGTCTAAAAATGGGCTATCTATGGTCTAAAAATATTATAATTATATAGTTATTCATTATCCATACTCGAAAAAGTCTAACCCTAAGAATTCCGAAAGTACTATCTCTAGAGAAAGAAACTTGAAATGAACTCTCCGAGAACTCAAAAGAAGTGAATACGAGTCCTTTCACGAATTTTCCTTTAAGCATACGACGTGTATAGTAAGCTCTACCGGTACTGAAAGCTCATCTTAAGAACTTAAAAGTCTAAAGCTCGGCATGAATATCGTCATGACAACGTCTTCACATCACTGTCTTTTTTATTGTATTATTAAAATTTATAAACAAATAAATTATTTTAAAAATAGAACAAAACATTTAGTAAAAAAAGTTTTATTATAGCTTTTATCAAGTTACTTGTAATTTTATAGTACTTCTAGGCTAAAAGTATGACATCCAAAGCTGACGTCATTAAAAATATTACTTTTTTTTTAATAGTCGTTTAAAAATACAATTAAATTAACTCGACTAGATATTGAATGATATCATCAAGTTGGCGAGGTCAGTGGAGTGAAAAATATGGCGCTTTAATTAAAATATTAATTAACTATTATAGCAAACTAATGACAAAGTTTAATTACATTCCCATTGTTTGATAAATCGTGGAGGATTTCGACCTTTATTTATAAGTGTTTATTGTAATTACCTCCACTTAATAGATTAGTTAATGATACATTTGAAAAATCTTTGTTTAAGTTATAAGAATGCCTTAAATAAACAAAGTAATAACCTAATTTCAAAGTAAAAATTGTAGTGTGTTTTTTATTGCAAACCCTAACACAATTAAGCCACCTACGAGTCTAGATAACCATTAAATTAATTAAATTAATTTCAAATCGTAAAAAAATATTTGTATGTTTGACCCACGCAACTAGACAAAAAAAAATATTTCTATTTTTAAAATGATCGCGATGAATTAAAGTGTCATTATTAATCAAATAAAAAATAATTGATCAATGGGTCACGCTATTAAAAACCCACTCTCACATCACAAGATATTAAATTGTATTATGGTACTCCCACGAAAGAGATAATTCAATTAAAAGCACTCCGGTCCAAGTGATTGCGTTTGCAGGTTAAAAGTTATTTGCGGAAAATTAAATTTTTATCCAAATATGACGCACCCACGCACGGAATTTACGACGGATATTGAAGATTACCTGGAACAATAAGAGAGAGTAATAAGTATAAAGGTTATTAAAATAAAGTTATTAGCAAAGTTGTAGAAAATATTTAAATCTAAAAAAAATATGGTTTAATCATCCTTAGAATTAATTAAGACAAAGTAAGGAGAGAGAACTCTTAATTGCTATTTCGAATTAAGTCCGAGGTTTTATTTCAGACTATTTGCGTATTGCAGATATTTAAATGTTTCTTTTTCAATACTTAACTAGCACGCAACATAAAAACATTCTTCTGTATGTACCGTGTCCGTCGAAATGAACATACCTATTTCCTTTTTTATAAATAAGGATAAAATAGGAAATAAACAAATATAAATTAAGTAACCTTAGTCGCGTTTTACAATATTGAATAAAAACTCCCAGCACAATATTCTGTACCATACGTGCACGTTGGTAAATTGCATAGCGCGAGTCCTTTGAAGCCGTATCTCTGTCATTATAAATTATCTTTACAGCGCACGAGCAAAGCGGTGAGTTCGCTGAAATGATTTGCAGGACTTATTACGGGATTCTGTATGTTTCCTGGTGCCGAATTGCCAGACTTGGAATGCGAACAGATTAAATACAGCGCGTAAATTTCAAGCCAGCGACTAGGCGGTAGAGATAAATAGAAATGTTGCTGTTACTTAGGGCCGATTTCACCAACAAAGAATAAGTCTTATACCAAGGATAAAACTGTATTTGTAATAGTAAATAACAGACTTATCCTTGGTATAAGACTTATTCCTTGTTGGTGAAATCGGCCCTTAGTGAAATACAATTTAATTTATAACAAGTTCTTAAGTAATACTCATAAAGCCATATTAATAAGAGTAGGTATGGTCTGGGGCTACATTAGAACTAGGTTATTCTAGGATTAACTTAAATTTTAATGCGAAAATATAATGTATATGCGTAGTAGTACCTACCTATTTCTGACGTCTACCTTACTAGCTATTTCATATAATTATTTATAAATTTTAACAAAATAGGATATAATGGACTGTAAGAATATCCCATTTCACTAGTCATCAAGGTGTCCCTAACTTTTAATGATGACATCAAAATGCATTTTGCGCGTGTCTGCGTCGCGGTTACTTTTAATCAACATTCATAATTGCATAGCTGTGCACACTAAAAGGTTTTTGTTGCAGTGTACAATGGTCGCGAATTCTTGGGAAAATAATGATAAAATTTATGAAAGAAGTCTATTATATTTAAGACTTTAACTGACTGTAAGAGAGGTACCGGCGTTCAGACTCAATTTTATGCAGTAAGTAAGTAAATGTTAACTACATAAACAGACGTAGGTCATATAATAATAAGTAACTATACAGTAAGTTAATGGAAATTCTAAAAATCCGATTGCTACAAAATTTGTTTGGGGCTTTGGGACGCCGTATTGAAAATATATAGCCACTTCAATCCAATCGAGAAGAATCCAATAAAACCTCAGTCATAGTCAAATCCGTTAAGCTTTGAGCAAGCAATAGTAATACCAATACTCTCGAAAACAAAGTCCCTTCCCTCCCCTAAAGAAGTTCAATCTTCCCCTCAACATTTCGGAGTTCAGAATTGCATATGTACAGCCTACTTTACTATATCTACCCAATAACAGTATGTTTAACACACAGTTCAAAGTTCAAACATCCCCAAATGAGTACTTAACACAACCTTTCGCCGAGTCAATTGACAAGACAGCACTATGGCAGACAGCCAAGAGAAATGTATTGCTTCGGACGTCGCTGCTAAGTCAATATTTGCTCAGGAACGAGATGAGGGTACAAGACACTGAACAGAACTACTGCATTACAACTACATGTAGTTATTACACCTTCATAATGAAGACTGACATTGTTTCTTATATACCTATGTCTCTTTCGAATTCTGATTGTGTTTGAAGAGAGACGTAAGAATAATTAAGTAGTCTCGTAGCCCCAGCTTTTTAAAAATGGAGTAACAAATGAACAACCTATATTTAGATATAAACCGCTTATCAATTATTTTCTCATTGGAATATTACATCCCACGCAATGAATAAAGCAGGAATAAAGCTAATTTTATTAGGACTTTGTCGTAGGTTGTGAAATTATAAATCTTGGGAATTTGTTACTATTAGATAAATCATTCTTATGTTGTATGCTCAATATCTATGTATGCGGTAGATAAGATAAGTCAAATTTAATCTGGCCTAACATACCTTTCTATCTTACCCACAAATCTAATAGAACTTTAAAAATCGAATTCAATTTACGAAAATGCGACCGCCAAGTTTGGGATAGTTATTCCACCGTAACTAAAATAAAGTACTCACAAATCCTTAAAGTACCGGCCAATTTTCACTTCCTTTGAAACTCCGAACAACTAGTTTAAATTATTGATGCTGGGTCAATTGCTGTGGGAAAGTTAGAGCTCTTCTATTGCCCTTAGGTGAAAACAGATCGTTTATAATCTAAACTTACGTGAAGTTATCTAAACTTCACCAATTTTTTACCTTGTAGTAAAACTATAACATAATTTCCTATCTAATAAGTACCGTGGATATCAGGAATATTAACCCTCTTATTTATAAACATAAGTATTTAAAAAATTAGTGCTGCGTGCCGAGTTTAAACTTAGGAACTTATTCGGGAGACAAACATTTGAATGTTTGTGAAATTAGTAGTTTGAAGTGACTTTGAACCACTAATCAGTATTTCTACAGGGTTTGGATCTTTACTAAGTTTAACATAAAGATAGATACGACATTTTAAATTGTATAACAACCTCTAGTTGTTTTAAGTTAGGTGTTTAAGTTAACAGATTGTGTATAATGTTGAAATAAACTGCAAGTAAGATAATTATGCGGCTCGCCCACAGAAGTCAACGCCTACTAAACTACAAATATTAAGCAAATCGTTTTGCTTTGGGTGGAACTAGGGAGTTAAAAATACCTAATTTGAGATTGCATTACCTTATTAATTGTAGTATTTGATTTTGTCATCCGTCGTTCAAGGGACCTGAGGTCAATTGTTGTTTCTTTGTTATATTTTTACGGTTAAAATACTGGATCGATATAGTTGAAATATAACAAACGGCTGGTTCTCATTTAGGGAAAGGACATAAGATATATTTAATCCCTATTCTACAATTTCAGGGATGAGATTTGGTCGTTTATGTGTGTAAGTGCCGTATTGTCGTATTCGACGCCTAGGTTTCACAATGATTGTTATTGTTAACAAAAATTACTTTTCTAATCTATTCTGTTGTGTTTCTCGAAGCGAAACAAGGACAGGCTATACTAGTACTAATTAAACTAATAATAATAGCAAGTAATACTAGTACCTATTAGTAATACACTTAAAGGGATATCCCACTAACTTCGGTCATTGCAATACAATATACCGTCCTATAAACTTCTCTTATTCGAGCTGTGTAGGTACTAGCTTTAGTATATCCTTATTTCTATTTGCAATACAATGTAACAATACAATAGTGTAAGAATATTCCTATCTATGTCCGCTGACCGCTGTGTACGCACCATATGGCTGTCAAGTTGCGAAATGACTACAACTCGCAATCTTGTACGGGTGGTCGTAGGAAGTAAAGCCATAAAATAGTCCTTATCTCCTTAGAAATACAAATCGAAATAGATCTATAGCATGTTTCCTTCACAATGCATTACTCGCCTACACAAGCCATAGACGGATTTACGAACACGACATACTTTATCGACTGTTTGGTTTATGGCGATAAATTAATTGTTCAACCATATTGAGCTTTCGTCGACCATTGCAATTTGGGATGTATGTATAGAAATACTGTGTAGTAAATTTCGTGTTAAACTTAGAGGTTCACTGTTCATAACTGATGATAATTTTAACGTTACTGGTTGTTTATGAAGACATTCGTTAAAATATAGATAAACGAAAGTTATTAAGGGAAAAGATGTCGATATTATTAACAAAATCAGGCTGGGAAGAGGGTAGAAATACCATCATAATGTTAATTAATATTTTAATTCCCTTCACGTACTATTAAAAGTAATTTTGTAACTGGAAAACTAAACATATACTATCAAGTTCTTATCCTAGCAAACGATCATAATAGTCTCAACAAAACACATAATTTAGTTAAAAGTTCACCAAAAACAAAACACGAACCCAAACAATACCCAACAAAACAAATTAACAAACTAAGCCCGAGCTTTAACGAAATATGAAAGCTCATTTAATGCAAATGGAATGCTTTAAGCACTAAGCTTTATTCATTTCTGTAAAGCGGCTGTAAAATCGCGGCTTTGCCTGTTCATCTTTGAATGGACCGAGCCTATTCATAGAGACCCAAACAGTTTATAGTCGCTATTCATGGGAGAAATATCGCAACTAGAGATAGTCGTGATATACTGTTTTCAGTTCACAATCGCAACTAGTTAAATATAATGTCCAGCACAATGTTTTCTGCTGTGCCTATTCAACTTTCGCTTGACTGTGTGCTATGTAATATACAGAATTATATTGCGAGCTACAGTTTATATTCGGCCGTCTATAGTTCAAGTTTGAATATACGAGTACAATTGCTAGAATCGTCCGCGGCTCTGCCCGCGTAATTTTTCCGTTTTTGCAATATTTTTTATTGCTTCTCCTCTCTTATTCATCTTAGCTAGATGTTATATAGTTTATAGTCTTCCTAGATAAATATTATGTTACACTAAAAGAGTTTTTCAAATCGGTCCAGTAGTTCCTGAGATAAGCACAAACAAACTTTTCAGCTTTATATTATTAGTATAGATTTTGTTATTAAGCGAATATTATTATAGTATTTCACTAATGACCTATCATCATTCTTCTAATGATTTTTTCTGGTGAAAGTGTATTTCCTTGTTATGTCCGAAATGCATTGTGCTAGAAATAGGTAGTTATGCAGATTATAAAATTAAATGTAATTTGCTATGCAATTTCTCGTAATATCTTTCAAGTAAATTATGTTTTGAATATAATATCTATTTTACAACGAGCAATTGTCAAACTCTACACACTACATACTCTAACTACACGAATATGCTCTACATAGTTGCAATAAAAAATCTGAGCAAATAATCTGTCGGCGTGAAATAAAGCCGCGGTACGTGATTAAAGCACAAAGAAAAGTTCATTAATCTACGAGTTTATCTCCGCAGTGTGCTCAGCATCTAGTATCAAAGGGCGTCTGATCCCCCACGTTGCTATCAGCGCATTCCAGAGTTCCGTGACGTCACAATCTCACAATATGGCCGTTTCCGCTGCAACTAATTGTTATGTTGGTACTTGGCGTGTTACGCTTTCATTATTACCATAACTTGAATTTTACTTTGGATTATGCAATCCAGCTTTTTCAGTAGAATCCAAGCTTAAAATACAGAATAAATTACTTTTAATATTACGAAATTACAACAAGATTTTCAATTAAGACAAGATTTCGAACCTAAGACAGGTTAGGTAGTACAGTACGACAGAACTATTGAAAAGTAATCAGTTAAAAGTAAAAACTCTGTATGAGTACCTACAGTAAATTTCGATAACAAAAAATCAGGTTTACATAACATAAAACAATAATAATTAGCTTTCTTTCCAGATATGAACTAAGCTTCCTTTGATTTTCACTGACATTGTATTGCTTCGTAAGTCAGTCGTCAATATAATCAGTATACAGTCAGTATACCGGCAATATACAGCTTTGACGTCGACTGAAATGACCCATGAACCGAGACTGTAAACAAGAAAGCGGCCGAGTGCCGGAAACCGCAGATCAGAGCATTTGCTATAAATAATCCATAGCAACGGAACGTCGACGCACGTGTGTCGTTTGAATTATAGCTGTGGGAATTTAACATAATAACAAAGTTATTTCTACTAGTAGAATACGAAGACTTTTATTTTGAAGATATATGAAGACATGGTAATCCTAGTATTAAGACAATGTATTAGGTACTCATAACTTAGTAATTATGTTTTTTTTTTTTCGTAAAAAAATGACAGATTTGGTATACTAGCTCCATGTTAAATGTAATAAAATATTTGTACTGTTTTTTTTTATAAAAAAATTTACAAATTTAGACTCTATCGGCAATTTAATTTTACGAGATAGTATCAAGTATTTTTTATTACATAAATATTGTAACAGAAAATGCACTATCTCGAACGCCCATGTACAAAGTTAAGTGCTATTTGGTCTTTGTTAGAAATACCTTCCAATCTAGTCATGACTAATGCAAAATATACATCTGATATTAATACACTAACTAAATATATATTTTTATCTGCACACATGTCAAGTTACTTTTGTAACCGGCAAAGGTCAACGCCGAATTGCATCACTGCCTTATTTACACATGACTAGATTGCGATAGTTCGCGGTCAGTCTTAGGATAGTGTAACTATTTTATATCAAGCCGGTTTGAACAGGCTTATTTGATGATTGAAGTTTTCTGGTATTCTAAAGACAGTGTAAAAGGAAAGATAAATGCCTCTAGCATATAAAAAACAACTAGGTCTTTTGAAAATAAATTTGAGAAGAGACCAATGTTGAATTATCAATAATAATGATTACTCGTTCGACTTGAAAACGCGGTTAAACCCAAACTTTCCCCCTCTATAAACAGCCCTCGGGCTACTGATATCAATAAATAAATTTGCATATAAACATCGATTGGCTTAAGCTAGGGAGTGGTACATTCCACACTCATGATGACTCAGCAGTATAAACAATATGGGGGCTTGTTGAGACATTGTAACCACCGTCTTCCTCTTTGTAATTTAACTGCAGTTACATTCATTAGGTCTCGTCTGTTTCTCTTTAATGATATCTTTTCCGCGAACGAATGATTGGGCCTCTAAGTACACTTTAATAGAGACCCCGCTTAGTGGGCAAAGTTCGACTATATCTCATTATGTCAAAGAATTGACTATAGATATAGACTCGTCCGATATACCCAGCTCGAAGATGTTAACATCAACTATTAACAATAAGGCCTCCCATCTTACGATCGTGTACTATATCTATGAATAGCGGTATCCATTCATTATACTAATTTACAACACATATTTTCGACAACAACAAAAGCTGATTAAAAATCACCTAACAATCTGTTAATGCTCCCATTTCACAGGAAATAGTTATGGCAACCCATTAATCAAATAAATGTAGTTGATGTTTACAATTCTAAAATACCTAGCCTTGCTCCGTTGGCTGCAATAACAATAAACTTGTTAGCATATAAACAAAATCTACGTGTTACGTTGGAACGATCTGGAACGTTCGTTCCAAACCTCATATTGGAATAATGACTCAGTTTCCATAAACAATATGGGCTGTAAAAGGTACATTCGGATATATGGCACGTTTACATTCGTCAAGGATAATAATCACATTCCCGGCAACTTTGTATCGATACGTTTAGGGCGGTAGCGTTTGGCGCTTTGGCGTGAGCGTGGAAGGCAAAGGCATACGTTTAGAGCAGTGGATCCTAACCTTTTCAAAACCGATTTTACCCTGGCTCAAAAACGTTATCCAAATGTATTTTTTTGTTTTGTAATCCTAAAAAATTGTTCCTTCGTTACCCCTGTACAGCTGATTTACCCCTTTGAGGGGTAATTACCGCTAGGTTAGGATCCCAGGGTCTAGAGGGGCAGTTTGTCTGGTTAAACTTTTTATGAGTTATAGTTAGAAAGTAGAGAAAAACCCGGCGTAGTTATTGCCCTAGAAGCGTCCGAAGTAAGACGCACATGGACTAATTGGATAGAACAACGCACTAACTATTTCCATCCTGTTGTTGACGTATTGCGCCGTTCTTCTTTTATTGGTTCGTTTAATTATGTTTGCGTGTACACAATACGTTTAGAACTCGAACTTTGATGAATCTGAGAGCGAACGAATCAAATCGAGAACTTTTGAAGTTCGTGTAACGTTGGGGTATTGGGGTTTATAGCTTGGGGATTATAGGGCTGGGATATGTGCGTGTGTGCGTGCGTCTTTGCGTACGTGCGTGCGCGCGTACGTGTGTGTGTAAGTTTAGTTGATGAAGTTGTGTTGAACACTTACTTTTAGAGTTTTTAAATTACTCGCATTCGTAGGCTTCGTTATAGTCGTAAAATTAATTATTTTAGGAGGAACTGAGACAACCGGCGTACGTAACGCTACAAACTGCGTACATTGAGCGCTAAATTAGAAAACTGTGGGAACTCCATTTCAAATATATGAAAGGGCGTGCTAAATTGATATCTACTGGGGACACAGCCTTAAGTGTAGGCTGGTAATGAATAAAATATATAATAATATCGATTCATTGATCAAGGAGAGCGCTCCAACGAAGGTCAGATACGTTTGGCATCCTCCCCAAGCCCCACTAGCCGGAGTGAATGTTTGTATTAATGTTTATTTTGGAGCGGATGAATCAGATGAATTGCGGTAGGTCTTTGATGCTATAGATGTGGAGGTTAAATATTTTAATTGAAGAGTCATGGTCTCGAATGGAATGTATGGAAATGAATTTGTACGAAAATACAAGAAAATACAGAAGATTCTTGGCGACCTCGTAGCCTAGTTACAATTCTACGTAACGCGTTATGCGGTCCCATCCCCCTATGTAACGCATCATAACATTGTACAAGACTCCCCTACCCCCAAATTGCGGTACCTAATACTTGAACGACCTAAGTAATGACACATCGTAGTAATAATTTCATAAATAAAAAAACGAACGTGTAAATACAGAGTGCGCAATTACACATAATAGTAACCGTGATGTTACTATTATTTGTAAGCGTGACCACATTTGAATGAAGAACAGTATATTACTAAAGATAATACAGACGGGTACAGAATGGTAGCATTTCTAAGAGACGCGTGTTTCAAGGGACATTGAACAGGGACAGTTCCGCATGGCGCTACACAAGTACACATGTCGTGGAGACATAGTTGTCGTCTTTGAATTACTTACTGCTAAACATAATACTATTCTCAGACAAACTAAGGAATGAGCGTCGAATTCAGATAGAAATTCGAATATATTTTATTGTCAAATAAAGGTGGATAGCGCATTGAAAGAAGAAGGAACTGTAAAATCATAAAGGAAAGGAAACATTGGAATAAAAAAATATATAAAAGCTGCAAAAAAACATTACAATTTATTAAATCAACTAACAAATCGATTAAAGAAAGGCCTAAAAAGGCAAACTTGTAATTATAAATAGAAAAACAAAAAACTGTTGAACTCAATCGAGCCCTTTTGGCTGTAGAGCGTGCCAAAGAAATTGACATACATACATAATACATACATACACACATACATACATACAGTCTAAAACTTTACCCTTCTTGCTCAGTCGGGGAAAAAGAAAGTTATAACCCCTATCGGTATCTATTATACATTTACATTTCAAGACTATCACAAAGGAAATCGCTCCGTTTATTTCAGACAAGGAAACTCCATTGTAACAGATCTAACCGCCTCACTTTCGGTTAGGAAACGCCGAACCGCCGAAACTAATTTAACCCGCAAACAGCCGGTCCACGCGGAATGCGGCGATCCAGCGTTTAAACTATTTCGGGAACACGGAACTGCATACCGGCTACGGCTTAGAACATCGGATTATTCCTTTTACGAAATTAATTTGAAATATAGATCGTTCCAGAAGACTATAAAGTCTTATAAATCGCCAGTGATATTACGAAGATGTACTATTAAGACAACTGTTAATTATCGTCTTGTAAAACAGGAGGGTTAATGCCAATGAACTGTAGAAATGATTTAAGAGCTTTATTTGTCACGAAGAATTAAGAAATCACTAACTTACGGAGAAATAACTTTAAATATAATCACAAAATGGTCTTAAAGTGTCCCTATTTGGGTCATCTAAATGATTTTCTTTTGGAAACTAACGATAATAAGACATATTATACACATATCATGGATTATTAACCCCTTAAGGGGTATTCTAATATACGTAATTTCCCTTAAACGGTGACCTTAAACTAAGTAGATGGAATTGAAGCCTATTCACCTTTGACATTACAACATGTGGCATTTTCGGCTTATAAAAACCGTCGTAGGTAAAATAAACTTATACCTTTGTAGGTATAGTTACCATAGAATATTTCAAAGTGAACAAAATCTAATATTCGGTTTGAGTTGGACGTTCGCCAATACAATAAGTTCCAGTACTGGATGTATCAAAGGAAATATTCCTGAAACATTCAATTATGCGACCCTTATAACCCCATTAATTTTAAGAGTATAATTTTGCAGCGCCGAATCTCATTCATATTTAAGTTTCCAAGTTATTTATAACTCATGTTACTTCATTAAGATCGGGACTTCAAAACGTAACTCATATTCCTACGTCTCTCTTATTCACAACAAAATTATAGTTCGAAGGAGACGCATAATTATAAGCTGAATGAATAAATAATTATTTACTATGTTTTGTTTCATGTAAGTAAATCATTTGTAAGCAAATAGTAAGTCATTATTGAAGCGGTTTTCCTTATTTAACGGTTAATACCTACTTAATGGCGTACTTTAGTCTAGTGCGAAGTAAATATAAGTACCTATAAGAAATTGTAGGACGACAACGACTATCTAACGACAACAGCAATGCATATTCTTGCGAAACGAAACCTTACATAATATGTAATACCTTAAATATTATTTGAATTTTATTTTTACTAAACTACGAAATAGGACCTTAAAACGTGATAATATGACTGCTAATCGTTGACATTTCAATACGAAATAACAGGATAAGTTTATAATAATACTGCTCTGAGATATTGGTAGGAGAGAAGAGTCTATTAAATTTAGAAGCACATGACTGCAGTAAGACTATTTTCCTTATTCCATTACTTATATTCAAGCTACTTTAACTTCGAGTTCAGTATACTACTCGTCTTTGAGCAAAATTCAAAGCATCCATTCGTTGCAAAGGACCTAGAAAATTGGAGTGAACAGAAAAGACTGAAATTTCGAACCTCGTTACTTGCGATCTGGTTNNTCACTTAAGAACCACGTCAAATTACCCGTTAGTTTAATGAGGCGGAGCTTTTAAATTTTAAAGGATCGTTGGGTTACTTTGAAGCTTCACTCTTTTTACTCTTTAAGAGGTCAGCGTAATTATAGACAAGTAGGGACTTACTTGTGCTATGTAGCTAAAGTGACCTTATAATATATCTAATAATATGATATGATATGTAATTATATTTCGATGAGAATGCGAGAAAGAACGACAATCGTAGTTTGTAATACTAATGTATTTTTTATAAATGTGATAATATCTTTAAAAAAATATTTATCTGTACTAAAAGTAAAAACCAACTCAGCCTCATGCGCTGAATTTATAGGAACAATAAATATTTTTATTTAAACTTGCATTTCACCAGCGAATTTTTAAATTTCGTTTCCTGTTTCATTATTTAGGTTTTAAAATGTTCTGCAGAAAAGATGGGAAGCCATCCATTGACCCCATTAATTTCTTCAAAGTAAAACGAACAAAAATACTGCAGTTCGTAGTTGTACGAGTTAGGGATTTGTTGTCTATGAAATTGTATCCGAAATAATAAAGGAGGTTCTTGGCTTCTTATTTATGTAATTGTAACCGATATAATAAGTCTGGAGTAATGTATGTAGAATGTGTGACAAAATATTCAAGCAATTGTGACAACGTGAGTGTAGAGGCAATGAATGGTTTTTGGAATAAGAGAGTGAAGGATTCAGAAAATTACCTTTATTACGAGTATAACATACGGCACGTGTCCTGATAAAGCCCTCTATCAATCAAACAAAAAATGCTTTAGGGCTAGGGCATAGAGCCTATAGATGTCCTCAAGTGGATAATTGACAGGTTGAGATCATTATGAACAAAACAATTCACTTTATTTACGACTATGACATCAAACAGTATAGTCGATGAAATGATTCAACCACATATTCTAACGACGTAATAATAAATATACATATAGATATCTCGTATCATATACGTATCTGTAAATCTCGTATCATATACGTATCCGAGATTAATTCTACATCTCTGGTATCCGCTGAAAACATTCACCCCGAGTGTAGGGGGCGCTGTCTTTGTTTTGTTTGTTTGTTTGTTGTGCGCCAGCCGGCTTGCCGCGATTGTTGCTTTATGTTTCAGGACACAAAGGGAAAAGATTGCGGGCTGCTTCAATATATCCTTGATTGCTGCCAGTTCAATTCTTGTGTGAGTGAGCGAGTATTAAAAATGTGTTTGCAATATTTAGGAATAGGATTGGTTGTACGAAATCGTTCGGGAGATGTGTATGATGGCTACATAAACTTGTTATAGATTAGTTAGGTATACTTACACATCGAGTATGTGGAATTATGGAACATGAAACAATCTTAAGCTTATTACACAATGAGGGCCATTCAAGTATTACGTAACGCAATTTGGGGTAGCGGGGACAACCCTAGTCCCAGCTAACCTATTATCCACGTAATATTTGTTCAATACTTACGTCATAACTATTGCTCTGTAAATTACATCAATGACTTGTCAAGTATTTTAAACATTGCGACCAATACATATATGATTGATGATCAGGTTTGAAACGACTTTATGCAATTAGGAAAGTAAGGCCGTTCTCAATATTCTATCGATTCATAATCCTCGAGACAGTTCTGTCAGTTGTCTAGCAACTGTTAGAAGTTACGACATATAGTTCTTACTTTAGTTAATACAACAAATAAGAGACAAGAAACTTTAACTATACCAAATTTCAAACTAGTGTTATTCTCAAAAGGGCTTCAGAATCCTTCACAGAACTGTACATAGATTAGTTTGGAAAAAAAAATTATATTATGAGGAATGTATGACAATTTAATTATTCAAACTTCATATAGAGTTTATAACATGAAATTCAATTAATTCAATAATGAACAACTAATACTGGAGGACGAGAAATGAGGTGACCTAAAAAGCTCGGTACAGCGCTTCCGATTATACTCTCGAGCTTTTATAGTTCGCATGTTAAGCTCGATAAACCAGCTTAATGGGGAACAACAGTAATTTAGTAACTTGGCTGAAATAAAGCTTTATTAACCCTTCACATCAAGCCTCTTCAGTGAGCAGGAAAGAGCTCTGCTCTATAGACAGTCAGAGGGTTAAAGTTAAAAACCTTTCAGAGGTTATAAACTCATTAATGTATTATACATAAAGAAGCAGATATTTTTTAAACGCACTTACATGAATTTAAAGTATGAACAAGACAGCAAATAACTGTAGTAAAAACGATAAGGACATATGATGTAGCACAAACCATTTTTTTTTTGCAAAATTTACAAAATTTTCTTACGTAATCTGAAGCCTCTTTAATACAACCATTGCTGAATGGATTGTAAATCAGACCTTTAGGAGCAACAATTACCGCCATGTCAATAAATAGTATATCTAATCACATTTTAAATGAATTCTCAAAACTGCATAGATCGGAATCCAATTCGTAATAGGACCCGATCTATTTACATTTCAAAGAAATCTACGTTCACAAATGTAGTAACAGAAATCCGATCTCGCAAACGAAACAGTCCCGAGCAATACCAATAATATTATATTACGGAATTTAATAACAGGTTTAATTTGCTATTCCTGTACTGCTGTATTTACTGTTTTTGATATTAAATACCTAATAATATTTACAACAAAACACAGTGAATAAAGGTTATTGTGTTACATCTTAATATTTAAACCGTACTAAAAATATATTGTGCTCGTACTCATTAATATAGAAACTGCCAACCAAAAACGTCCTTATTTTTCTTTTTCGTCTCATTAAAAAGAAATATAGCCTGCATAAAAAAGACAAATTCAATGACACCTCTTAAGTTTAATTATAATTCGTCAAGCCGTTTGAGCTATAAACTGTGCCAAAGAAAAATTGACACAGACAAAAATTATGTTTAACTATTTTGTGTATACTTATGCAGAAATTATATTAAACAATTTACTGTAAGCAGATTATTATACACACTTACTAATGAAGCGCAATGTATATAATGTATAAATATAAGTTCTCTAAATGGATTCCAGTGACACTTTCTCCACAAATTGGATTACAGTGACAGTCTTAACTGCAACCGTGTGTTTGGCCCTGTTACGCAAAGAAAATAGAGACACCTAACTATCCTAAGACTATAGAAACTTACTACTTCTTAGTGTAACTAAGGTAATTTCATGCTATCTAAATATTACGTTAAATAAATAGTATTTTTTTATCCATTACTATTAACATACAAGTGTAGATATAAACTTTGAATATATAATAAATTAATATCCATACTTAAAAAATACGGTCTTTGTCCACCCTACTAAAGAGTCCAAAAACAGTGTTAAAAAGAGTCGCATGTATCTTAGGGAGCGCCCAACTCTCCCTTCTTTAACTGCGCGAACTGTACATATTTTGTCCTTTAGGATATGACTAATTTGTATGACAAATGAATGGCTCAAAGAAAGTCTAATGAGTTTACCATCACTATACCAAGTCGCAAGGGCCCTCTAATGATTGAAGTTACTGAATGCTTCACTCATATCAGAAATGAAAGAGTAATTAGTCTTTCGCGGGTACTTAGACGAGTAATGCTAAAAAAGTTGATTATTCTTCTTAAATCTCACCTCTATGTGTAACACTAACACTGTAGAAAGTTGTGAAAAAATCTTGTAATAGAATCATGACGAATGATATCATAGAAAAAGAATTTGGGATAGAAATATTAACAAAAAAATTGCTTAATTTTTAAAATTAAATATAGAGTTCGGTTAAAATTCTCAATAACTTCAATATTTCAATTATCTATACAAACCAAGGGCGTATATTAAAAATAAATTGATACAATGTAAAAAAATATAGATATAATTGTGTCTATTTCGGACAAACTTGTGAACGTCCTTCCACAGTGTAACATTACAAAATAATTGACAATAGCACTATGTTGCAAACTAGATATCGTAGTTATATTTTTTATTGTGTTGTGACACGTTTTTATTTTCGGCCAGAATAAAACAATTGGATTCAGATACGATATTTCGTATTGTTGATACGAGAGCCAATTTTGTGGAAAAAAAGATGTCGATAGATACATCAATAACAAACACACATACAACAATAACAATATTAACAGTACTTTAAAATTATACCTCGTACCATCCTAGTCTAGCTTCTAACCCTATACATTCTTTCATAAATAACGGCGTAATATAATCAATATGTTTGTAATTACGATAATTAGATATGATTTTATCAATAACTTCAAGTTACTACATTCATTTTTATTAGCTAGTTTAAGTAAAAGTTTGACAGCTTGCAACGATGTTATTTACGCATCCTGCAACTGTAACATCATGATGATTCGCAATCCAATTAATGTATAATGATCTGTATTACGATAGCAAAGATAGGATTGAAGATGATTAAATTTTAAAGTATAGATTTCATAATAATTCATTTGAAAGTCAACAGTAATATTACATTGGTTATTTCAAATTATCCAACATCATAGTCAACGAGACCCGTTCTGAATTCAAACAATTCATATTGATCGATTCATTAGCATTCCTCGTTCGAATTTTGAACATTCAGCTACGTCGCTTGCTTCCGGCAAACATGGCATACGATGTTCCGTTAAACGCACACAGATTATGTAACTGTATTATAGTGAAATAAATTGCATCGCGTGATAGAAAAACTGCAAGATAAGTTATTATATTAAAAGACCACGACAAATTTTGCAACATAAATCTGGTTATATAACGATATCATTTTCTTGAGATTTACTTTCGGTCCTTCGAGCCGGATGTCATTGAAAAAAATATATTCTAAAACTTCGATTTTCGATTCTTATTCCTCATTAACATTCCGTCTTAACAGCCTATATCTGTAATGCGTCCTTTATACGAGAATATCTGGATTAAATATCGTCTTCACATAACGTGATGTCATTGTAAGTCGTTGTTCGTAACAGAAATTGTAGCAATTGGAAAACTTTGCACGTTCTCTTGACGAGCTTGGAATATTAACAATATTTTATTAGTAATAACTTCATTTTCTAAGTTATTTAATTTAGTAGCTTAAGGTTTAAAATGAGTACAATCTCATGTGTTCACCTCAACCTATTAATGCACTATCAGAGGACACAGAGCCTCTGGTCAAATGTCTTTTCCTTCAAACGCTAACGCCAAGCGGTGTCTAAAAATGTTTGGGAATGACATAAACGACGACGCCATTTTTTCTCCGCGCCTAATGTCATTCCCATACATTTTTAGTTAGCGTTTAGCGTGAGCCTTCGAAGGACATTTGGTTAGAGCTCCGTTCTCCAATTGTTGCTAAATTATTAAAGGGACTATCTATAGTATATTACACTGTATGATAACGTATCAGATGCAAGTATCTATTACCTTTTATTGGTAAGGGTTATGGGGCCATCCGGGCGTCCTACATCCAGATATAGAGCGGGTTAATCCGGCCCGACGCCGGTCAACCGTTCAGCCGGTCATCGAAGCTAGATTAGATTAACTTTACTGAAGATTCCTTTACTAAAATCGATGTGAGAATTGCTTGCGATCGTTTTAGTACAAAAGATTATATTGCACAATAGAGTGCAAATCGGTATTTAAAATCTGTCGATGAATACATTGCATGGTAATCCTATTTATATTTTTATCCATAATTATGATCTATTTAAACAACTTTTAATACTTTATAGAGAGTTCTTCAGAGTTTTAAACTGTATAAGCTAAAAACAATGCGTAGTAAAGTTGACGTAATTTTTACGTTAGGAGAAAAAAGAGAGAAAAATGTGAAGAAAATTATAATAACTCCCCCATGGTTACGTAATACAACGTCATATTTACACAGTTGCTAGGCAACTAAATTATAGTCGTTCAGATATAATAGTGAGAAGGGTCGCTAAACGACTTCAATGTTACGTCGCAACTGTTAATAATTACGATTAAATAAACAAAAACACTATTACGTGTTCAATGAGGAGAGAAAGCCAAGAGAAATGGAATAGGCTCACATTAAATTGAATTTCTCAACACTTCTTCAGCACTCATTAACTAGGGCTACCACCATTGGATTAATGTACTGAAAACAAAATTGAAATTATTTAATTAATCTTGTTAATGGTCCTTCGAGCCGGATATAAAAAAGATGACTTATTTTATATCTAAGTTCAATTATATTGTTTGCCATGTATTGTAGTAAAAATAATTAACTAATCATCGAATTAACAACACTGTTTCTGACATAAAGCAGCATAATTGTGAAATACTACAACGCAAAAACAATTTCGGAGTATCTTATACGAGTGGCAACCCTAATACTAACGGACATAAAGATAACCGTATACGTGCAGATATGACATCTCTCGGACCTCACGACAAAATTCTCGTGCCAAAGACATTATATTTTTGCAATATTGTATTACGTAATATGTTATTCAACCAAGGATTCAAATGTAACATTGAGTAACAGGTCATGATCTTGAACTGAAGTTGAGTTATGAAATAACTTAATACTAACTAAACTAACTAACTAACTAAAGTTACGGCTTATTATTATGATTGATAAGGTCCTAAGTTCGATTCCCACTTTTATTCAGGCACATTCATCGCTCTCTTTTCAAACGCTTGGGCTCCATTTACCGTCCAATTCATTTTAATGAACACTCTTTAATCTTCTCCTCGTTTAGAGCTTAAATAAATTGAGTTTAAAACTACTTTACCAATGAATAACATAGACCAATATTTTATGTCAAAAACCATATAATCGCACCCGTACGAATCAAGTCGTGTCGCTAGGAGAAGGATATTTCGGTTTATCTAAAGGACATTATTATTTGAATTCCGCAGCAGGAGCTGCTGCATAAAGCCTTATTTGCATTACGTCATGCTACCGCACTTTACATGAATAATTGACGTAATTAGTTAATAGGGCTGTCAACGGCATTTACAATTTTTTTTTTATTTAAATGAACTCTAGTTAGTCATTATTAAGAGTACTGGTATTGTGGATGACAGAGAAAGACGAGAACAATCACAGACCGAGAATAGAAAGCTAAGTTCATTTAAATTTCTGTCTGACTGGGAATTAAACCTTGAGCCCTTTGGTTATCTTATCAATCCAGCATGATGACTATTGCATCATTCACAAAGTACATGATATGATAGGCATTGTCTAACCTACAGGGTATCATTAGGAATATATATAAGATCAGGTATTGTTAGATTAACAACAAATATTCTAACGATTTTTTTAAATATATTACCTACTTAATTAATATTGTTAAGTTTTGACTATCGTTAAGTGAGCTATTATATAATAGTTTCAACAATATCATTTGACATAACATCGTCGTCTTTCGCACTAGTCGCAGAGACAGCCCTACTCAAGGCAGACTTAATTTACATAGTCTATACTATAGACTCTAGAGAGTAAACATAACCCGCACGTGTCACCAAGGTGTCGGCAATCAAACGTGCGAACGATGGCCGGCAATTGCGACACCTGTTTGCTAATACATACATACATACATGATTCCGTCATTCCCCGATTCAGTCATTTGTCGTGACTACTATAATTGTAGTTTTCTATCGTGACTACTCTAATTGTAGTTTGTTTCCTTGTAGTCAATATTAGCAGTTCATATTAACACATACTACTATGGTAATATTTAAGACGACTACAAAAACAAAGTCAAGTTATTTAAGTAATCAAAATTTGGAAGCCCCTAAAATACTTAAATTAAAAGTAATCAAGTAAAACCACGAGAAATTCACTTAATGATGCCATTAATTACCATCTCAGGGGTTTATAACATAAAATGTCTATTAGACAAACTCACCTACAGTATAGCTACGAATAGATATACCTACCTAAAAGAATAAAAATTGTTAATGTATTGGCCCCACCACGTCAGCTCTTTATGGTTACGTACGTATTCAGTTAATGTTAAATCTCTTGACATTTCGTGCTTAGGCTCCCTAACCATTATCATTATCTTAAAGTAATTGGAGAAGTCTAAAAGTGTATAGAATGATGTAACCGTTTGATATCCATGGGGTCGTACGCCGCACTCATTCATACTTTACTCACTTCGAATTGAATCCTATGTACTACATACCGTTTAGTTACGTGTTTCTAATATGAATTTATTTTCAAAAGCTAAGCTACGTAAAGAGCTATCATTATATTATCCAACATTATATAGTTATAAAGACATTGTTCACTTTGCAGCTATTAAAGTTTCACTGCAATCATTTATGTAATCTACCGTGAAAATGTATAAAAACTTTTAGCGTATTATGTCATAACAGTACCGTAACGAAAGCGAATGACTTTATCTGACGATCGCTAGATATAATACAACTGCAATTGAATGGTTTCTCTAGTTTAGTGTAAAAATAAATGAGTTAATTAATGATATAAATAAATATAATTTATAGATAGCTATTACACTTTAGGCTGTTTAAAAATGTTGACTCCTATTTAACAACTTTGGATTAATTAAAAAATCAAGGTTAGGTATCCTTCACTATTGAGAACAAACATCTAATATTACCTTAGAAATTACCTTACTAGGCTCATCCCGCTTGATGGTAAGTGGCGACGCTGCACAAAATGTGTTTCTAGATCTTCAGGTTTACCCTATGCCTAGCCTAATTTGTCTAAGGTAGCCAATAGAATTAACTGGCTTATCTAATCGTGATTAAAGGTATGTTTAGCATGTAAACTTGTAAAGATTTGATTATTGGCAACGTACCTTACTCTCACTCCTAAAAGCATGAATGGCATCCTATATCGCAGGTGGCATTGACAGGCCTTCGCAGTCATTCAAACAAACTCATTTAAGTATACCACCAATTATTGTGTACACACTTTCTCGCATTAACATATCATGATGGTGAGAACACACTGTGTCGGTAGGAATGTGGTACGCATGTTTATTAGTTTTATCTACTTCGGATATATCCGCCTCCACAATGATGTGCGCTTAGGTTTACTTAGTATTCTTTAGGTTAACAGTGACTTAAAAATCTACATCTATAATATTTTTCTCACAATGATTGATGCCTTTGATGATACCACATACAAGTGATGACTGTACGTTTATTGTAAAACAACATCCTTTGCAAATGACAGCAGCTTTTAAAGTAGGAATAAAACACTAAAATGCTACGGAGTATCGTGCAAAAATGAAGCAAACTTTAAGAAATAATAGTACCTAAAATTTATTTCGTAGACGAGCTATATTAACCCCTAACACGTACAGAAAATGTTTTAAAATAACTGTTTGATGAAACCTTGGCACCTCGACACATTATTACAATACAACCGGTTAGCGTTGAACATCTCGCTGGCCTGTCCATTGTTGGTCACATGGCTACGGTCTAAATGCACTTCTTACTCCTAGACAACGTTAAGGAAACTCTTAATAAGCACTTTTATTCCTAGACTTAGAAATAAATGCTATAGTAACTCAATTAAAGGTGTATCATGGATTATGGTCACCAAGAACCAGCCTTATTAATAGAAAACTCTTAATTCATTAACAGTGTGACTTTACGCTCGAATTTTCTAATCCTAAGACTAACTTTAATTCAAAGAGTACCTTATAATTCCCTCGTTTATAATGTCAATATTGAATCTTATTAAGCTACAGATAAGACATCAATTAAAGGTAACAATCGTTTACTATGGGAGTAAGAACCTAAGAAATAAGGAGTACTTCATAAAGGAGGTTAGTAAGCAACTAGGATGCAGTAGGCATAGCAACAGTACCTACTAATTGGCTGCACCCACGTCCTCAGCTTCCGAAGAGTGCCCTACAGTTTCGAGTTCTCGCTTCTGTTGCCCTATTTACTTTGAAGTCATGGAACTCTGACAAACCTTTTTAATGGCTCGGGAAAATGAATCGTATTGTATTTTATTCATCCTAGAATTTTACAATGCATGTTTTTAAAATAGGGGAAATAAGTAAGGAAATTATTGCCTGTTGTGAAATATATTTTATTTTTAATTTTGTTTAAACTTTTCAAACTGTCCCAATGCTGGGCTCGGGTCTCCTCTTACAGTGTCAGGGGTACAGGCCATAGTCCACCACGCTCGCCTAGTGCGGATTTCTAGACAATCTTTGTCTTAAAGTATTAAAATAATTAACTATTACTTTTTCTTTTTTTTTATTATTCTCAAGCGAAGATGCTAACAAGCTACGAATAACCTGGATGGAAAATTAGATGTCCTAGAAACGTATCATTCAAAGCGCTACAATGGGTTCTCCCTCACTTAACATCAGTGCGGCAGTCTCAAGGATGACTCGGGGGCAAATAGAACCAACGTAGTGTGTATGTGGAACTCGACGGGAATACACTGACCTATTTACTTTGCCGTACCTGGTACTAAGGGAATGGTTGACAACCCTGTTATATCACAGAGCCAAAAGCCATTTGGCTTCTCTATTTAGAGACAGTATAAAATTGAAAATAAAAGACCCATTTTTAACTTAAGATTTGGTTTAGCAGGAGACATTATTACTGATGTACTTAGGAATAAATGCACATTTTCATGCTTTCCCTTGCAAAATAAGTCGTAATTTAAAACAAGGCTTAAGAAATATTTCTCGTCAGCACAAACAATTGATCGGATCAATCTATCGGAGCAATCGTATTTGATTAAAGAATTTTTAAAGGAATTCGTATTCATTTTTAATTATTTACTATTCTAAAATATAATACGCAGTAGTCTCCAAAAATAGTATACGGAAAAGGTATAAAAAAATGTCATCTACATTTCCGGCGTATGATGAAGCATGCTTGAAATTAATTGTGACCATACAGACGATTCAAGGATTTCAAATGCTTCGCTCATTACTATGCAGAGTTTTTGCAGATGTTCAATACTGAAGCAAAAACAGTAAAGTTATAATATTTTTCAGGATTTCCGCTTAGTTTGTATATTTTTGATGATGGAAAAATTCTAATACTATTCTAACAACATTTGTATGATAAAATGTCCTACGCAGTAACTATTGCATGTCCACTGTTGCATATCCATATGAGCTTGTCTTTAGTAGCTATTTTATCTAAATACACAAAATTCTAGCGTACTAGTGTTTGTAACTGAACTTCTATACGTCTGGACTGATCAATAACTCGTGATGTGTCTTAGAAGAACCGAGTATGGTTTGGTACAATTGGACCCGGCGTGGTTAATAATTAGTATTACTTAGCAAGTGGCGTTGTTATAGCAGTTCAAGGAAATTTACGTAGTTTTCAACTTTTCATCCTGGGACGACACATACTATGTGACAATTTAAGTAATGTGGTGGACCCCGTAGCCTAGTTGGTAGTGACCCTGCCTGCGAAGCGAGGGGTCCCGGGTTCGGTTCCCGGCCGGGGCAGATTTTTATGTCACAGATAAATGTTTGTTCTCGGGTCACGGGTGTTAGTGATGTGTTATTTGTATTGTCCATGCCACCCACGACACAGGGAATCATACTGCGGGGGTATGAGTGTGTTACCGTTTATTTAACCGATAATAAGCCAACAATAAAAAAAGTTTTAGATAAAGATCTGTTACAAGCTACAGATGGTTCATAGCACTCAATACGGCGATAGAAATCATCAACAAACGTCAAGATGAAAGTGAAACTCCGCGATATTTACCCAAAGAAACCTCTAAAACCATTAGAGCTCTTCGGACATACAAACTGACATTAATAGAGCTTGAGTAGAAGATTTAAGTGGTAAATATTTAAACTGGAATTTCTCGTTAAATTATTTCAAGTAAAACTAGGTATATTGAAAAATCATGTTTATCTCAGTTTGTTTTTTAATGATTCTTGGCAATTTAATCATCGGGAGAATATGGTGTTTGTACCTACGAGTATTAGTCACTATCCTTAGTCCTCAAAAGATAGAGGTAATATGAAAGCTAAGACTCTCCTATTATAGAGGACTTTTCATAGAAACTTACAACTTACAGCGAAGACTATTATTTTAATAAACACTTGAACATAATTAAAAGGGGTAAGGTAAAATTTAAACAAAAAATGGAATTTATGAATTCATTAATAGTAGGTACGTGAAGAAAGGTGTCATAAAATTAGATTTTAATGGTAACTTTGGCCACATTACTTCTGCAGTAAAACAACGATTAGTGGTAAAGTTATTGCTCCATCAAAACGACAGTTTATAGTACATAATATACTGTGTTACATACGCGACATCGTGGTTTTAAACCACAGAAACCATAAATAAGAAAGGTACCACGGTAACTGCATTTTTTTATTCGCAAATTTTGTAGCGACCGTCGATTGAGTTTTTCCCATACATCTTAAAGGTAGCTTTTGGCGTGAACATCGAATGAATTTTCTAGGCATTTCTATAAAGACAAACTGTATAACGTTAATGTCTCAAACATACACCAAAGTGTATGTTGAAAACAAGGAGGAAGTGAGAGAGAAACAGCAATTTATAGGAAAAAAAGAGATAGGAAGAGTCATGTCCTGATTCGGGAAAATAGATAGAAAATTCTCCATTGCTTTTGCAAACAGTATACTAATAGTGAAAAGTACAATAGAAAGTGGGAATTAAAGGCTTAAAAGATAAAATTAGTAACAGTACCACACCGCATGAACAATAAAATTATAGAGAAATTTGTAATACCTAAGGATTGTCATTGAATCTATCAAAGCCAGCGCAATCACATAGATCGATCCGTTCAAGGTGCAAATAATAAGACGATGATCGTTCAACAATATTATTATTCTTCACCGGCCTGGTGACATCACAACAAAGACATCTTGGATAATTACCTAAGAATACTCGTATGTGAAACAAAGTTAAATACGTCATTATGTTATTTTACTGTGTGAAAATTCTAGAACCTTGGCAATTGTTATATAACGTAAGTTTGATGAATGTCTATATTGTCTATATCTAAGGTTTCATCAACAATATAGTTGGGGTGAAATAGAATTTATATATTTTTTGTAAATTTGTTTATAGTAATTTAATTTTCAGCTTCTGAAGATTGTACGTTTACAATTGGTTTTACTGTTAATTTATTATTAGACATAGACATAATTATACGAAGACTCAACTCTAATGTCGGTCAATGTATCATCATTATGTAAATATTCTATAATGATTGGATTATTAAGTTTCAGCAACTCTTTCAAAGGCGCTCGCTCCCTTACGAGTATTATAATGATGTACATTATATTATATTCAAAAATTTCCTTAAAAACACCTAATGTGCACATATTTGTGTAGCTAACTTAATCTTCTTAAGACTGCACTTCCGTGTACATACTTCACTTTTGAGATAATCGCGTTCAAACAGATTTGACTTTATTTTCCATTACGTAAGAGATAAAATATTATGATGTTCTAAACATGAAACAATAAATTCTACAAAGTACCTATTGCCAATACTTGTACTGATGCGGTGCAGCGATAAAAGTCATACTATGCTATCTAAATTATGATGAAAACTATAGTTTTTCGAAATATCTGTGCGTAATAATGAAGTAATACTCGTAACTAAGGCAATGGCAAGAAATCGATTGTAAATAAAATAGAATTGTGTATTATTCTATTTTTTAAATCTATCCCTATTCATAATATTTAAAGATAACTAACGAGAAGGGTTAAAAGTTTATATTATAAGTATTAAAAAGTATTCAAGTAGGTGATCAATAAAGAAGCGATTAAAACTAGCCTTTGTGTAGAATTTGATGAAAAAAACTGGTACAATTTGTGACAATTATTCAACAATACGAGCTGTTACTTAACAATTCTGTAAGGTCCATTTGATAAAAACGGTTCATTTAATTCACTTTGTTAACGTATTGTTAAAACTTAATATACATAATTAACATTGTTGTATCGAGGTTTTGAAGTACGTAAGTATTTTAACACGACGCTTTTTTCAAATCTGAATTTGTAATAAGCCTTTTAGTTTTAAATAGGTCTCTTTGTGTGACTGGGGGCAGAACTTTGTAATGTAAATCAGTAAAAATGTAAAATACTGGACTGAAAAGGTTTTGAGAGAGAAATACGAACTTTACTTTATTACGTTGTAAAAGAACGTCTTTTTAATGCATTAGATATGTTTTACTTCGCATTTGGCTCGCGTGTTTAAGGCACTTATTTTCAACGAAATTGCACATCAGTAGTGGTTTTAGTGCTGATTATAAAGAATAATAAATAATCGTGGGACGATGACAGTGATTTTATTTATGTAACGACCAACTAGTTGGGTCCACTAGATGTTAAGCACTTACAAACGAACATTATACCTAATGCGGTTATATAGTGAGTGGACTTTATGATATCTCGTAATCTAAATACGTTGATGAGATTATAATTTATGTAATAGTTGTATTAGAAATCTGTTTTTTTACTAAAAAAGGTATTAACTGGATGACTTCCTACGACAATGTTACTTCGTCATTTCTTATTAACCCTTATGATGTCTTTAGTTTTATGAATGTTCAAGTCGGACATTTGACGTTTTAAGAGTGTCTGAGTAGATTATATTTAACAATGGAACTTTGAAGTTTCGATATTTTTTATGGAAATACTTTTAACCCTTTCCTATCCGCGTCAACCCTTGTGCTGTTTCTATAATGAACTAACCTTCTTTATACATTTGATGGTCTATAAGGCATTTCGATATTAATGTAGGTAACCTTTTGCTATCTAATCTCACCCCACACGAAACCTATAAATCACCGTTCCCAGCGGTTGTCTATAATGGTAACTCAAGCGAGAGTTAATGGTATAGGGATAGCGATATATGGAATTAGTTAACTTTAACTGAACATAACATTAAAAATAGACAAAATGTGGGTCAGTTCTGGCATTCGAGTTGTCACCGAGAGCATGACGGCTTACACATCGTGTTATGATAACGTTACGCCCATACAATGGTGCGGCGGATGAAGTGCGCGTCACGATTAACAAATGTGCAGCTGTCCGCACTTTCACCTTCGGCCCGCAGTGAGCCGCGTGAGAATATCTGTATTGCGACGCGCTGCCGTTACTGAGCCACAACACTTTAATTATTAAAGGTGACCGGCGCCACCGGGCCGGGCCCGGGGCGAGCCGCTCGACTAAACTAAGTAACCGTGTTAGTGCTGACAGCGATCGATCTCACGGTGACCGAGGGTGTCGGAAGCACGTTCTATCGTCGGACGTGATGTCGTTAAGCTTTCCCCGGTAAGTGCCGCGACGGCCGCGGCCGGACGGACGTGCGAATTATGAGGCTACAGACGTCGATACCGGCACGACGTTTTGGTGCAACGCGGGGTCGTCGGCCGGCATCGACGGCGCTGTTTGTAAACATTGCGCATCGTCGACGCAAATCGCTACCGTAACAGAACCAAAGAGAGACTCACCTGCACTGTCTGCGCGCTCTC
>LGAG01000894.1:157360-177027 GCA_001278395.1 Lerema accius | reverse complement strand
TATTGTGGGCAGGCTGTGCTGGGGTCAGACGTGTCAACGGGCCGGACGGGGACATCTGTCGCGTTGCTACGTGTTTACACTCGTGCGACAACGACACGACAAAAAAATCGCACGAGACTGGGAGACGGAGTTTTGAAAGAAACTCTTGATTTCCATGTGTTGCTTATTGTTTAGTACGAAGCCTTATTGGAAACCATACCCAGAATATGCCCCGATAACTAGAAGAACCCTTGAATACTAGACGGATGGCAGCCCTAGACACACGCAGCTACTGTCATTAGTGGTTACGATACGACAACGCAGCGACATACCGGTGACATTTTGTCGTGTCGTCAAGTATGAACACACTAACGGTAACCGAATGTATTTAGAGCTCACATCGACGCCGGCTGCATCCAACGCTTTGTTAATGGGCAAGGTGTACTTCATGTAGCTATACATATAATGGTATAGAGAACCAATATCAATATAGGGTGTCTATCTCATTGAATTTTAAGGGTTTGTAGCTTCTTCTATTGTGGTATGTCTGTAAATTGTCTGGCTCACAGCTGCATTGTCTCTTTTTTTCTTTACAATTAGTTTATGTTTACAATGTGTTGTAAAATGACCATAACAACCTTGAGTACCTACCTATTTGTGACCTGTGACCTATGGTCGTCGTTAAACTTATTCAAATATTAGCGACTTACCCATATCTACAAACAACTTTAGTGGGTATTAGTAATTCTCAAACAAATAGGTACCTACTTATAATAAAATTGGTGACCTACAGTGAGAGAGTGGTCATAGATAAAATATATAAAATAAATATATAATAAATAAAAAAAGGCTTTAAAATATCATCTGAAGGTCCAGCCATATCCGAAGTGCGGAGTATTTTAAGGTTATAAGTTACAGTCTTGCTAGACTTATTGTAGTATTCATTAGCGAGGAATAGTTAATTATGTAAGAAGGCACTTAAATAACTTTGAAAGAAAATTTGATAACAGGGGAGCGTCAAAAAAATTACCACAATTGATTATTACACAAATTGAGATCATTCATGTACCATGTTCTTAGTGATAAGTTTTTACTTAAGTAAGAATACAGAATTAATTGAGGTTCAAATATAATTACATTACCTTAATAAAGCCTTAAATCAAGTAGGTACCCACCTAATCCTTAAATTATTCGGAGTGTGCAAATTTTCGCATTCGCAAGCAATATTGGTTGATTTGAATTTCATTATAGATGTCGCAACGCGGACTGACAATCGTGAATTATGCCCGTATTCTGTGTTTGCAAATGTGCATTCGTGGAACATCGATTTCATAAAGCATTATTGTCTTGCATAATGATTTTGATGATCTTAATAAAAGTCATTGGCTACTGAAGTGTCAGGTAAACAGTATCAATAAAATTAAATGTGAAGGTTTTGGCTTGACACATTCAGGCTTCATTTAAAAGCTGGGTGGAAAAATGCTGAAAGACGGAAGGCCCCAACAGAAGGATATATCCCACGTTCTATAGAAAGAGTCTTTAGTCTATAGTTTGACATAAGTCAGACACACAGGTTTCTACTAATTAACAACCCATCTCCCCTTTTTCGAGAAATGTAAACAAAGTTTTAACCTAATACGTATCTACTTAAAAATCTAACTTCAAAAATAACACACCACCTTTTGGTAAATATTTTTATATTCATACCGAAACCATACCAAAACGCTTTCCTAAGTAGCGTAGATTAAAGATTGATAAATAATCCTCATTACAATTGCAATTTACCACTTGATAAGTCCATTGAACATTCTCAAGTGGCCCATCGACGTTAATACGGCAAGTATTTTGGCAAGTCACTAGTTAAGTGCTCAATGTACAGCATCCTTTCATTTAAGATCGAAAGTGGTTCGATTTAGGTCACTTCAATTAATACGAGAGGTCAATTAGGGTTCAAAGACCCGGGTTATCATGGGGCTTTGAATTGAAACTGGTTCCGTTTCGGTCTGGTAATCGCGAACTAGAACACGCAGGAACTGTTTTGGTAATTGTCTTGGAAGTAATTGTAACTGTACAATTAGTGGTACAGTTCAGTTTGCTAGTATAGGTATACCAGAATTCGCCAGGACGGTAATTTTTCGGGCGTAACATAGATGAAACTGGACGACGCCCGCGGCTTCCTCTGCGGAAATGTAGCTTAATAAAGATCAATTGAATTCATCCCAAAAGAACCTATTTCCAGGTAGGTTTTAAAATCCAGGACAAAGTTTCTTTCTAATGTAATCAACCGTTGATGTCCGATATAGTCAAAAATATTTAAGCGACCAAAACATCCCAAGAAAACCTAAGATCGGGGTAAAATACTATGTCCTATTGCTAGATGCGAACTATCAGTGTCCGAAGTTTCAGCTTAATCCGTTCAACGGTTGGAACGTGAAGGACTTACAAACATCCAAATATCTAAATGTCCAAACATTTTCACAATCTTTCACATTTACAATATTAGTAGGATAATATTAGAAGGATTACAAGGAACTATGTTCATAACAGAGATCCCCCAACCATACTTCATTCTTTTTATAAATCCTTTATCTATGTCCCGTTAGATCCAACGACTTCCGTCGATTTCCTTACGTCACCCATCTCCCGACTTCCCACGGTCATCATTATAATTGTACCAGATCCATAAGTCCTTGTATAAGGAGTTATTCAGTAATCATTAATGGAACCACAAAAAAACGATTATAACAAGATTTTTAAGGGCTGTTACAAAAAATATCCGAGGCGAATCTAACGACACCTTAAATATTGAAATCCTTCAAAAATACATACATTCGTAAATCTTTACCCTCTTTTTGACGCAATCGGGTAAAAATACAACGATTAATTCGTCTAATGAAATAATCAGCTAGCCAAACGTATCGTTTAAATGCATTCCTTGAATGTCGAATACGAGAACATTATTATGCAACATTTACAATCACTGAAGCGAATAATTTGTAATCAATTTTCGCGTGTCATACATAAACCGCGTTCGTTAGATTTCCTCACTATAAACATGGTTTCATGAAAGGCGATAATGTTTATTTTAACCGGGTTTCATTTTACTGCTAAGCAATCGTTGCTGGTGCGATTGACGACTTTAACCTAGTTTGATATGAACCCTGAGGTGTTTGCCAAACGATAGGTCTTAGTGTCGCGAATTCGATTTCCATTTATAGTAAACATTTACTATAGGGCAGAGAGGAGTGTAAACATTTAAATTCCATCCGAACACTTAAAATATGATTACATATTGAAGTCGGGTATAAAAAAGCCATGACAGATAGACGGACAAAAAAGTGCTTCAATAAGGCTTCCAGTTATTCCTATTAAGGTACGGAACCCAAAAAAGTTACACCTAAACACCAATAGCACTAAATCACCGCCCACAAATGATTGATAGTTTCGTATGAAATCCGCAATAAAATCATGCAACGTTGAACAAAAACCGTAATTGAGAATTCATTCGCATTTCTTCGATCATCCTTCGACGATTTATGAGTTTACGAGCATGCGGAGGCAAAGGAATTTGCGATAGCGTTAACATTACATCGTATAAACTGTTTTATAGCCAACGATATATGGTTTGTTTATTTTGCTGCTGCGTAGAACAGATTAAAGTTTCGTAGAGAAAATGAAAAAGGTAATTGCTTTTTAACGTTAGGAAATCCCGATAGATATCCGGTTATTAGTGCAGTGAATGTCATATCTTAATTTTGAAGTCAAATTTTGTAAATAAAATCAATAAGTTCTATATATGTAAAACCCTACTACTGGAAAATCACACGGTTGAAAGTATGAAATTGAAAAGCGTGTAAATTTACGAGCTAACAATATATAATTTTTAAATGTGCCCTTTAAAAATTATCTTACTAATATTATCATTTTGTTAACTTTACGACCGTACGCCTTCCAGAAAACCTCATATTCAATTTACACGTTGCTTATTCCTGGCGGATAAATAAGACGCTGGAAGTAATACTCATTTATCAAATAATGTTACCTACGTAGTTTAAGTTCTAAAGGAACAGATGAAAGCATACACTAACAAACATTAAATTGTTGACAACAGGTCCCATTGTAATAAAATTATAAGGTACTTACTAAAATAATATGTAATAAAAATCTTGTGTAGTCTCTCATAATGAATTTCGTTGATAAAACCTATAATCGGCAAGTCACATAGCTATTAGTCACGTACTCCAACATTGTATTTTCTAACACGCTTTAAAATACAATAGCTTCTTTGCTATTAACATAGTAACAAATTTTATTACTTCTCGTTTAAATCAATATGTTTCATGGCTAGTTTTGAGTCTTGAAACTTATTATCCAATGCGCCAAATATAAACATTACAACAATTAAAATAAAATTAGTAAACATTAATTAATACGAATTGTGCTTGTATTTCCTTGGAAAGTTTGAGTAAGTAAGGTTTGTATGTTTTTTAGTGAAATTATTATTGCGCCTTTCGTGAATATTTCTGACAGAGCTGCTTTTAGGAGCCTAAGAGCCAGATGCGGCTCTTGAGCCTCACTTTGCCAACCACGGAGCCAGACAATTAATTGCTTACTTTAATATAGTTTACGAAGTCTGAATATTTCAATGTCACATGTCCCCGTGGACATTATTATATGCATGTGTAAAGAATAGTAATTGAATAAGCAGAAGCAATTGCTTTGTTATATTTAACTGACAATAATTACAATTATGAGTAGTCGAATTGTAATTGTAACTAACTCGCTTATACCGACTATTATGCATAGTGGCTCAAAATTAGATTTATTTGTTAGCTCAAATTCAAAGACATCGTAGTACTAGTGCACAGATCAAAAAATATATAGACAAAGTCTTTGAAACAAAGAAGCGTAGTAGGGAAAAACATAACGTTAATAATAAATGATAACGTTTCCCGGTACATGTATAGGCAGACCATGCTCGATGACATACAGATTGAAAAAAAAAATTACCTCACTTTTTACTAGTATAACATACATGCCCTTTTCTTTTAGTGTACCGAATAATTACTGGTTTCCACTTAGCAGATCCAATTTGAATATTATTTCAATTATAATATGGTCTTGACCTCATTGTCATTAAACACGTTTTGATTAAGATATGAACATATAGGCATGCATGCAAGTTTAAATTATTTACCTGTACATTTTTTATAATACATGTAGTAATCATGCATACACGACAACATATACGGTTCATAAATGATAAGAATCGTGATTTTTATTTATGCCATTTATTTTTCTATTTTAGTTTTTTTTTATTATTAATTTGATTTTTCATGTTTGTTCCTTATTTCTAACCGACTGCGCTAGCAAGAGTGGAATGTTTTAAGAACTTGTTTACATTTGTTTATGTATGGCCATTTCTTTGGTACGCTACGCTAACAAAAAATTGTCTTTGGATTCGTTTGCATTTTAAGAGTGACTTTTTTTTATATGTATCCACCCAATATTTAGCAGCAAGATTGTTTTGCTGTTAATTGCAAGTAGTTAATATTAACCTTCTTTCTTTCGAGGACGACTATTATCTTATAATAATTGACTGAACATTTGAAAGCACGGAAACACTTAAGTAAAGTTCCGAGTCAGGAACTAAACCAGGAATTAAGTGGTAACAAAACCACAAAATTTATCGTGTAATAAATACTTCACCGCTACATCTAAAACGAGACCACTAAAAAGCCAATTTACGAAAGAAAACATCCTATTACGAAATATCCGCTCACGTTATTATTAGAAACTTTATTTGGGTTCATTAGGTCAGAGAAACAGATAGGTAAAGTATGCGCATGCGCAAGAGGTATCTTGTTTTATATGCGGCGAACAAACTAATCTATTGTTATTTATTACCCGACTACTTAAATTAGGTACGTAGGTAAATATGTATATAATATTTTTTAGAAAAATCCACAGCCCCACACAAGTATTCTATGTCGTGTGTGGAGACAGAAAACAGTACATTCATCATTAAAATTTTTTCCTTACTGGGAATCAAACCCGGGACCCATAAAACGGCGAACCGGCATGTCAACCATTGCGCTACAGGACATTTGTTAACAATAAACGTGACACATTTTCTAGTTTTGTAAGTTGACAACACCTTTTACAAGCCGTTTCCATAATTTCGCACGAGTGGCTCCCTCTTGGAGGCTATATAGGGCGAAGAGCGCGTTTGACCGAGCGCGAACCCTACATCCATGTACGGTCTACATAAAAACTCCGATAAAATAATAAAAATAGTCGGAATGTTACGCTGACCTTCTGATCTGCAATTGATTCCACTCAGGTTACAAGAATTAAATTTGTAATTAAAATTATATTAATTATTATTCCTTTTTTAAAAAGATGTGCGGGGGAGTTTCTTTCCCCTTTGTTCTCCTCCATATTAAAGGACCTTTACGAAACCGGGGTAGATTAAAAAAAAACGTTGACGTGCATAAGTGTATAGGTAGGTTGAATAAATTATTTTTTATTTTGATTGTGATTTGATTTTGATCTCGAATGAGTGATTAAAAGTTAGGACCAGCTAGGTATTTGAGCATCGCGGAAGTGCCTCTTCGTTTGCACCAGACGAGCAAAAAAGACTTGTACCTAAAATATACAGGTAAACAAACAATTTATTTGGAACTTATAGCTATCACAAGATTCATAATTCAGCACTGATTTCACCGCGTACCTACCATTTAAAAATATACAAAGTCAAATACTGTCGCTGCTGACCGTACATCAATGAACTTGTTTCTAGCGTTTCCTCATACCGTTATACCATGTGTGACACTTAATCTGAGACTACTGTACCTACTCCATCTGTAGTCAACTAGTATCTCGATGTCGCAATGAATCTACCTAGATGCATTTACCTACTATGCAATTTTTTTATGACGTATTTATGACGAATACCTGTGCGTGTGAGCATACATTATACTGTCAGGAAATCTATCTTACTAAGCGACCAGGCAGGCGTTATACAACTCGTTAATTATTAAGAAAATTGTAGACGTTAATTAAGTAAAACTTTAACTCTAGTATTAATAGTGGTGTTGTTTTGCGTATAAAGTAAAACTTATTTTCTGATTTCTTAGTCCATTCCTCGGTAACCCCCGACTCTTTATCAGTCCATAGACGAACAAATCTAGCGGCAACTTGAAGCAATAGGAGCGATTACTTAAACTAATTGCTTCAAGCTACTTGTCACTGCTTCAAGTTACTTGTCTACTCTCTTATAATATGAATTTATAATGCCTGTTATAGCGATGTATGTATACTCGCTCCAATGTTCCATATTGATTACGTCAATTATAATATCGCCCACTGACGTCACAGTCTATTGAAACCACGTGTTTTGTTGACCCTGGCACATACTCAACCTGTTTCAGTGAGGAATAAACTAAAATAGGCGGGAAATTAAACTATTTTGCGGCATGTGCTATAAACGCAACGTAAGTATTTATTTATTTAAAAAAATCTTTAAAGATCAACTATGACACTACACTAACTACTGAATTTTTAATGAAAGTCAGGATAAAACTAGAGCCTAGTTGGTACCTGGGAGTAATTACCCCCGGAGGGGTAAATCAGCTATTTTATAGGGGTAATGACAGACCTAGTTATTAGGATCGTAAATTAAAAACAAATAGTAAAAAAAGTCATTTCTAATGTACTTTGGATAACGCTTTTAAAGACGAGGTAATATCAGTTTTCCCAATAGGTCACAGGGGTAACATTATTGAAACGGTTAGGAACTAGATACTAAAGAGAAACCGTGAGCTTGCAGTAGTTATTATTACAAAAAAAATGTTGATGACAGGCAACCCTACGCATTGATAGCGGCAACATATTTAATTCCCATAGTGACACCGTCAGTTTGCGTCACGTCGACACGCCGTGACAGCGTGAGGTTTAGTTGGTCTCGAATAGCACTGGCCTTCAACGAATGAAAGAACCAATCACTCAATTGGTCTGAACTCTGGAGAGACGTGCGTCAAATGCTTCGGTAGAACCACGAAAGACTCGTCTTTATAGGGTTTATTTTCTACAAGCGTCGTGACAATGTTAAGTAGCTGGTCAAAGCGTCCAGGTTTCGATTCCCGGGAAAGCTGTTTGTTGAGTTTTTTAGTTACTTTGTAAAATGATCTGTGTTTGTATGAATTATGGCTTGTCATAATATGGGATAAGTCTATTATGAAAATCGTCGACAATTTTAGTAACTTCTTAAAAAACGAAAGTGTGGCTTTTAATTTCTTCTACTTTGCCTTCTATTGTATGATGAGATGTTTATAGATCCACTGTTGTCTTAAGGGCCAAAGAATTTTATTAAAAGTTTGCTATATCCGAGAAATCCGGAACAGTAAAAAGTAATTCCTGTATACGGGACGAGACGTGCAATTCCGGGATTATCTCGGATTTCCCGGCCATCTGGCATCCCTAGCCGCAATCGCTCGTAAAAATCGCGAAAACACAATCCACACGCCACAGATTCACGTACACATAAACTACACCATGTTTTCATCCAATCGGTATCATTATATTTTTTATCCCGTAACAATTGTCTGCGCTGGCGCGAATTAATAGCAAAAATATATGGAATTGTATAAATAAACAGTTTTTATACAAATAACTTTCTTCACAGCCACGCTTTATGCACATAAACATTTAAAACATTCTGTGTACCTTACGTATCATAATGCGAAAAATAAGGTGTAAATTATCATGTAATCGTATTCTGAATCACGTACTTAATTCAGTAATGTAACCAATACCACTCATTTACTATTATGGAAATCGCATTCATTCTTTTATTTATCAGACGTCAGGCACGCGAAACTAAACCTATACTGTAATTAAGTACTGTAACGTGTCATTATGAAGTGGTCTTGACCGTATATGTAACATTAGTAGGCAATAATACATCGATCAAAGAACTTGTAGCTTGTCGACTTGTGACGGTCATTGTCATAACATAATTCATAGTTATGGGGATTAAAATCTGGCCCTAATACGAAATAATAGAAAAAAAAAAACACCCTTCCCACGAAAGAGAATCGTAGCTACGGTTTTGCACAATGTATACTACACTGTAGGTTCAATTAGTAGTTTACTGGTGACAATGCTTCGTTGCTCCAGAGTTGTTTAGATGGCTGCTTAAGCGGCCTGTCCTATCGTTAGATATAAATCGTTACGTCACGTAGCCCTTTAGGGAACGTAATATTAATATTTGCCAACATCGATACAGCACGGAAAGAAAATACAAAATATTAATGACATATTAATGGCATGATCACGTATACAGCATTGACAACTCTTTGTCTGCGTAAGGGCACTGATTTTCAGGACAAAAAAAACAATCAATTGTCTTGTTCTAGCTACTGTGTACAAAAAAGTCTATATGTATCAAAATGTGATATATTAAATACTGAAATGCCCGTCAATCAACATCCTATATAAGTGTTTATAAATCCAAAGTATTGGCTGTCAACACGTAACTTCCGGAAGTGCATTGTACTACTCGATGCGTACGTTATAAGGGGTTTTTGTTACAAGCGTTTTGTTAACAAGCAGTAGCGTGCGTTGCGCAAACTTTTTTATAAGTCGATGACCAGCAGTAAATTCTAGCGTTTCGCCTAACAGATGTGCCTAACAGAATTTTCTTCTAAAATCGAAGAAGGGATTTATTTCTTCATTAGTAGGTATATATCACATTAAAATTTTTGTACTTCTATATTAAATTTTTAAACACATTGCACTAAATCAGTTAAGAAACTGTCGCTATTGCACCCTTAATAGTCTTAAGTTAAGTTAGGATAAAAAGAATCATCACGTTAGAATATAAATAATCGGAAGGTAAATAATTGTAAACAAACATTGAATAGTAGACCCTAACTTATCTAATCCTTAGAAGTTTAAATTGCCATGTTCGCGCCAAAATTCATCGACGATAATTCACAATTGACACAGAGTAGGTAAGCACTTCGATACCGGTATTCAAGTGATTATTTTTTCACCGCAGGAATAACGTTGATTGACGTGACACGAAATGGAAACGGCCAGTGACATTTACTTGAAAATGCGGTTTTCACAGATGACTGCCGCTGATGAGGTCGTGTTATTTAGATAAACCGGTGCAAGCCGCAGACTTCACTGGTATTTTAATATCACACAGATAAGTGAGTCGATTTTGTAGATAGATGAATATTTTCTTAATACAGAGTATATAGCATTAATACAGAAAGGTTTCGGCATACTATGTAAATAGAGACAATAGCATGAAATATTCAAAAATAAAGTCCCACATACACTTGGCCGATTGCTATCAGTATAAATGACAATAAAATCTAACTTATGCCAAATTTAACATTACACAATGGACTGAAAATTGCAAGGTAGTCATGTCTATTACCTACTTTATATGCAAATGGAAAGGCCACATTCTTTACACTAAATATAGAACAAGGGTAGATCGAAGTTACCAAGCGTTAGTAAAAACGGGCCGATTTAAAAATCGAACGCGATCAATGAAGGATGACGATTGCAGCTGCGTTCAGGAATCCGTTGAGAAATCGCTGTTCGAATTATAAATAATTTAACACATATCAACGTTGCGCCTGTGCGGGGTTCACTGACAATATGATTGTGGTAAGGAATATTAATATACGATCCTATCTGTTATCCGCGATAGTGTTGGCGCACTTTGTGAGCAGGGCTATAGCTACAGGATAGCTTTTAGTTATAAATAATCTGCAATGGGCTATTTAATCTACATTTCATAACGTATTTCCATACCGGTTACTGCGCCGGACTGTTTTTCAGAGTTCTAGGTTCAATTTAAAGTAAGTTATAATTTCTGTTTTCGATCTTTGTGTTCTTTTCTAATTCTAGTGAGTGGCTAATGAAGTGTAGCATTATTATTAAATTAAGAAATGTATTAATAAACTAATCAACATTTAAGATAAACGTTTATCAATCCAATTTAATTGCATGTTAATAATTCAGGGGCACTAAGATAATTTGCCGATATTTGATGCACTTATTTACATAATAAGTAGGTTTATGAGCAAATGATAAATAATATTGTTTATCCAATTTAACAAGGATATAGATAAAAGACCTCCAATTAACCTTAACTTGATAAATATTTACTTGATAATAATTAACTTTTTTTTAATGGGGATAGCAAAGCAGTGCCACCATACCCTACCGCCCCATGGACACCATAACATTGAAGTCTTCGAATAGGACTGTATGGGGAACATTAGTTAGTTAGTATATCGTATTAGTAACAGATGTTTATGGTAATATTCGTTGTTGTTAATTTGTTAGTATTCAATGATTATAATTATAATCTTTCGATAATAAGTTTTTGTTTATTTCAACCTCTCGTTTATTTTGATCCCAAAGGGTACGTACAGGTCGATATCGGCTACTTTGGGAAACGCTGGTCTAGAAACCTGTCTACTCGGAATGACTTTTTCCCTAAAACAAGTAATAGTTTATAGGAAATAAAAAAAACTCGACTGATTATTTTTTTGCAGTTTAAGGGTACGGTAATAAAAAATATATTATGTAGCCTATGTCACTTTCATAACGAAGACGAATCCAATGCTACCTCACAGTTCAAATGCATCAAGTCTTTGGAGTCGTACAGCTTTTTAAAATGGACATAATTATTATTATATACGCTCGAAAACATTACCTTCCAAGGTAAAAATATAACACATTCCCATCGATCCACATCTTTGAATGAAACAACTCACTATTGTGTATTCGTACTACAATGTTGGTATTCCGTAGGTAATGGTAATTACTTGTAACCGGTTTTTTCATAGACCGATAACAAATCCGTAAGTGCAACGCTATGCAAGGAATGCAGTCCCGGCTAGGGCGTTAAAGATAGACTCGATAAATAGACAATGCTGTGTTACTGTTCTCGTAGATATGCGCGAGTTTTGGTTACATTAACATTTTTCATCTAAGCGGAGTCAGTGACCCCGGATTGATGCCGTAATGGATTGGTGCGTCATTTTCATGTACGTGCCCTTGCGAAATCATGTAAAAAAAGTCAGGTCTTCTACGTGGGATTTCTAAAATCTAATGTTGCCACATCCAGTACAGTTTAGTAGACTTTTATTTAAGTCATTTTTTTTCGTTCCATTAAAAATATCTGCATTATCTACCAACAATCTTAGGACAGTGGGAAAAAATGACCTATTGTAGTTATAAGATTAATATTAATAGCTATTATTTTACACAACCAAGGTTAACTAAGGCACGTATACATCAATTTTCGTGATTTAATTACATTATATTAGCTGATAAAATGACGCCAAACAAATGTTGTATGCTTGTCTATGAGTTGTTTTGACAATTGTTAATACAAAGTTCTATCGAAGTTTTTAGCATGTGAAACAGTTACATTCCCGCGGAATAACACGTAAAAGGTATATCAAAGTGAAGTGAAATTAAGGCAGACCAATAATTTTTACTATACAAAGTCCTACATAAATTGAATTTGTTTTCCTCCGATCACAGACGACAATGACATCAAAAGTAATGTGGTAGCAATGAGAGGAAGAATAGATCAGAGGGCCTTTAACAGCTCCCTCTCACCGGAACCGAATGATAGAAACTATAACTCCTTAATCACGGATGATTTAGGTCGGTGGTAGCTAGAAAAGCTGAAATAAACTCGCAATGTACTCGTACATATACCAAGTTTATCCTAAACGACGTTATAGTTGAATGAAAATGGCCTGAAATGCTTCGAAAGAAAATGGTACCGTGCTTTTTTTGCTCGACTTGGCTGAGCATTGCCGTGCTCCCAGATAAGAAAATGTTTACATGTACCACCACCGAACATAATACAATAGCATATCTGGTAGTCAGCAGAATTCGGAAGTGTCTAAGAGACACAGAGGATATTTCCTTGAAATATAGTAGGATGAATCTGTAGCCCCAGTCTCACACATTTAAGAAAGTAGACTTTTATGTTCCTAAGTATAGATTCAGAGATGCCGTCGGTTTCGTAATTAATGGACCTCATTTTATAATTTTGAGGTCGAAGAAAAGTAGTTAAGAAAATTATAGTCCTGCATCTATTTAAGTACTTTTTTAGTTAATCATGCATGAAGTAGTAATTGAACTTCAATTTTAAATAATCAAAAGTGTTTTTAACTTGTTTCATAAAACATTTTAAAGTATAATTAATAGACTAAAGTAAGCATTTAAGTAGTATATAACCGTTGATATTTTTCGTCTACCTATATAGTATATTCGCGTTTAATTCCCGCCCAAAATAGTAAGACGCATGGCGCGCGCCAGAGTAGGAAGTCAAACAGGCGAACGTAAAAAGAGGAAACTTGTGCGCATTCAATTCAAAAAACAAATACTACACATCACATGCGTCTTTATTTAAATAGTACACTGTAATTAGAACATTAATCGCCAACCGAGCACTTTACTTACCTAGCCGAAAGCGCCGGCTCGACATTGGTACAAAACAAACAACACGCCCACATCCGCATGCCACAAACACACACTTATTATTTTTTTAAAACCACAGACAAGACGAGGTTACAGACAGCTCGAGATTCGGAACACATTTTCGAATTTCGAATCGAGAGGCGAGCGTTCGGAGTCATAACTCGCGTTCGACTCACAAAAGTAACTCCTGTCGTGGAGTTAGAGCTACTAGAGTGATGTGAATCATTTGAATCTATTATTATGCGTGGCAAGTGACCGCATGTCAAGAGCAAGACCAAGGATGGAAGTAGATGATCGTGTGTGAGTGTGTACGCCGCGTAACGTTCATAACTTTATGAACGGACAACCCGGACAAGTGAAGCGATGGATACAGAACTTCGATCTGTGCACGCTATTTTAGTCTCTATGTGATAGAGGATGATATCCGACGGCAATTGAATTGATATTACTCACACATACATACATAAACGCATGCGTACTTATTGCTCTATTACTGTTAGATAGGTAAATACTTTCTTATGAAGCCAGGTAATGTAAATTGAATTTTCTGTTGGGATAAATAAAATTTTACAGTAATTTGTCATAAAAACTTCAATAACCATCTTTTTACTACGACAATGAGTATTCAGGATTTACGCATGACCCAAGTTATTTTTAAAAAATAACCCTTCACAACGGATTAAGAATATTTCAATTTTAATTCTGTATTACCTGTATTACGAAAGCTAAGATTTTTCCTTATACAGAATATACATATAATACTATACATTATTGCTAATTAAATAGCAAATATATGTTTATCACTTGTAAACAATAGCCATATTAGCATATATTTACGTAACATAATATCAATTATGCGATAATATGCAAACATATTCAACCTTATTAAAATGGATAAAGGAGCTAGCTTGTAGTAACTTTAAATTGCAAGGGTTTTTCTATTATTAATTTGTAATAAAACCATTGAAAAACAAAGTGCAATGACACTTGATTTAGTTAATAACAACAATTGTTTTAATTTGATTTAACGTTTTAAATTTAAAATTGTGTATTGAGAGACCCCATATCCCAATTTTAAAACTTGCGTTTTTCAGTTCTGTAATTAAAGTAAAATGTACTTTACACGTACCTACTCTGTGCATGAAGTCTGTGAAAATGATGTCCGTGGAAGTCAGTCCTAAGCTAAGTCATGTTTAATATTCTCTTTGATCAGACCCCTGCTAGGAATGAAAGGCCTGTCCGTCGGCTTGAGGTCCGCAGACTGTTCCGCTTCGGTATGAATCTCATAACAGTCTACGGAAGCCTTAAGTTTGTACGCATTTACATAACAACGCCCACTCACCGAGGAAACCTTACGAATAACGCTCTATCTCGACTACAAGTTTATTGCACATTCTTTGTACTATAACGTCATTGTGATTAACTGTTTATTTTTATTATCTATGCACACAAAGACCTTCTTTACGTCAGTAGAATACGTCACTATTAAACACAGTTAATTGCACACATTCAAGCTTTTACCGAGATTAAGTGGCATGTTGCTACCATATTCTCAAAGAAAATATTTGGGGATAAAAAATATTTTTCGCAGTCGAGAATCGAACCCGAGTCTATTCGTCTGGACTATAGGGTTGTCTAATATAGAACCTTAGTACTTCCTTGAGAGAGTACACCTACTTAATATTTTTCATTCAGTTTCATTATATTATGCGAAGTCACGTTCTGAATTCTCAAAAAGCTTCCGCTAGGATGCTTTCACACAGGTTTATTATGAAAACAAAGGTTCAAGTCCTAAATTTAACTATTTAGTTTTTTTTTATAAAAATATTTATTTTTTTCTACCACTTTTGCACAGAATTGTACCTATTGTATTTTCATATAACTAATAGTTTGCGAATCGCCTACTACATCCTACACGTTTTTAAAGATGTCGATTCGCACGAAAATAAATTAAGATAGACCATAGAACGAGTATTGAGAAAGATCCGGCCTCATTACGGTTTTCTCATTAGCATAAATAATAAAGTAATTTGTTCGATTTTCAAATCAACCACAGATAATATTCCATGCTCGACAGACCGCGAGAACTAGCGCTGCAGAACGTAAATCACTAATTTTAATAAATCGATTGGCATAACCCTAGCCATTAGAGCAGAAAATTACAAAACGGATACAAAAATATTGGCCATTCAAACGATTTTCGTAACGCTACACAATTCAATTGATTAAGGGCGATGTAGCGTTGAGTAGGACACACATGAAGTGCGACATTTGTCGCGGACAAACTCGCAGATTGTAAGAGCAGTACAGAACGATTGTTTATACCGCCTCATTCTAATTGTAAGACCTACGTCAGTCTTCTCTGATACTACAAATGTCAATTTGTAAGGTGAGACAGAGCATGAGGCGACCCACACAACATGACAACACGTATCTTGTTATTCAGTTAAATGTATGAAATTGTAAGAGATAGCAATCATGACAAATTTGTCATGTTATAGACAATATAGACCATAGTTTTTTTTTTTATGGCGTTGCCGTATATACGTTCAGCCAAAGACAAAGAGTGAGAATAAAACTATAATTATGAAAAAAGTTTTTGGAAGTTCGGAAAAAGAAAGATCGGGCACGTATGAATGAAGAAATAGCTAGGAAATAAAATATTTAGTTTATGTTACTAGATACAAGTACACATTGTCACTAACAAGTAAACAACCGAAAACAACAATGATAAAATCTAGTTAATTAGTTAGTGAATAAAATTAAATAGCCATAGACCAAAAATGCTGCCTATATAAATATCGAGTTCATAATCTATATTCCACAGACTACAAATGTTAGTAGAAAGAAAAAAAAAACATATTTTTGTGTTATTGTCTTGTAGTTTTCGGACAATTTTGGCTGTTTATAAAATTTTGATTAATATTTTACTGTATTTACATACATAGCTGAAACTACTTAACATGTAAGTAGTTAGGTAACTGCTCTTCGAAAAAGTATCGATGATTCCTTACAAGGATATTAGTTTTTTAATTCTTTATTTTATAAAACAAATAGAAATAAACATTTACTAACGCAATTATGATTTTATTTTTCATAAAACTTAATTTTTATTTTTTTTAATGTAAGATTGCAACGTAATGTTATGAGTAAACTAATGCTTATGCAAAGAATAATAATTTACTCATTTAGATTTTAGATCCTAATGTGTGATTTTACATAAATAAAAAAAAAAGATTTGATACTTATATTTATGACTTTAAATATCATTGTATTTACAGGTAAAAGTATAAAAATTGTCGCATCACTAATTATTATTTACTCAAAACTTTGATTACATAATGTCCTGCAACATTACGTATTGCTTCTTCTTGCATTAAATGTACTGCATTATAATTACAGCCTCTAATAAACACCTCGCCTCATTTGAAGTGGGACGCTGTCCCAGTACATTTCAAAAATGAGGCACCTCTTACAAACTCTTTCTCAAACCTTGTACTACCCAACACTAGGCGATTGAGTGAATATAAAGTTTGAAATATTTTTACTAATTCCTAAATGTATTGCCAACCCTGTAAGCGCAATCGGCAATTTGAATTCGTATTTTATACTCATGGTTCCGGATTCGATTCTCAAATAAACGTCTGCATCAGAATGCATACAAGTCAAAAATGTAACCTTAAGTTTACAAAAGAAAATAATTTACTACTAATATTTATTTGACGGGAATTGAATTCTCCCCATTTCATTTTCGAATATGAAGTCAATCTGATACTTCAGTAATATATTTATAAGTTAATACGCAAGACTGAGTTTACTGTATCCTAGAACAAACACTACTCATACAAATACTACAACAGTCCAATTTCAAACATCATCCATCAGGGGAACTTTCTCTCGCGCATCACAATCACAAACGTCCCGTCCTTCTGAATAACATTAAAAGCGTATTAGCTGCATCGCAACAAGCATACTACACGAGATGACCGATTGGCAAACTGTATACCGATTGGTAAATTACAGTGGATATTGCTTTTGAAGGCTTCGAACTCGTATAGACCAATCTCGGCTTTATTATCGTAAACATACGAGCGTTCACGTATGAATTAGGTTATGATTCAATAAACGTAAAATGTTATTAATCCCATAAGATTGCAAGACACAATTTGGTATTAATACGCTTTTTTATAGTTTTTATATCATTGTTTTGTGTAATTCTATTCCTAGATTGTAAGTTGTTTACTTACGCTCAATAGTTTTACTACTCGATAAAAGATGGCGTTATCATTGAGACTCAACTTTCCGATACAATGTTAGATAAGATAATACAAATTTTGCTCATATTATGTAAACCGATACACCACATAGGTACATCATCATCATCCTAATTTTAATGATAAATATAATAATGTTACCATTTCTGCCAAATCTACTTTTTTTTTAATCGGAAGAAGCAAATTAATTGCATTTGATTGCACATTGCCAACGTAGTGTCAACAGGGCAAGTCGATTTTATTTGTAAACAATAAAAGAAATATCTACTCAATATTAACATTGTAGTTTATGGAAAACAAAGGAGCGTAATAAAAGAATCGGTATTCTAGAATCTGTAGTTTATCTAATCATTTTTCTCTACAATCTAGATACCAATCACTAAGATTGCGGATAGTACCTAGCTTCTGTTGAAAATTTAGTGATATCGTCATTCCATATAATCTGTTTAAATCTCTTTACAAACAGGGCTTTCCGTTAATTCCTCGGAATGTCACTTCTAACTACATACAACGTATGGGGACAGGGCAATGAACTTTCAATGTCAAGCGAAGTGTATGCTCATTGAATAATGTTTAGTAATTTACGAAATTCAGTTTAAACACTCCTTATTTTTAAACCAATAATTTGTTGTTGTATAATATGTTGGTGTATATACAATAAGTATGTTATGTAAGATTTAAGAAGAAACTTTCTAAACCTAGCTAAATTAATTATGGCCCACAATTACAATTAGTAGGTAAGTTTATTCACTTAAAACTTTATCACTATTCCCCCCTCTCCCCCTTATTTGACCCCTTTGAGGGATTTATTAAAAATTACTTTCTTATTAGTTACTTAACTGCCTACACCATAAAGAACCCTGTTCTACTAAAATAAAAATTGTATTCTTGGAACAAAGTTTTGGGATGAATTCTACAATAGTTTTCACTTACAATTACTTATATTATTTATTATCATAGTGTTACAATTTTATCCAGTGTTAAAATAGACCTAAAAACTGTTTAAGTAAAGCATATTTTTCTTCTTGTATGAATAATGTAACATAATACATAATCCATGTAACACTTGGTATAATCAACTCATACTCATGAGTACGAGTGTAACAAATTACGTTACGTTTAACTAATAATGTAACAAAAACTCCCTGCTTGTAACTCTGTAATTACAATTTATTTTATGGTTGAGAGATTATTCAAATGTCAGCCTATAATGGAAGCCGGTACTCGTTAAATGTTGCCCTTTTCAACCATTTCCTATCCACCCACGACATGTCTTCGTTGGACCGAAACTTCAATGATTTTTACATGCAAAAGCCTATCAGTAGGTAATTTATGTATTACTAGCAATCACCCGCAACTCCGTCCGCGTAATTTTACTGTTTTCACTATATTTTTATTGCTGCTTCTCTCCTATTCATCTTAGCGTGATATTATATATATAACCTTATAGCCTTCCTTGATAAATGGACTATCTTACACTAAAATAATTTTTCAAATCGGTCCAGTAGTGCCTGAGATTAGCGCATTCAAACAATCAAACAAACGAACAAACTCTTCAGCTTTATATTATTAGTATAGATTAATTTGTTCACAATGACATTAACATTATTTAAGAAGTACGAAGTAAAAATATCTTCTATTTATTAATACGTGGAGTTTTCACCTTCGGTACGTTTTCAAAAATAATAAAGGCATGTAAAAGTTAGAGACTTGACATGGTTAAGTTTATATGGCTAGGCTAAGAAGAGCCTAATTTAAATTTAGTCTAAAATATGTGTTACCTACTGATACATAATATACTTATATATAATACATTTGTAGGTACAAACTATGAAAGTATGAACGAAACCCGAGCAATTAAAATGTCCTTGTCAAAAGTAT
>LGAG01000894.1:144318-156791 GCA_001278395.1 Lerema accius | reverse complement strand
AAGTTTTACATGGCAAAGCTCTTATTTGCAAAACTAAATTTTGTCCAAAATATGTGTTACTGATACATAATACTTACATGTAATACATTTGTAGGTACAAACTATGAAATTATGAACGAATCCCGAGCAATTAAAATGTCCTTGTCAAAAGTATTTAACAACAAAAACTATTTATTAACGTCATTAACAGCTGCGTACGAAATACTCTCAATGTTTGATAACGACTGTTATGTAATGGTATGATATCACGAAAACTGCTCAATCTATATATTATACATAAGTGGTTTTAAGGCCCTTTTCAAGAAGGCATATACGAGTATAACATTTGACATGGTAAAAGTTAACACGAAGAAGAAGTGCAGAGAACAAATTGCGTGTATAATACCACAATCAAGACACAAATTATGTGTAATTAATTAATTAATGATATCATGCAAATGCAAACAGTTCGACAGTGTGCATCTTCTCAGCTCATTACAATGGATGCCCCTTTGTTAAGACATGCACTTGGCAGACTTTTCCTCCGATGAATATTCATGTAGATTGTTGCAACGCTTGACAGGTGACTTCGGTAGAGTGACATTAGAAATTATCTCGACAGTCTATTATATTGTGAATCATAACGTATCATCATAATACGTATTGGTACAATGAATTCTTAGACCAAAAAATATAACAGAAAAAAGTAGGGTAATTTTTTTTTATTTTTTGACGGTCAGCCGTATGTCACCGAGCACGGTCTGCCGAGAAATGTACCGGGTAACGTTATCATATTTGTTATTAACGCTGTTTTTCCCCACTACGCTTCTTTGTTCCGAAGACTGTGTCTATATATTTTTTGATCTATATACGAATTAATCTAGCGCAGCGACTATCGAATGAAGGTGAACTATGGAACTTATTTTTTTTTCAGACAGTTCTATTTTTACTCGACTGCGTAAGGAGAGTAATTTTTTTCACCTACCTATGTAATATTTTTTGGTACATTCTAGAACCTAAATGGCATGACGTATTTCAACTTAAGGGGTGTCGTTGGCTTCGTATCCATTGTGAGAGTTACATAGGCTTATTAACTTTGGTAAATAACCCTTGAAATTTTTATTCGATTTGTTGTTTTTCTATTAATGATTATTCTTTAAATGCCAAATGTTTTAGTAATTTTTAATCTTTAGTTTGATTTTCCCTTATTGCAGCTACGAGTACTTCGGTTGTACGCTCTTTTTCGTATTTTTTAGTACACCCTAAACTTTTTCACCAATTTTCTTTGAGTGCCTGTAATAGTAAATTAACCGTTAAATATCTGTAGCAATAAATCCGCCATTTTTTTGCGCCACTTTTGTTTTTGTCAGCTCTCTATTAAAAATTATTTAGTTTCAAATCATTAACAGTATTTTAAACTCAGTGCCACGTCAGGAATACTTCCTTAGTGTCGTACAAAACACATTATACACGCTTATAGGTACTTGTAAACAAATATTTACACACTTTACATTCTAACCGAAAATTTATTGAATAGTTCTGTCAAGTTTTAACTTTTAGTTACCTTCCTTACGGAGTTTTCTGTGTTCACTATTACATACTTAGCTAACAAACAATTAAACAATTTACGTATCGTATATCGTATTTTACTATCGTTGTCGTACATTACGATACTTCACACACGAGTTGTCATACCTCATGTTATGTATTGCCAGCTGTCTCTATATGTAAATAAGGGACATTTTAGAATCCAACACGTGATTTGTCGCTACAAATGAGTTTGTATTAATTTTGCGGTCTTTAGAAATTTCATACATTCCACTAGTTGTCTTGCGTCATCATTACACAAGCACGATAAGGAATTTAAATATGCATGACTTTGAGGAAGTATTTTGAGAAAAGAAAATAAGCGACTTCTAGACTTGTTTTCGAAATTCAAATTTGATAATAATTTATGTTAAAGGTTAATGATTACTGAATCACTCATAGCTCTAGGCACGGAAGAAAGAACTAACAGATACATTCATTGCTCTGTGGCTCTAGGTTTTCATGATTATATGACATCGGTTTTCTCTTTTTCTGTAGCATTACTCTGTAGCGCGTGTTCTTGTATTTCAATAATAAACCGGCTTCAAAACGAACGGTTGATTGGTCTCTCTTTTCTGCTCATAAATCCAACTAAACAAATAAAACATTCAAAAGAACACGTTAGAATGTCTTCATTGGATTTTCAGCTATAACAGTGACTGGTCAATTTAACAGGCACCTAGAAGAGATATTACTTTTTACTTTCTAGTATAAAAATGATAAAATCATAGTGTAGAAAGGGTTTGTTCCGGCAGTAAACTCTGCATAACGATAACTAAGCGACCGACTTTCCAACAATTAGGTATGTGGGTGTAGTACGGCTCTATGCTGAGTTAGAGAAATCTTATCTAACCTTCAAGTGAAATTTAATTTACTTTATCAGCGACACGACCGTGTTCGTTTAGAGGGCAGTACTAGGCAGGGATCCGTCGTACCTACCGTTCTACATTGTTTTTTAATTTATCTACCACATTTGAAAATCGTTGTCATAAAAGAAGTTGGGTCATTCATCGAAATAAAGCTGCTCTCGACAAATGAGCTTGATAGTAATAAGTGAAAAACAATGTACCTACTACGGATCCCTGACTAAACTACCTTGTAACTACTTGTAAGATATTCCTTTAGTTCTTTTTGTCTTCTAGTTACCTAAAACTAAGACAAAAGAATATTTAAGTGTTTACAATTTTACATCAATAAGGCTTAGTTGGAACAGCCTTACTGTATTTTTATCTCTTAAGCATTTATTTAGTTACTCAGCCTTGGTCGTATCGATTGCCTTCTAAATAACACCATTTTGTCGAAACGGGTCGATGACTGCTTTACGTAAAAGTTTTTATTGATTCACTACTTAGGGTTAACTCCGTTCACTTAAAACAATACCTTTGAATCCAATATGTATATAGCTTCTTGGACCTCACTATCCATTACCCTATTAATAATCGTCATCTCCCACAATGATCATGATCATCCGCCCCCCCACCCCACCTTAGATTTCAACACTCCTTAGTCCAACCCTGTCTATTATAAAAATTTTATAATTACTCGAAATTAATCTCTATATCCTAAAATTCATCAATACAAGTTATTTATAGACAAACATGTGGTAGAGTGGCGCAAATGATGAGAAGACTATTCAGGAGAGGACGTCGAAAGGCTTATAGATAGATAAATACATAGATTTTTTCAGTACTCAATTTTAAGAGTAGAGACAACCCTAAGGAGTGACTAGCTCAAGTGGCTAAGCATACCTCACGTACTGGCACAATATTTGAATAGATTAGCCAATGCTCATTTAAGCAATGCGGCATCGATAACAATGAGCGCAAAAACTACGTGTGGGTGCTCTGATGGCTTACAATTAAACGTTTTGAAATTCGAACACTTTTGTATTTTCGAAATTCGAAAACTACAACTGAAAAAAAAAATCTATCATAGGCTATATCTATACAGCGATCACTAATTTCAACGAAGATGACGAATCTAGTAACACCCCATAGTTGAAAACCCTTAATCCGTTAAGGCTTTAGACTAGAGCATGCCCAAGAAGTGGACATACATACACAGTACACACGCTCATAAAACATTACCCTTCTTGCGCAGTCGGGTAAAAAAAAAGCAACAGTAACTTTTAACTCAGCTCACAAAACAAGCTAAAATGCCTTTCAAAAGTTTAACGAACTCTGCTTAGTCGGCGAACCGTTTAGAACTGTTTCTTTCTTTTTCTAGACTTACTCCTCACGATTACGATACTGCCAACTACATAAATCTCCATCATGGCTCTGTCATCATACCTGTACGTCATTTATTCTCGTTCTCCGACTCATTAGGCTTCATCGACGTCGTTATATTTTTTATCCACGCTTGCTTTAGATTTTCCTGAGATTTTGCGGTGACTGATGAGCTGAACTGTATTGTTCGTTTGTTTTTTATTAGGTATTATTATTATTATTAGTTTTGCAATGTACATACTTATTTAAATAAAGTACAGATATGTAATTTTTGCTTATAATAAAACCTCAACCTATGCCGTTTCGGTCATTGTTCATAAATATATTTGGGAATATATAAAAGGTGAGACTTTGGAGATTTGAATTAGTTACCTAATGACGGAAATCAGATGAAATTATTGAATGGTATTATGGATAGTGAGTGTTACTTTAAAATTCACATACTCTAATAGAATGTCCTACAATACTGAATGAAAGTGAAACTTCTCACTACAGCGAAGATGAAAACGTGACGTAAGCAATTAATTGTATAAATCATCGTTTAATATTATAATTAAAAATTCTCAAGCATTTTAAAAATCCTTTAGCGACCTTCAGACGGCTCTTGAAATAAGTCAGGGTTCACAATGAGAATTAACACTCAGAAGTGTAGAGTGAGTCATTGTGATTTCAATGCAGCGTAAAATCTGATAGGTACACAGCCTAGCCACTGGCACACGTAATTGATCCGTCATGTTGTGAGTAAACCACTCATTGTAACAACTTGTAGTACTTAGTTTTTGTAATTTTTCAAACAGGTTTCTAATATCTTTAGGCATCTGTTAGAAACATTTTATAATTTTTACCTTAATACTAACACTTGTAGGCTTCATAGGGTCGAATTTAGAGTTATGCGCATTATATATTCAGTTATTTGGAGGATTACGAATGATTACAATTTAGAAAAAAGAAAACAGTGTGTAAGTTATTTAACAACAATTTATGACTAAATAAGGATAAGGAATGAAAAATCAACAACTTAAAGTCAGTGTCAGAGAGAGATTGCTGGTTTTAAAATAACCTCATTCAATTAATACAAGACTAAATTACAATAAATTAAAATCAACATGTGTTATGGTTCATTAGTCGTCATAATATTAGCTCAACTCGCAAATCCGAAACTTGTTTACATAAAATTAGTATGCAAAAAACTGGGCTTACTACTTTTCGGCTCAAAAATAATTTATAAATATATTCAAGTTTGCAAAAATTACGTGATTTCAATACTTTCCACTTTCCTACTGGTTTTATTTTATGGATTTTTAAAAGATGACATAATATATCTAGATCCGACATTATCAGTGTATGAGTAACGGGATATGATTAGATAATTTATTACATTATCTGGTAAAAGATTGTTATATAATTGTAGCGATTGTTATGATCGACGCTAAGGAGGAATGGGTGAACATGGTAAAACTAAAAGAGTTCCCTAGTGATTTTAGAACCCTAGTAAAGGGTAAGTAAAGTTGTAATTACCAATTATAATTAGTGTATTGATTTTAATAAATGAAATGTCTATATCCAGGGCGCTGTATTTTAGGTAGCTGGCACAATCATCATCTAATGTTTGTTACATAATGATGTTCTAAAAAGATCCTTCTTATCAAATGTTATGAAATTTAACGCAACACAATATAGTTACGTAACTAAGTATTTAGTGATAATGACTATTATATTATTATTATCTAATTGTTTATTTCTATTAAGATTTTCTGCTGCAGTTTTTACAGTACTTAATAAACATTATAGTTTATGGCCGTTTATAACTGTCGTAAATAATGTCTGTGTGACTTTTTTTAAAGGAAAAGCTAAAACTTTCTTTATAATATTATGTGTTTGTCCACGAAATCCACTACGAAAAGTGTTCTAATTGGTTGGTGCGTGAATTAATAAATTTAACTGTCAAAAAGTTAAAAATAATGCCATAACAACGAAGTTAAAGGCAATTAAGTATGTTACGGCACCTTTGGTATTGGTTAAAGGCACGCAATCACGGAAAACTCAAATTAAATCAATTTTAATTATTTTACACGTACCTTATAGGTACAACGATTAACTAGAGGTTTTAGGAAATATAAAAAAAAGCTATTAAGAATCTTAACACGTACATAGAGCGTATGTATATTTGTCATTGAACTCCTAAACGGCTGTACCTACCGATTTTCATAAAATAAGAAAAAAATATGGTAAACGGTTTTATTAAAAAAAAATCTGAAAACCAAAAAAGGTAAAAAAGTCATAAGTAGCAGTGATTAAACTACTCTCGTCGTCGATCTACGGCATTAATCAGAAAAAAAATCGTTGGGCGTAACACAACCGGAGTAAATATTTTACATTATTTACTGCTACGTTATAATGTAGAGTTAATAAAAAAATATTTTTTTAAGTACATTATTATCACTTCAAATATTTACTATTAAAAATATTTTTTCCATTTTGAAGACTTGTAAAGAAACCATAATAAGCTTAGTGCAGTCGGTTTACTGTAAAGGTTAAAGGAATCCCTACAAATAGGTTAGTAGTTCCTTGACCTATGGATTGGAAAATTGAAATACTAACTTACTTATAAACTAGGTAAGTAACAGTTAATTCACCATGTTGCTAGTATTTAACTCAGTAGCGTTACAAGTAAGTTAGAAATATATGCTTAGTTGAGCTGTAGGTAGTAGGTACACATGAAAGGTTTATGTATTCATAATATCACGAAGAATTGGATATTGTTGAAGAAACAAATATTCATATTTCATACTTTTACTGTTTTCTTTTTTGGCAATCAATTTTGGCGCCAATAATACCCAGCAAAATAAATGTTTGCATAGGGCTGCCCGCAACCATGAGCCTCAACCATAGACAACAAACAAAAAAATATTTTTTATTATATTAGTTACTCTATATGTGCTTCAGTAAATATTATCTTTTTAATTTCGGTCATTCAATTTCAAGCTAGTCAGTTACAAAAATGCCTAGCTATTAGCTAATAAAAAATACATTTATTTATCAGATATTTTTACCTATTTCTGTACAACTATTTGTTTGCATCTTACAATGATAGTGAACTAAAGTTCTATGAAGTTTAAAATTTACGATTAGGAAGTGAATCGTTTACTTAGTTTCTAGCTAGTACCGTTATTACGCTTGCTTGTTTTTAACTGTGATGTTTTGTTCCGCCGAGAACGGTACAGAGTAATTACTACGAGGCATTTCATCTCACTGCTCAACTATATACATGTTACCAACATTATAAACTTAGGACTCACTAATGATGAAAAGAAATGTAAGTGGGATGTAAGTTGAACGTACCCACTTCAACTGTCATCTGATAAATTGTGTAACTTAACAAAATTTTTTTGTGAAATAAAAGTTGTAGTTTTATCAGGTAACAAAATATGTTTTTTTTTTGATAAAATTGACTACCTCGTTATTTAATATTAAATTTGCTTTATTGTAAGGCGAAGTGAATTATAATGAAAACAATAAGGATTATGTTTTGTAATAAAAAATATCGAACATTTTAAAGAATTCTTCCGTCACCAATAAAACAACTTGAGAACGAAGAAAGAACGAAAAGAATTTAAAAAAAGAAACAACAGTCATCCAGTCATCCTTTCTAAAGGTGTACCGTCATTTGGAGTCAACTGAACGCCGCATTCGATTCACCTACGGATAAGAAATGACCTTAAGGGCCGGCTGACTGGTCTGACTGCATACTTTTGATCACAGAACACGTTTATAACAGAAATGCCACCACATTGTAACTACTTGACACCGCTAAAATAAATGAGGCAGTGAAAATAATACTGGCTTGTTCAGTGGAAAGTATTTATTAATCTGTGTCTATGGTCGCGAGTTTTGTAGTCTGTGTCAAGTTTCTTTGAGAAGCTTCGCTCCTATCTAGTGTTCGTAAGCAATGTTAAACTGTTATATAAACAAAAGTTTCCATGTTTGTCACTGTTACTACCATTGTTATTTATTAGTAGCGGTACGTTTTAAAAATAATGATTTTGGTTAATTTAATTATTGCTTAATAGGTGTGACAGGCTGTACGTACCTATCGATATTTTGTCTAACTAAATAATTGTAATTTTTAAAGGTTCATTGAACCCCGGGGTAGGTACGTAATATAAAGTTATTATTTCATTTCTACGTATACTTGTTCTGTGCTTTTAAATACATAACTGGATGGTTAAGCTGCATACACATGAGCTACCTACCTATAGCCGCCGACCACATAGCCACATACTTTTGACTACAGATACCTCGATGCGCCGAAGAATGCATCGCCTTGCATACGAATGCCGGGATAAATATTCCAGTTTCATTCAATAAGCTTTTTAATTTAATAATTTTACTTGTCTATGCGTTTAATATGTATACGAAGTATCAAATTAAGAAGTGTATTTTCAAAGAAATAGCTATGTTTTATTCTGTACTTGTATTACCTGATTTGCCTTTATCAGTTTTTGAATACAGAATCCGAAACATTTCACGGTTTATTCTAAAAGAATGGTAGTACCTACCCTGGCTGGTAAAAAACTACCACAAAATGTTATTAAAAACTCGAACTAAGCGTTCAATGCATCACGTTCCAAAATACGCAAAAAATCCACAGCGTCCGTACGGCGCGGCGTCAGCTTTTATAGTTATCTAAAATTGTAAAGACACAAAGGCAGGTATGATAATTATGTCGTTTTCTAAAGAAACATACATAAATTAGCTTGAAATGGCGGTTGTTAAGTGAACGTTTTGCAGCGGTTTCCCGTTTTATACGTCTAGTAGAGAATGGTTTTGAAACATTCACTGGTAGAATGCGCTAATTGAGTTTAACGCTGCAATTTCTTATAACCAAAGACACAGTCAGGTCAAATTGTATGCGGTTGAATAGTCTCTATGAACAATGCTATTATTCTTAATACCACGGGTATCATTGCGTTTTCGGTCAAACATTAAGTGTGCAGTAATAAAATGATTAATTTGTAGAAAGAAGTAATCACTAAATCTGCAAATCATAAATGGTACAATAAAATTAATGGTTCAAGCAGTTCAGCATAACTGCGCAAAATATACTTTAAGCTTTAGGATACTTTCGAGAAAGTAACATTTCATAAAACTAAGTTTCTTAAAGAAAATCTCAAAAAAAAATTACTAAGTACCTACTCCAAATGAAATCACCAAAAATTATTGGATTTACACTTAAAAATAGAGATTGTTTGACTAACACTCAAACTTAACCAACTTTTTTGCTAAACTCGAAAGTTTATCGTGTCATTCATAGATAGTTTTTGCTCTAGTTGTACAGGAACTTACGTTCTATAAACACCCACGTATAGTAGTAAAAGTTTTTGGAATGTCCTGCGGATACGGCGCCACCTGGCTGCGATATTACGAGATCAAGGTGAAACTGGTATCAGACTTACAGTAATTATAATTAATAACTCTCCACGGTCCGGTTGGCTGCGGATTAATGTAATAATCGTGTCGAAAGTCGTATGTTGTGAGTGATGTCAGTCCACCTCATTAGGTCCAATCTGAATACGTAATTAATGAGTTTCTTGAACCGGCTCGCGGTAAAGCTGGATTTTTCCTAAATACACAAATTAATCATGATCATGTCGCTTTAAGATTTAAACTTTATGTTTTATAAGTATCTGCTAGCTAGGCTTAGGTTTTCTTTTAAGTAAATACGTGCGGCTTTGATAGACTTTACAAACTATTAAAACCACAGGAAAGTCGCAGGCTGCTTTGTGATATTTTCCTCTTCTGAAGCAAATAATGTAAGGTTTTTGTTTACTCAATTTAAGTTTACTTTCCGAAGACGCTTTCTTTGCCATCAATTCAAACGGATTGACGATTTTGAACATCTTCACAAATATGAACGGTTTTTATATCGTGAAAGGCTTTTTGAGAGCGATGAATCAAAAACCTCAAACAGCTAATATTACTAATTACATACTTTCACAAGAAGCTGTAATTTTCTCTCAGCGAGGCTTTGCCATAAAACTTATTATTAAAATGTATGATCGCTGTTATTGCCTTCAATTACAGAGGCATTTTGGATTATAGGTATCACGACTCGCAGGCTAGACATTGCCTAGGTCATTTACGTTGGCTCCAAGGCAACATGTTTGTACTTTGCCAAATATGAAATAAATCTTGGTGAAACTCCCGTGGATGTCCCGTTCCACATTATGAATAAGGACTTGATTTTGTTTTCTTAGAATACAGCCAACAGATAACTAAATACTTGCATATTTTAAACTGTATTATAGGTAACTCAGGTAGAAGAACAGTTATCAGATGTTCCCGCCATCAATTTACTTCCATTGTCGAGAGAGAACTACGTAACACGTCTAAATTAAAGTAATTAGTTTTTGTTGCCGCCAAAACAATACCGAGTTCGAGCTGAGATCAGCTCCAGTGAGTACATGGCAACACTGACGAACAATAAGTACTTATTACAACACAAGCAAAACCACTGAAACAAACATGTATCACACAGTAAGGTTGAGTCGTTGAAGCAGCTTAATCCGTGCGGCTAAAAGTTAGCTATATCAAGGTCTGTTAACTGTTGACAAAGTGGGGAGAACATAACTCAGCATCTTGCAGACAAAGCGAAATTGCTTTACATTCCAAACATGTTATTAAAATACCGCATCGCTAAAACATTTTAATCCACAAATTTCAACGCTAACGGGTTTCGTGGTAGAGACCGTTCGTACTATAACCACAGACTCTACACTCACCATTGGTGCCGAAATAGTCATCTTTATCCAAAATCTCATGCTGGAAACCATAAGCGGGCAGCCATGCATGAGAGCCCGGCGGATCGGGCCAATCCGATATGCGAACCTCCTCCATTTCGGTACATGAACACAACACTGCACTCCACTAGCGTTTTACACTAAGTTAGCACGAGCATGCATGGATTGGACTACCTCGTTCGTCCATTAGGTTGTCATTTAGGACGATAACGGTCGTCGATTTGGTGCGGTCTGTCACGGAGCACTTTCGTTGATGCGAAACGCGCGCGCACGGCGGAAAGCGGCGCTTGACTGGCACGGTTGGCTGGCGGCGGCGCGGTCGGTGGCGCGCGCGCTGCGATCTCTCTTCGAATCGACACGAAGTCGGCGAAGTCCCTCGATTCTTTCTTGACCGTCCGTGTGAACAAACTTTTTCAACCAGTTTTGAGTTTTTGCAATGCGCCGGAGACACCATGACCGTCTGCAGCGGTTCAAGCGCCTACGTTTCACACCGGTACAACCCACTCCTGCCCACTAAACACGGGGAAACGTCATCTATGATATCATTCTGATCATTTACGTACCTTTGAACATTATAAGTATTTTATTAGCAATTTAATAAGTTGTCTTCGCCCACGCTTGCGGATTGTTGTAGCTTTCTTCTTAACCACTCGTTTATCGGTGTTAGTTTCTATTCTTTCTACAGTTATGTGAGTTGAGAGCAAGTCATGCATATTTTGCAAAAATTCCAAATCCAATGATTTATCTCAAAGGCGATAGATAAGATAAGATTCCCAGCATCGTAACTGTTCAAGAGCCTACATTATTTGAAACTGTATCGATTTTTGATTTTGAAAAAAAAAAAATTGACGTGCATAAGTGTATCATTGATACCTACATGAATAAATGATTTTTTATTTTGATTTGATTTTGTAGAATAATGTTCAAAATTTGAATGTAATAGGTAATGTAATGTAATTTGAATGAATGAAATAATTTTAGGTTCAAATTGGCTAAAACAGGCCAAATACTTAAAAAAAAAACTGTAGAACACCGAACAAACATAGGAATCTTCGCAGTTTATCCAGGTCATAACATACAGATTATCAAAAAAAATGTAAAAAAAAAAGTTACGAGGTAAGTACTGGCAACACAGATTAAAAATGTAGAGACAGCAGCTGCCCCTTGATCGGAAATCGAGTCCACAATCGAGAAACTAGATTTACGATAACCAGTTGTAGTCGTGACTCGGACATATTTTGTAACAATCACCAGTTAGTACATGTCATGTCCTACTGAGGGGCTAGCCCTCCCACATGTGCATAAAAACTGCATTCTTTTGCAAAATAAGTACTAGGTATTATTCACGTCAGTATTGCCAAACGGAAATCCGTTTAAGCTTACTATTACTAGTCACTTCTACTAAATGGCAATACTAATTCCTGGTAATGTGGATGATGTTTGTTTTTTAAAGAAATAGCTTTCTAGCCTACTTCCCCTAGCTGACTTTAACTATGCCAAATCTCAAACTTGCACATGCCGGCATGACTTGAAAAGGTGTCCTACTTAGAACTCTAAATTATAGAAATAGTGTCGGATCAATACGGCAATAAAGAGACTTCGTGACCTTAACGTGCGCTTTGTATCGTCATCTATGAATAAAGCTTAACATATTAACGACCTTGAATTTAATTAGGAGATTGTACTGAAGCTTCGACGATGTATTTTTGAACCGGGTTTTGCCAGAGACTTTGTCCGCATTAAAATAGACGTCGTTAATAGCGGATGTTCAATATCTATACTATAATAAAACAGTAAAATAAATTTGTCTGTACATTGAGTATATCTACAAAAAACTAATCTAGAGTGACTCAAAAACAGTAACTGAGTACGAATCTAC
>LGAG01000894.1:122389-133244 GCA_001278395.1 Lerema accius | reverse complement strand
ATATACTATTGAACATCTCTTTTTGTTGTAGGTATTTATTTTTCGTTTTCTGTGCGTCGCGCTAGGGGCCCGGCAACTGATATTTCGTCTCGCGGTGAAAAGGTTAATACGAAAGTGTGTATTTCAGTGTTCCGTTTTTACGTCAAAACGGCTGCACCGATTTTGATGAAATTCTGTTTAGTAGGTAATAGATTAGACTTAGGAGACCGACAGTGGCTAACTTTAGTTGCGAAAATAAAAAATGAAGGGGTCGAAATAGGGGATAAAAACTATGTTAAAACGATTTCTAGGATAAAGGTAGAAACATAGTTTTTTAATATTTAAATTTTTGATATAATTTAAATTAACACTTAGAAAAAAGCTAATCGATAACACCCGCAGAACAAACAATATTTGCTTCTACCGGGAACCGAGCTGAGGACCTCTAGCTTCGAATTTAGAATCACTGATCAACGTAGGCTCCGGATGACTTAGTTAAAATCATTTCTAATTTCGGACGAACTACTAGGAGTGTATAAGTGATGCTAAGTAACATACCTAATCATATAGGTACTTAGAATGGGTAGAGGGCATACAAGCGCTCTTTGTATACTCAGACACTGCTGCTATTGTTATGTCGTCCTGGTATCTTCATTACGAATGGGCTGTTCGGTATGTATCGATACTTTCTCAACTATGATTCATCGTCGCTGTCTGTAATAACTCGAGTAACTACTGTATTACATATCTACATATTTAGCTAGGGGGGAGTTTCTTTCCCCGCTTCTTCTCCTCCATGTCAAAACACCTTGTGAAGTGGGAGTAGATTAAAAATGACGTGACATGACGTGCATAAGTGTATTCTTTGATACCTATATGAATAAATGATTTTGAATTTAAATTTGAATTTAGCCTTTGAGATGTCATCATCATCATCCTCCTGCCCAATTCCTCATCTATTTGGGGTCATTCCTATCAGCCGTCATCTCAACATTTACGCCCACATCTTGCATAATATAATTATCATCTTTTACACAATCCATCCATCTCTTTTTAGGCCGCCCTCGTCCCTTTCGCTCACTTGCATTCACATTCATCCACTTACATTAAATGTGTAAGAAATCACAAAATAAAATAAAATAGCAGAATTAGGGGACTGGTGTGTACAATCATAATTAAATCAACAATTCGTTTATCGATTAATACCTACGTGTCAAATTTCGCGCTAAATCTAATTTTCATTTATACCCGCATGCATTGGGGATAGGTTTATTTACAACGTAGAAAATCTCACAAAATAAATAAAACTACTTATGTATGTTTTTCATCTTGTACATTTATAACTTTTGGCCAAGCAAAATTTAATTCTAGAAGTCTCAAAATAATTCCGAGATTAAGTTATAAACAGCGATCATGTGTAGATATAAATGATTGCTGGCTATAAACCGTCTGCAAGAAATAAATCTACAGTATAAACGTTCAGTTTAATATTTTACCATTCGTACGCAATTTAACTATAGAGACTGCAATTTTTTTTTATAGTAATAGTTCACAATTCACAATAGAGTCAAAATCCGGCGCTTAGCGTGAAATCGCGATTGTATGCGGTCAAACAAAACAAAAGCTTATATTATCTGTTAGCCGGCGCGGACATACTTTTAATTAACGGTCAATGAAACTAGTAATTTGACACACCTGCGTGTACACTATGTTCGTGAACTGTACCAATCGGTTTGATTGGTACGTGTGATTGGTACCAAAACTGGGGCAATTTCGCTTGAAAATTCTCGCCACTAGAATAAGTAAGTCAATTTAACGATTACTAAAGAATCTTTATTAATACACAGAGTTTAAGTTTAGATTCCTTGTTAAGAATGATTCCTCCTTAAGAATTATGTGAGTTTTAGATTTGATATAAGTAGTTAAAGTTAACAAGGAGACGAAGTTCAGAAAGCTTTTTCTTATTAATACGTGTTACAACAAATACAGTTTATTTAGGAAATAAAGCAAAACACACAACCATTCAATTCTTATTCAAAAACATGTCACAATTAGACGTCATTGTCTTATAGTTGATGTGACATTAACATGTGCTAGCCAGGGATATCAAACATGTTTATAGTTTGAGTTTTGGATAATGATCAAATTGCTACCAGAGCTTTAAATTCTAGTTCTCTGACAAAATGATATACGAGTAGGTACCTTGATTAAAATTGAAAATTTTGTAGGTGGTATGCAAAAGATAAGAGTTATCACACTCAAGATTCAGCGCAGTGTTCAGTAACAATCCATCATTGATACAGATCGTAGTACCTACTTTCTTCAGTGTGAATGAGAAGCATACGTAATGGTGAGTGAAATGGAAACAGTTTGGTAACAATGGCCATTGTCCCCGCTCCCCGGTCCGGTCATGCAGCGCAAATAGAGCGAGCGGAATAAACACTTGTTGTTGTCTGCGCTCCTGGTACTTACTTTCAGTTGTAATAGGGGAACTATGCTAGTAAATAAAACGAAAACTAATAGGTGAAGTAGGGGGGACGGGAGGGAAAGGTGGGGGTTTTTGCTGTAATTAAAAAAATATATATTATAACGAGCTGTTGCCCGCAGCTTTGCTTGCGGAAATAATAGTTTTGTGATGATATTTACCCCCTTAAGCGTTGATCTAAATCAACAACACATTTATTTGGATAAAGATTATTATTATGTTGGCTCTAACAAAATAATTGGTAATAATGCATTAATTTCGACCAAATTTGATTACCATAAAAATGTTTCTAGTGAGTTAATCTTAAAAGATAGACATATACTGTCGCGGACATTTTTTTAGATCATTTAAAGCGGAATAATTATTCCATACATATTTTTTTGATATCTTGAACCGTTTTCGCAGCGCACGCAACGGAAGCCCTCAAAGATGAATAATTTTCCCCGTTTTATCCACATTTTCCATTATTTCTTCGCTCTTATTCATCATAGCGTGATGTTATATAGCCTATAAGTTGCCTCGATACATGGTCTATTCGACACAAAAAGAATTTTTCAAATCGGTCCAGTAGTTCCTGAGATTAGCGCGTTCAAACAAACAAACAAACAAACTCTTCAGCTTTATAATATTAATATAGATATAGATGTCACACTCACAATGGAGGGAGATTTAATGACATCTCATGTGTTAAAATCCGTTAAGCAATTTGGGTTGTAGAGAGTGCCAAAGAAATGGGCATACGTGAGTTCAAAAAACACCCCCCTTCCGGCGCAGTCTGGTTAAATAGGATTTTTAACTTTTTTATTAACTTAATAAGTAATGTTTGTCAAATCTGTGAAATACATGGCAATGTTTGTTTACACCTAGACGTGTAGATAATATTTGCATAATTTACGTAGACGTAAACAAACTAAGTGTAGGTAGGTACTAGGGTGAAAATTATTTAAAATGACCAATTCGACATTTGTGACAAAATTGAAACAAAAGTGAAATCATAACAAAAATGAAACGCATAACAAAAAAGGTAAAAAATTCCTCCAGATAAAAACGAGGGAACTCCTGGATTATATGTATACTTACATTTGAATACCATCAACATAAACATTAAACAATCGATACTTGCCACTAAGAAAGGGCTACATTGAAACCATTACCAACACGCCTTGCAATAGCTTAGCACTACTGACGTAATTACCGGTGAAATAGTATCAGCGGAAGATACAATGGCCATTGTTCCCACTAACGGAGGAGTAGCGAATGCAATCGCCTACCATTGTCTGCGCGCCTGGTACGTGTAGGACGCGCTGAGTATTGCCCAGCTGTTACTTGATTTATGTATGTATGTAATACATACATACTATGTATATGTATCACTAATGCCACTAATTAAAGAAGTGTAATGATATTATTTACCTATAAATACCTAACTAAAAAGTTTTCCTACTTCGCTAGAAAATTACGATTTTGTAGTGCTTTAGGAATATTATAAAAAAGTTTATTTTCGTAGGCATGTACTCTGAAATTTCAAGTAATGTAAGTATTATAGGTCATGTCTTTAGATAGCGGAAGGATTTTGTGGGATTAAAAGCGTAACTTTCGCCCTTCTTTCATAATTATCGGTTTTCAAAGACAAATAACCAATAAAGACTAAACAGAACCCCCTCAAAACAGAACCTGATTACATACGGGCTTGAAGTAGATTAAATTACCTGATTTCATTATGTATAATTAAATGAATTCTCGTAATAATCATTTTCAACGTAAAAAAGGATCGAATCGAAAAACGTATTTTCAAGGAATTCATCAACTCGCTGATCGAGTAAGCCGAGATAATGCATTCGAATTACAATACATGATTGCGCGGTACTGAGAATCAGTGTTGCGGGGGTAATGCGATCCCTCATATTACATCGACACGACACGTGACATCGGTAATTCAGTACCGTATCATCGCAGTGCATGAAGATCGAGGTCGATGAACTTTGTTCGAATAGTGTACAAAATAATCGATTACAATTTACCTAGTACCCTTTACATGCCTTTTTTGTACCATGTTAGTAATCTCAACTGACTGAGTCATTTTTATCTTTGCATAGTAGTAGGACTAAGGTTCTCTTTTTAACACTATTAAAGCGTTCGCACACATAAAGTACTACATCACCCCAAAAGATCGTGTAATCAGGATAAAATGTAACCTTCGACTAGATTAGAAGTATTGCCAAAAACCATTCGCCAAATCTCGACTACGGCAAAATCCGGATATAAAGTAGATGAAGCTGATGAAGGCATCATTAAATTACACTGTAATTTCGTTGTTATATCCGGAAATAAAGTTAACTTCGGTACAATTCGACTTCTCTACCCTCAAACCACATTAAAATAACACAAACAGAGTTACACATTTGTAATATTACATGGATACAGAAACATAACAGACCTATATGTTGCAGCCAGTTAACATAATGCAGTACTTTTAGTATGTGATGTGATTACGGTAGAGCAACATAAGATTGCGTGAGCTAAGGTAGCTAATAACAGTTGAACGGACGACAGAGGCGGGGCGTGGCCGTGTGGCGTCTCGGTCCGAAGCCCCTGCTGCAGAGCTCTCTCCGCCATACCATGACAACACGAGCTACTCATAAACGATCACACGCATCGCGTTCTCTCAACAATGTTTATACAGAACTTTTTGTTATGGAAATAGCTGACAAATGACGACATTGACGTTAGTAATACCAATGGTCTAACCGTTGAGTTGGTAGTCAAGTTAAAAAAGAAAGGTATTTGTTCTTAAACACTGGAAGACGATGAGATGTTTGCAAGAGGATGTAAGCTCATGTCCAAGTAAGCACTTTACAATGTCAGCGAACAAACGATTATGAATCATCGCGACTCCGGATTCTACAATTGAAAAAGAACAGTTGATAGTTTAAAGTAGAACAACTAATAGGTAGGTACTCAGTTGTAGGAGTATTGAAAATTCATCTTGGCGGGACAGAACCCTGTCACCTTCTATAGAAGAATCTTGGTATCATAGCCTCGAACGTTAAATCCGCCAAGAATCAAGATTTGAGGTAAGTTAGTTGGGACTTAAAAATTGAGAGAGCTCATTTAACCCTATCCCTTAAAACTCCAGAATATACTTAGCTCTCTCTGATGACGACTGATTCAGAAAAACTGTTACAACAACTACAACATGATTAAGTCTTTCCCAATCTTCTTGAGACTTGACCCCACTGAGTACGCACGAACCACAATAAAGCGTACAACTTTCCAATAAACAGATTTTTTACGGAACTTCAATTGGATTGGTTGCCGTTTACTAACAATGACCAATAAAATAAAGCAACGATTTCAGTTGTAGTAAACAAAATAATTATGAAATATTGTAATTTAACTGCAAAATGCGAAATAGACACGCAGTCATGAGTTGCATAATTGTTGCCGATAAGTTCGACGTGTTTAAAATTATTTATGGTGGTAATCTAGCATATTTACTCGTAGTTCTAAGCATAACTGGTAGAGGAATTATAAACTTACAAAAGTATTCGCAGACAGATTTTCTTGAGTTTATGAAAGCTATTTATCCAATCATGTCATAAAGCGTAATCTCGGTTTCTGTTTTCTGTAAAGAAAACCTACTTTAGTATGGCGGATAATTACGGTCGCATTCTCTGTTACGGGACTTTCATTAGACATTTTCTTAATAATTAACTAATCATAAATTTCGTGTTAAGTAAAATAGAACTTTCTTAACTATTACGGATTTAGTTTACGTCAGACTACTTTTTCTAAAAAAGACAAAGTCGTAACTTAAAACTGCTGACTCAAATACCGCTAAATAATTGACTCGTTGCATGCCAATTATTCTGTTGTCTGCCTTTTGATCAGTCGTTATAAAATAAAGATGACATCATAACTCTAAATTGCTAACTCAAACACCATATTCGGCCCTTTAAACAAATGCTTTTTCTACTGACGTTCACGTCAAACGCTTTTAAATATACGAAATGGTATAAACGGAGTCATCTAACGGCCGTTCCCAATGTCCTATCTATCGCCGGTTTTGGCTGTCATCTTTGCTTACACAAATGTCATTCCCATACACTTTGAAGGCTGCATTTGGCATGAACGTCATAAAAGGCATTTCTCTAGCGTTGCTGACCTGTTTCACGCCAATCAAGCGTTCACAAGTCATCGTACTGAAGCTTAGACTGGAAGAGCACGCGCGTATCAAATGGCTGATTGATTGATCAACAGATGTAGGTAACGCTGTAACTATGCCAACTGGTTGAAATAATCCCTGTCATCCATCATCAATATAAACTATTGGCGCGGTAGAATTAATGAATGTGGACGTTAGTAGTGAAAAGGCGCCTTGAGTGGGAGTCAAAAGGTATGTAATGTTAAGTCAAGAAAATATAAAATCTATAGGTAACTACATAGGTACTTAATAATAAAACTTTATGGAGTAAGTTAGGTAGGTACTACTTTTAGGTTTTTCAATAGACATAGAGACATAAGACATACTATTACATTTTGTAAGGCTATTACAAAAGTTTAAATAAATAAACAAATAGAGGCAAAAGCTTTTTTAATTCTTGTCAGTCTGTTTGTTCATTCTTTCGTTGTCTACAGAAGCTACACAAAAATCAAACCCTGCTGAACTAGAATCTTACGTTCTCATTCTCAAACTACGTTTTCTTTACAATCATTCACTCGCGCCCTTTATATTTAAATTGAGCAACAAATAGTAGCTCCGCATTACTTTGTGCACATTATTGCGTTATGACATCACCCTTTCACGACCGGCATAATTCATATCCTTCAGATGCCAGACGCTTAAATCTCGAGCGATATGTCATCGCAACTACTTTTATCTTAATGGTGTAATAGCAACAGGGGGTAAAGTGTAGGAGCTGTAGCTATGCCCATAATACTAGCTATCTTGTCAGTCTCAAAAACAATGTCTAGATCAGGTTTCTTAAACTTTAAAGGCATTGGAACATCAACCAAGTACTTATATTTTAAGGAACCCCATATTGAGCTTCTTTTTTACGTCATACGTCTTTTTCCGGCTATATTTTTTAAATTCCCCAAAGTTGACCATTTGTGAGGCTTAAAATGTAGAATATAATTTTTGCCGAACCCTAATGAGGAATCTACGGGACCCCTAAGTACCGTGGAACCTAGTTTAAGAATCCCTGGTCTATATTATAAATGCTAATTTGAAAAGTTATTATTTTTGGAAAAAAATAGAAAAGGAAAGATGTAATAATAAAAGACGGAGAGGGGGTCAAAAACCTTCAAAAATTTCGTTACAATACTTGAACTTTTTACTCTCAATAAACAGAGTGGTTTACTGTGGTCCGTCAGTTTCTCCACTGTTTATGACGACGACGGCTATAATCCTATAACTAGTAATTTTCATCTTCCGGGCGATGAAGTATAAAACCGCCGTTCGGCACTAATTCCCATCTAATATCAGATATTTCCTGTAATATCAAATAAATTTTTCTCTATAATTGTATACTTTCTCAGTTTGATATAAACATTGGCACACTTTTCTTATCTTTAATAGTCTATTGCTCCATTTACTATTGGAATTACAACCAACTTATATATTGTTACATCTCTTTTAAAGACAAACAAAATCAGAGTACTACACGATTATCAGGCATACTTATTTGATTATTTATAATCCTTTAATCGTTGGTTAATTACTGCTCAACTTATTATTATTACTCCCCGATTGTATCAACATTATTGCTTATTACTATAAGTTATGTTAAACTTAACAACTTAATTCTTTCTGTGCTGACAACGCGCTAGTGATGGATGTTTGTCGGTTAAATATGAAATCATTTAACTGTTAACTGAAATTTGGTGTCACATTTGTGTAAAACAACGACTTTAGGCTTTTTAGTGTCACATTTCGAAAATATATAAGAAAACAAATAAACGAAATTTACGTTTATTTTATTACCTTTCCTTCTTCGTGTTTGTCGAGCTGTCAAGAAAATGTTTTTTCCCAAAACCAATTAGAAAACTTCACACTGTAGTTTTCGACAGCTAAAAAGACCTTTATTTAAGACCTTCAATTTCTAACTCCATTCCGCATCAGTGCGAGTACTTAGTCAAAAAACTATCATTACTGAATCCTACAAAACCAGGTTAAATTAAACATAATACTCATGGTAGACAGATCTTTAACTAATACCTGTAATCATTAATTTAATTTACTGAAGTACACACTCCTAAATAATTTTATAAATACATAGAGTAACTTTATATAAAGGAAAAAATTGAAATGTTTATTTTTTATACACACATCTTGACCATGGCGTATAACCGGAGGTCAAAGCAGTTGTTCCGTTGCCAATGAATACGATCGCGATTTATCATTGCCATGGAAAAAGAAACAATAAACTCGCTTAAAAAGGAACACAATGGCGAGACGGCGTATCTGTTGTGAGAACAATTCCATGAAAATCTTTCGCTGCAGACAATCGGGATATATATCCACGAGAATGCGACAGTTATGCTATTCTTTGAATAGATTAGTGATTTGCTGATACGTAAGATAAGAAAGCGGTTTCTTGGCGGGTTCTGGTTGAAAGGTTATACGGGAAGAGTTGTTTTAGGGAATGTTGGGGCTTCTGGGGCTTTTGGATTGTGGAGCTCCGATAGATTTTATCAGTCTACTGCTGAAGATCGCTAGAATGCAAGTGTTGATTTTCCCCTTGGTTAATTTACAGTTGAAAAACTTAATAATAAGGGTAATCCACTACTTTTTTAACCTTGCTTCTATCGATCAGGTAGCTAACAGAGCTACTTACGTATAAACGAGAAAGTAGTACGAATACCTCTCCTAAATTAGAAGACTACACATGCATAGTTAGGACCAAGACGTTTGGTAAAACATCCTTTTACACTGTCTAATCTAAGGTCTTAAAACTATAAATAATTTTGTAGAGTATGATAACGTAATAGATTTTATTATATTAATAGCAGCTTCGAGTCTTAAGCAGAGGTCGGGAACGCGGATGGAAGTCTAACGCTAAGAGCACTAGAATATTATTAAGATTGAGGTCCAAACGGCACGAAGACGGCGACCTTGTTCGTTCTATGACCGGTTAGGTTCAACACATAGTGGTCTCTGCGTGCAGTGTAACATTCATTACAATTCGACGCTAACTAACGTAATGGTTGTTGTGTAGCAGTTCTTTCTGAACTGTTGTGTAGCAGAGCTTAAGTTTTAGCAATTGGGGCGTAAACGACGATTGTGGTAATCGTATTCGATGTAATCATATTCGATAGGTACTATGGGACCTGCTATTCCCAAATTCGGTCATAACTCATTTGCACAATAAACTAAACACTCGTTCGATATCTCCGACTGGCAAATGCCAATTTCAAAAGTACACTAAACGTTTTTGTACAAGTAAACTTTTTCCGTGCTAAAACTCAAACTCGTAAGTACACTAGTTTATTCTTGAAAAGGGGTTCAAAAACTCATAGTCAAATATAAATTGCTTCAAGAAGCTAGTTTCAAGAAAGACCTGGCAACATAGTCGTAAATTGGCAACAAGATACAGACGCCGAGCTTAACTGCGAGCTGTTCATACAATACATGCAAATGGGATGCTTCGGATGTGTGGGATGCTGGCACGTTTGTTAATACACTATAGACTATAGACACTATAGACTCTATAGTGTAGAGTGTAGTGACTTGTTCGGCTACCTGCTAATTAAGATATAACTGTAAATACCTATAGCGTATACGTTTTAAAATATATCTGTTACCTATAAGGAGAGTTGATGTTTTGTGTTGTTCTGGTCTTTGATATTGCAAGAAAAGACTATGGATTTTTTTACTTTTTAAAGGACTTGAGAGCTTTATTTTCCGACTGCCCTAGAAGGAGGGTATTGTTTTAAACATAAGAACTACTTATTAACCTGAAGACAAATCTCACAAGTTAAAATCCGTGTTTTTTTTTCAATTCAATTCAAATTATTTATTTGCGTAAATAAGGTTACAAAAGCTGGTCAGTAGATACAAAAGGTATAAGTTAAGCCTTTTTGGTTGTAGAATGTGCCAAAAAATGAATATAGGAACATACTTAAAAACATTTTCCTTCTTACACAGTTACGTATGAAGCGATTCGGTTAATCTTCAACCCGAAAATGAGTCTTTGTTACCTAATACACTGTCTACTGTCTAGAGTCTATCAAAGCACTGGATGAAATATTGAGTCGTCGATTACATTCTGTAAAGACATTAATAACTCATGCCTACCGCCCGCCGAGCTTTGGTTTGAACGTAATTTGTTTTAGATACAATATAATCGCGGATCTCTTCCGCATCTTACATAAGCTATTCTATTCGCT
>LGAG01000894.1:107632-120775 GCA_001278395.1 Lerema accius | reverse complement strand
GTTTCAGCAATTGAGGCGTAAAGCACGATTACCATACATCAGATTTTAAGCGTACCTAATTAATTCGGTAGGTAGGTACTAAGGGACCTGCTATTCTCAAATTCGGTCATAACTCATTTGCACAATAAACTAAACACTCGTTCGATATCTCCGGCTGGCAAATGCCAATTTCAAACGTACACTAAACGTTCTTGTACAAGTAAACTTTTTCCGTGGTAACACTCAACTTGTACGTACCCTAGTTTATTCTTGAAATGGGGTTCAAAAACTCATAGTCAAATATAAATAGCTTCACGAAGCAAGTTTCAAGAAAGACCTGGCAATATAGTCGTAAATTGGCAACAACATACAGACGCCGAGCTTAACTGCGAACTGTTCATACAATACATGCAAATGGGATGCTTCGGATGTGTGGGATGCTGGCACGTTTGTTAATACACTATAGACTGTAGACACTATAGACTCTATAGTGTAGAGTGTAGTGACTTGTTCGGCTACCTGCTAATTAAGATATAACTGTAAATACCTATAGCGCATACGTTTAAAATATACCTGTAACCTATAAGGAGAGTTGATATTTAGTTGTGTTATGGCCTTTGATATTGCTACTCGTAGAAAGAAAAGACTATGGATTTTTTACTTTTTAAAGGATTTTAGTGCTTTATTTTCCGACTGCCCTAGAAGGAGCGTATTGTATTACACATTAGAACTACATATTTATCACTCTAAGCTGAAGACAAATCTAATGACACCTCATAAGTGAAAATCTGTCAAGCCGTTTTGGTTGTAGAATGTGCCAAAAAAATGAATACAGGAATATACTCAAAAACGTTCGAAAAACATTTCCCTCCTTGCACCGTTACGTATGAAGCGATTCGGTTAATCTTCAACTCGAAAATGAGTCTTTGTTACCTAATACACTGTCTAGGGTCTATCAAAGCACTGGATGAAATATTGAGTCGTCGATTACATTCTGTAAAGACATTAATAACTCATGCCTACCGCCCGCCGAGCTTTGGTTTGAACGTAATTTGTTTTAGATACAATAATAATATAATCGCGGATCTCTTCCGCGTCTTACATAAGCTATTCTGTTCGCTATCACGAATGTACAAGTTTATTCTCAGCGTTCAATGCAGCAGGTGAACTTCAATTGGAAAGTTCACTTCATTTTTTAACGAGTTTTACACTTTAATGGTATTAAAAGCTTCGTGACAGTCATGATAGATAGACAGACATACGGACACACAAATGGGGACATTCAACTTACATTTAACACTAGACGACGCCCACGGCTTCGCACGCGGAAGAGTAGTTAAAAAATATATTGCATTTATCCCAAGGGAACCTATAATCAGGATACAATCTATCTCATGTCCTATTCCTGGATGCAAACTATCTGTGTGCCAAGTTTCAGCTTAATCCGTTTAACGGTTAGAGCGTGGAGGACTTACAAACATTCACATATACAAACATTAATTTCGACCAAATTTGATTACCATAAAATGTTTCTAGTGAGTTAATCTTAAAAGATAGACATATGCTGTCGCGAACATTTTGTTAGATCATTCAAAGCGGAATAATTCTTCCATACATATTTTTTTGATATCTTGAACCGTTTTCGCAGCGCACGCAACGAAAGCCCTCAAAGATGAATAATTTTCCCCGTTTTCTTCACATTTTCCATTACTTCTTCACTCCTATTCATCATAGCGTGATGTTATATAGCCTATAAGTTTCCTCGATAATTGGACTATCTAACACTAAAAGAATTTTTCAAATCGGTCCAGTAGTTCCTGAGATTAGCGCGTTCAAACAAACAAACAAACAAACAAACAAACAAACAAACTCGTCAGCTTTATAATATTAATATAGATGTAGGTACAGTCCTTTTTTTAACTTGTCCTGTTTAGCATGCAGTTTTATGTAAACTATGTATTGGAAATCACACATTTTTAAGTTATTCACACTTTTCTACTAATGTAAATGTAAATGATTTCATTACTTCAATATCACATAATATGCTGAAATATTCGCAAAAATTGCTTTGTAAATAAAAGATTTTGTTTTAAAAATATGACAATGTGAAAACGTAATCAATTTCACTTCCTCCTTCCCTTTGTTACCAAAATTAAGTAACGTTGTTTACCTATTAGTTTTACTTTAAAATAACCAATGTCGGGTACCCTTTTGTACTTAAAGTGTAGCACACTTGAGTGACCATAGTGATAGGGTTCTGTTGGCACCCGTTGAGTATATAATATGTATATAATATATATATACTCGTACAATAATAACCAGTGGCTAACACATTTCGATGGATACTTCTAAAGTCCATTACTAACAGAAATTTTGAGGTAATGTAGGTCTGTATTACGTCGTATCCGCATTCGATCGACAACAGAAAGTAATAAAAAAGTGATCTGTTTTGTAAAAAGCTTTTGAGTCGAGAAAGTGGTCGGATATAATAGAGATGTATTGTCGCCAGTGCTGTCGTGATGTAGACTTGATCACATAATGTCTGCAACTTACTTATCAGTTACCTAGATTAATGTAGAATAAGTTGTTTTTATTTTATTATGTACTCTCTGCTCTGGTATACATTAATTATGATTGCTTTATTTATCGTTTTTTTTTATTATTGTTCGTGTAACGGTTTTCTGCTCGGCAATCACACGGTAAAAACTAAACCGACTTAGTTGAAATTTGTCGTTTTTAGCTTAGATGATGGATAATAGGTTAACCGAAGCGAATCAAGGATGAGTCAATAGAAAATCATTTTTTTTTAAATGGCTTCAGAACATTACTCATAATTAATGAATAAAGTAATAATATAATTAAAGTGAATTAATATTTACGCAGCCGTGTCGATTAACCGTTAGGTATATGCAGTTACTGGGTCTTGCGGTTGTGTAGGGTTCGCGGAAACTTGTGGTTGACAACAGAAACCACCGCACAAGTTGTGAAGTACTCCTGACGAACCACTAACACCTGGCAGTCTTGTCACGTACGTAAATAAATACGAGTAAATAACGCTACTCAGCTATAGCCCATTATAGTTATAGTCATTAAGATTCCCTGTGCCAACATGTAACACTACACACTACACAAATAGATATAGGACAAAATCTTTGAACACAAATTGCTGTAGGGGCTTACTAGGTAACTAGGCTGTGGCAGCCGAAATAATTGGGCAGTCAGTTATAAGAACCAACCTGCGGCAGTCACACGAACTTAATGACGTTTTATGGGAGTCTGTGCACTGAAGACTGACGGTAGCCTCATGCATTCGCTAACACATGCTCTGGTAGCCCGCAGCCAATGTCTGCCGCAGCTAAAATTTCTTGACAGCAGTGCGCGCCTACAGTGAGGGAGACTAAATATGTTGTGGCCTTACGGAGAACAGAAACTAAAATTCATAGTTCCACCTTTTTTTTTCGCGCGGAAAGACCTTCGTCTCATCCATCCGACTACGGGAAGCCGGACAGGTATGTGGAATTTGAACCCACTAAAACACGGTGTCGACGCCTACCGCTTTGGAGCCGGGACTGTGTACTATTCTATTCTCGCTTCATTGCCCCGGAGTTCTACCTTGCTGTATGAGCCTGTATGATAAATGTTCGCATTGGTACGAAAAAGGTAGTATTACACCGTGTCTCATTTAACGATAGTGTCATCTTGCTTCTGCAGCTGTCGTTATTGAGTCGTAGGTACCCCTGCATTAATCTTGCAATGTTGCAATCGAAACGCAACTAAGGAAGTTTAAATTTGGCTCGATTTCAGACAATAGGCGCCGCCGGTCCCGATTCACCGAAGTATTTATGAAAGAGAGAGACAAAACAAACAATCATGAGGTTATCGCCTGTCTGTAGTTATTTGGGGATAATTGCTCAGCTCCATGAAAAGATCAGACGTTACTTAAGTAGCTCCCTTGATTTATAGCTCACAGCGACCTTATGTAGCAGTTAGTATACGGAATAATTGAATTAGATGTCGTGTCCTCGACATGATAATAAATCTAGAGCATTACAACAATGATATACTCATATAGGTAATATACGAAAAAAACAGATTTGTAATTGGGTTGTTTACAGTACGAGTGAAACGGAAAATTATTATTGTAAAGACGATAAGAGCCCATGCAATGAAGTACTGAGCATCTTTCACGGTGGTTTGCTAAGAACATAATATATCTATAGGTACTAATCTATAGTAAACTAAAATGCACTTCGTAGTTTTCTTTGTTCAAAACAAAAAAATAATGAACACATTTTATTAGACATAATTTTGATTATAAACTCCAGAGAATGAAAAAAAAGCAGTCGTTTTAATCCGTTTTTCAATCGAGAAAGCCGAAGCAAAATAAATCTAAAGATATACGAGTAACTTTGTCAAGGCAATTTAAGTGGACACCAACGAGTATATGAGGATGTAACACAATTCCAAACAAAATAAATTATAAAAGGGAATGACAGTGGCAAATAAAACAGGACGTCTCTCGCGACCGTCTGGAGTTATTTGGGGATAATTTCTCAGACTAATAAACAGATCATACGACACTAATGGCTTTGATTCCAACGACATTGAAACGTTAACGACTAATAATGTTATAAGTAGGTACTTATAGCAATTGCTCAGCTATTTGTAGGCTTTTGCGACGAACCTTAAATAATTAATAAATTATGCAATATTTCATCGCTATAGTAGAATTTCCTGAGTCGAGTGCCATGGACAACATAATACATAGACATAGAAGACACAAATTTACAGCTTGCAGGAAATCGAACCCAGAACCGACAGAACGGCGATCCGGCATATTAACTAATAACATCAATGGGTCATCATTATGTAATCAATTATTTTGTTTTCATGAGATCATGTACTGACCGTGAGACACAAGAAAAAACAATGGATAACATAATACCTACTTATCTTCACTTTAATCCACATTATATTGTCTCAAAAACATTGGTGAAGTCCCAAAAGCAAAGCTTTCACCGAACGGTCATAAAATAGTTGGGAGTAAAAACTGTAACTCCCCACGGTCCCCTGTGAAATGTCGCGTCGTGAGAAAGTACCCACAATACAAAGATCGTAGTCGTTGGCCAGTGGTCGGCAACATTTTCAACAAATATATCATCAAAAAGAGTCAAATAAAACACAACAAAATTGAAATGTATTCAAAGAGCCAGTCTATCAATTTAAACTTTGCTTTGGCAGAAGACATTGTTTCTCAATAATGACGATTTAAAGTTCACTCTTTGCCAAAGAAGTCCCTTTTTATAATTACGATTTATGTACTTGAAAGTAACATTTCATTCTTTCAATAAATATTTAACAGAAGAGCCATCGCCGAAAAGTCAAAGAGCCACATTCGGCTCTCGAGCCGAGGGTTTCCAACCACTGTGGTGACGACCGCAAGCGACAGTGGGACAGTTTTCACTCGTGCGAATATGCCAGGTGAAATCCACGTGTGACATGACTTTTATAACACAGTTAGATTTATTCCAACTGCTGATATTTTTGCGGTAATACTGCAATATGAAAGCTCAAGTCTCCTATTCAATAATTTGTCGATAGAACGCGTTATCACTTGGACATGAATTATGGAGGTGCGTAATGTAAGATTTTCTTGTCTCTAGTAACATTTGTGTATCGCTTATAGTAAGTATTAACTGCATGTTACTACTACTCAAAAGAGCACGATTCGTTGTAGTTTCTTAAATACATTACAGCAATGGACCGCGGCTCCACCCGCGTAATTTTGCCGTCTTCACAATATTTTTTATTGCTGCTCCTCTCCTATTCATCTTAGTGTGATGTTATATCGCCTATAGCCTTACTCGATAATTGGACTATCTTACACTAAAATATTTTTTCAAATCGGTCCAGTAGGTCCTGAGATAAGCGCGTAGCGTACAAACAACTCTTCAGCTTTATATTATTAGTGTAGTATACCTAGATGAAGCACACCCAGCTAAAGTTCTACTTGAATTTGGGACAATTTATAACCTGTTGCTATTTAGTATCAGGTGTGTAACTTGTTGCTCTGTCCTTGCGGTCGCCCGCAGCGCCCTCCAAATACCAACTTGCAGAGCTTGCTGTCACTAATATACTACAATTATCCAGACCGACATTAAAGTTACTCTATGCTAAATATGGCCGAACGGTACCAGCTGTATTTACATATTGGCTAAAGTAGGTACTTTAACTTTGTCAAAACATTGGTAGAATACTAGGTTCAGGTCAGCATATAGAAATCTAAGCTGGACACGCCTTTAGAGTGATTTGTAGATAAACGTGCAAGAATTTAATGGCTGTTCCGATACTATAAATGAAATAGTTAATTTATAACGTTACACGGAAATTACTTAGAAATAATTGCATTTATTGACTTCAGATAACGGTTATTTCGAGCTCTACTTCGCAAGAGAACTAGATATTTGATATAGGTAGATAAGGTAAGGTGGGGTAAGACTAACACACAGGGCAAGACTAACACTGTTTATTATCTCGATATGCACTTGAAGAAACGACATGTGTGTGTTTTAGCCGTGAACATTTACGTTTGTTCTATCTTACAGACTGGAAGAATTTCGTATTTAAGCTATACGTATCGAGATAATAGACAGTGTTAGTCTTGCCCCGTGTGTTAGTCTTACCCCACCTTACCTTATAATGTATAGGTAATTATTTATACTGATGCCTTATAAAGGAAGTGGTTGTGAATAAGTGTGTATGTAGAATTGAAACTACTTTTTCGATTTACAAAAGTTTTACCTATAAAATACTGCGTCATCACTGAATGACGTAGGATAAAATTATTTTATTAAAAAATAACGTAAATTGCACTCGCACGAAACCAGGGCAGATCGCAAGTTCACTAATATAATCAGCACTGTACCTATTGTTTGATAACTTTGATACAAAAATAATTTATTTTATAATGAATATCGTAGAGAGAAGGAAGGTATTATATAAATAGAAGGGAACAATCACCTAAATACTGAGACATGAAGAAAGCACCGTGAACGTAAAGCCTAACCCTAAACACAATCTGAAGTTATATAACCAAAATATTATTTCTAACTTGCAGTGGAATAGAGATAATATTGACAAATCGGCAGCCATTGTTATTATAACTATCCTAATATACCTACCCATGTTGATAGATGAATGGTAGGTACAAGTCGGAATCGATGCTGAAATTTTGTCCAAGGGCAGCACACAAAGACAAGAACACAATTAAGTACATTAACTCATATTAAGATCTGAATCAAACGCAATCAGTCATATTTTGCCTCACTCGAAACCGAACCCAGACCCCTTAGGCAGTCTGGCATTGCACTATTTTAATCTATACAATGCAAATTACTTACCTAGAACTTCTTTCTTCTTTTGACACATTTATTACCTGTATGGTAAGTCTTTAGTGCGTAATGAATATCTCTCCCGGCTTAGTTAACTGTAGACTTCGTGTTTTTGCGTTGCTTCCGTTCTCACAACGCAGCAGTTGCCAGGTCGCGGTCGCCGAGCCCGCCAGGAAACCGCAACGGTACATCTGTTGTATTATTATCACAAACACCTGCCTGTTTTTGTAGGAATACTAGAGGGGAATTATGGAGATGTTAATTTTTGTATATAACACTTTTCGTGACGTGTTATTGTCTTGCTTGATAACATTAATGTGAATCTTACCTTGGTATATTTATGTTTTTTTTTATTTTTTTTTATTGTACTAAATCAAAATTAAATAAAAAAGAACACCCGACACTTCGGTTTCAATTTAATTAAACTCTTTCTATAAAATTCTCCTGATACACTCGTGATTTTGGATGTCGTATCATAATGCATTTTAATTATTTCATTCACTCATTTACCGTCATTCAATTTCCGACCACGTCCGACACTGTCAATCAATGACGACTGGCAAGACCGTAAATGTGTCTCTGTAATTATTGCTACCTATTACGTGACTATGAATTACTGACCTACGGAAATTAATACCTGAGTTTAATTAATTTAAATCAAAACTCTAATTTGACGACGAATATGTCAAATTACTACGACTTATTGGCGTTCAAAGGGTACTGAATTTAAATCCCAGTAAATTTAAATTTCTGGTTTCGCTTGGGTTTGTGTTTGTTGTCCATCCTTGTGGTTCAAGGCCCTTAAGACACAGAGAATGGTGTGGCTATGAGCGTGTAGCGTTGTTTATTATTTATTTAGATATACATACTCCAATTTAGATAGGACGGCGACAAACGATGGCTTGCGCTGAAAATATCCAGACACCTGTTTATTATCAGCAAACCGCGTCACGCACGAGACGGTACCTACTACATGCATGCTCGTGAGTTCGGGATGCGTGGGTTTGTTTACTTTATTATTAGGTCTGTACCTAATCTAAAAGAATTGGGGAACGCCCCGTACTAACGTATGTTTTGGTACATACACCTTTTTAATAGTAAAAGCTTAGCACCATAGAAATTGAAACTTAACGCACCGGAAAGCGACGTCATTCGACTTGGTTCGTTAACGATTTTCTTTTTTATGACTGTTTTATTTATCGTCATTTTATTCACCGTATCTTTATAAAAGAATATAAGTAGGTATATTATACGAGCAATATACCTACATGATTTTACAAGATACAATTTGTGTATAATTATTTATTTATCTTTAATCTTTATAACTTAGACTTTTATTCACTAGTTGGAAACACGGAAATAAGAATCAAATACTCTGTGACTAAAATGCATACCGTCTTCAACTTATGTAACTTTCGATTATATTGTCTGGATTAAGCAAGTGATAAGGAATGAAGAATCGCGAAATCCTTATACATTCTTGAATGCAAAAGTTTTCGCCAGTTATGACTGAAATATAAGAGTGACTTTACTTCAATCACTGCTTTGGCGAGATGAAAAAAAACTTCGATAAATAACGGATTGGAGTACAGAACAACGAATGACACAAGTTCTTTCGTGGATTGGAGACTTGCGTGTTAATATTACGATGATGAATGACATCTATCGTGAAACAACAAAAAATACTATAGCTATTAGCCACTAGATGGCGGTGTCACACGTTACAATGCGCTTCTCACCACTAGATAGCGCTGATACAAAGAATGTTTTTTGTTTACCTAATGGACTTTATAAACTTGCCTAAGTAAGCCTCATTTAATTTTGTGAAAATAGAAAATGAATTTATATACGTGTGATTTTTCGTTTACGCACATTAAATTTAAAGAGCTCTATATCACTGACTCCATCAATATTCTTTTGCAGAAAATTGGTAATTGATGAATTAGATATCAACTCACTTTTCTTGAGTCAATCAATGTGTATCAACAATATGTGCAATTTTTCTAAACAGATTTTTTGAGACTTACTTTCGAGTTCTTAAACACATGTAAGGATTATAGATTGAACCAATATGATTAATTTTAACACAAAGTAATTGAATAATCAAAGAACAAAACATGTTTGGTATTTATAAAATGTTTATTTCCATAAATGACAGACAAACAACACGTCTCGGCGAATTCAGCTCACTCTAAACATTGCATCTCTACATTGGTACAACATAGTAAATAATTGTAGGTAAATAAATTATTGATAACCTTCACGTACAAGTCAATATCGCTAAAAATATTGCTGCATTCAAATATTGCATAATTTGAATGACATGGCGGAATATTTATTTTACACGTAAAGCGCGAAAAATTATAAAATCAATTAATTAAAATTATGTCTTGGTCATCGATACAGAAGATAAATATCAATCTTTGTGACAGGCCCTTTATTCATAGCCATAATCTTTTAATATCGTAGAATAAAAAAATAATTGCAAGTTTTTAGTTGCTTTTTCATCTTTGAATTAACTTTGTTACACTTGTTATTACAAAATTACAAGTATAACATGACGAGAATTTTTTTAATACTTTCAAATGGAAAATAGAAAGATTTTGATAAATTATCTCTTCAATATCGATTTACCAGACAGTTTTAAATTTCAATATAATTATGTTTGGATCAACTACCAGTGATTAAATATACAAAATTATTGCACTACATACTAAATTTACAAACATTTGTAGGCAAGATTAGAGTAAGGACGAAAGTACAAACCATAATATAGATACTATACTGGTTCAATAAAGATATTGTATCGCTCAATACTATAATATTATTTAATACGCTCATAAGATTTAATAATACTAATAATGTTGTATAATTAAAATGATTAAATTAACATTCAATTTCTGTGTGATTCTCATTTTAATTAGAGATCAATAAACTTAATAAATAAAATTAATAACATAAAATGACTTCACATTAAGGTGCTTCTACACTGGTACTATTTACCTGTTGTGTAACGTTACACGTTAAACATTACAATTACATAAGTGAGGGACGACAACCAAGCATTACAGTGCGCAATTATCTGTAATGTAAAACCACATCATAATAATGAAATCAATTAAATTAAATGCTCAAAATCAAATTCCAAATATTACGGGCGCATCCTTCGTGTGTCACGAACACGTAACGTTTGTAATTGAATCTGTAACATTACATTATAGGCAAATGAACCAAGTGCGGTGGCATCTTTTAAGGAATAATTCAATGAAATAATTGTACATATCACACAATTAAACTGGGTGTAACAACAACTGAGATTAAATAAAACATTTGCCAGATTTAAAAAGCCTAAGAACAAATTATTGTCAATTAAATGATATACATTGAAATTTAAGAGAGCTTACATCTAAAACAAGCTTAATTCCTACAAACAGTGCTTAGCCATTCGTGTTCTGATACACAAAGAACATTTAATATCACTATGCCACTGGAGTACACAGAAATGATATAATTTTGATATAGCTTCGTGACATACCTAACATATAGGACATATTCCTCCATTTCTCACAATCCAATCATACATAAACGTTTCTACAACATGTGCAAACAGAACTGTTCAAAATACTCAAAACAAATTCTACTTCAAATCTTGAACTGTTACGAGTAAGTAGTGTTGTGTTACACTTACTCAGATGAATTTTTGTGTCACTTATTATAGGTAACACAAATGGATTAAACTTACACGAGTGCTTTTGTTAATTCTTTAACGATTAATTTTTGTTATGGTGAATCATGTTTCAATTTCGGACTTTCGCTTTTGGCAGTGATAAGATTCGACCTTTTTTATTACCTTTAAATAACATTTTCACAACATCAACGAATTAAAAGCAGACAATATTAATATTATGATATTCTTCAATAAGTGAAATTTGGGATTACAATAACATAGTTTTTGTATTGGTGACTGTAATATCAAAATATATTTTATGGGAATATGTATATCATGTTGGTATATTAAGATGAAACCTTCAAAATATTAATTACATGAGATTTAGAAAATGAGATAAATATATTCCTATTTCAATCATTTATTTTGTTTCATCTATTATATATTATTTTAAAGACAACACAACCAAGACAAAAAATCAAACCTTTCATTCAGGGATATTGGTTCATAAATAATGCTTGATTATAATTGGACAGACCATTCCACGTTTATTTCACGTGAGCAATCATATAATAAATTAGAAAATTATCTCCACACAAAATATAACAATGTAATATAATTGTAATTCAAAATCGGGCGTTACATATTAACAGTGACGTCATTATTAAAATATAAAATATCAATAATAAATATCATAATCTCGGAACATAATATCTTGAACATAAGTAGAAGGTAAATAATATCTATGACGGTTGAATTAAATACTGTAACTGTTAATTTCTTAACCTTCCCGTCCAATCATAGCCTAACCTACAAGATAGACTGGTATTATCTTATGTATTAATATAAAAAATTGCATAATTTGAGGAGGTTTCCTGAAATCAACGCAAAACCATTTGAGTTGTTTTATAAAATGTAATTTTATATAGATTTTTGTCTTGATGAAATCGACGCGATTTAATAAACAGAATGGCAGTTTCTTACTCCTGCATCAATAAGGAAGTAGTATTGCACAATATTTTAACACTCACCAAAATGGCAACAAAAAAAAGTTAAGAATTTACATGATATGAATTTAATTTACATAGGAAATCATTTTCTCATTGAACGACTCTCATCAACGTTAAACTGCACGTATCACGATGAAATATATATATACTGCAACATATATATCATCGCGATGCCCAGAAGAAATGTATGATACGTCGACCCACTGCATATTATATTATAGATATTATTTCAAATGACTTCATCGCATCATTAGGCCACACATCAGTATCATAGATATATCTGATACAGGATACCTGTTACTTCACTCAATACCTACTCTAACACGTATAATATATGTACATACATAAGCTCATGTGCCCTCGAATGCCCTAATAATACGGATATATAAAACCAATTACTACTAAGCTATGTATGTGTAGTGTAATTTAGGGTGACACTAAATGTTGATCTCAAAGACTAATGCTATTTGAATGGACAAAAACATCTGACAACATTAAACTTGGGGCTCAGTCCAAAAAATTATATAGACGCAGTGTTCGGAACAAAAAAAAATGAGGTTTTTTCTTTTTTTTGATCTGACGTATGCCACCGAGCACGGTCTGCCGAGCTACTCGTATGTATCGGAAAATGTTATTAACGTTATGTTTTTTCCTACTACGCTTTTTTGTTCCGAAGACTAAGTCTATATAATTTTTGGTCTGTGACTTTGGGTAATAATATCTTACTGAGTAAATACGATTAACGTGTTAATGAATTCAAAGGTTGCAAATAAATGTAAAATGTTTGTCAAGCCCAAAACCAGGATTTTCATTGGCTTAGTTTGAAACATCAATTCTTTTTTTCAGGTAAGATGATTTATACGACAGTTTGAACACCAATGTCCCCAAAGTCACAAACATTTCTCAGTGATTTTTTAAAACAACTCAGGAGTATCAACGGTAGAACAAAGTAATCTTTTAAAATCTTTGTCAAACAGACAACAAATTGAAAGTGTAGTGCTGTGTTTATATTTTGTAATGTATAGTAGGCAAAAGAGTGCCAACCGCTTTTTTGACTAGATTCAAGCGATACTATACATTTAAAACATAGTCATCG
>LGAG01000894.1:67257-84166 GCA_001278395.1 Lerema accius | reverse complement strand
AATAAATGATCACGGACGATAATGTGGATGCTTGTACAATGATCGTCGCCGATCACAGACCATCAACGATTGTCCATCATGGCCGATAATGTATAGCAGGCATTAGGTAACGCAATTTGGGGGTAGAGAGGGTCTTGTAAAATGTTATGATGCGTTACATAGGGCAGAGAGGGGATTGAACAACGCCTTACTATATTGTTTTTTGTAATAAAAATAACTAAGGAACATAATTCTCCTAAGGCGGGAAAATGGCAACTTTTTAGGTAGTGGTGATTTTGGTGTTACGTAACGTTTAGGGATGTGTGGAGGGGTACAGCAAAACATTACGGCGGTTTACATGGGGGAAAAGGGGAACAAAAATAATTAAAATTTGCGTTTAATTCAAATATAAAAGTGGTTTCAGGACATTATACAGAATTACTCTTTTAACATTTTGTAGGATACATTTGTTATAGTACCTATTTACGACTATAAGATAGCTGGTTTAAAAATTCTTATTGGAGCAAAAATTTGGGTTACAAAAAGATTTTACTGTCCCTTTTGTGGAAACTTGTGTAACAATAACTACAAGAGTTAATTCAAATAAAATGTCAAACTCAGCTCATTAATTTCTCATTGTAAAAGGACGGAACTATAAAATATTATCTTAATTGAGCACAATAAAAATAATAATTTTATTATCCTCTTTTCCTCAAAACGGTGATACGAAGTAACATGAATGTCACAAGTGTTTTCGGTAGGTGAGGTTCAATGTTACGACAACAAAGCTGTCTTGTATTGTGTAGGTATCTCATCGTGTAGGTATCATTAAGTAGGTATATTATAAAATATGAATAATAACACTTCTCGTATTAATATTTATTTACGTATTATAGGATTTGTCTTTTGGCATCCTGGTATTTTTGGTATGTCATTGGTTGTTCTTTGGTACAATTTTTATAATAAGACATTAAAGTACAAGTTTAAAATCTGGCATTCATGTCGCTCAAATTTCGAACACAGAGAGGGTCCTCTGATATTAAAAAAAAATTAAAGTTTATTCTAGGATTTATAAAAGTATTTAAAATGTTGCATTACTTTTATTATATTTAGATTGCTAATCTGTAGATAAACAAGTAATTAAGCAACCAATTAACAACTGTCTAGAAATACATCATAGAATATAAATTAATTAAAAAACCAAAAAATACTATAATATTTCAATGATACCTTTTCATTTTCATAAAACATCTCACTGAATACAATCCAGCCACTACTCTCCCACTTCGCTAGACATGAATTGGGGATTTTACCACCATATTTTAAATTATTATGCAAGTGATACAAAACATTTTCTCTTAATTACTGTAAAAATCGAGCAGTTTACACAGAAAAAGTATAATGAGGAAATGATTAATTGCTTTTCTATACTCGATCAACACAATATACAATTACAAATGACACACCTGTAATAATTTATGATTTTTTCAATGTAATCTAACAGACTTGCCATCTTAGGGCGTGGATTTTGCCATTATTTCCCCTGGCATTGGTAACACTAAACACCTAACCAATAAGTCATCGTTCAACGAGATCCAAAAAGAATTAACTGACTCTCTCAAAACAACTTCAAACACTAACCTTATATAAAATTTGTGAAAACTTTCCGTACGTCATTATGTCCACTGAACAATTTTATTGCAATTTAATTTTCAATTATTATCCTTCTTAGTACAACTATACACATGTGCTCACAGACCTCTCTTGAATGCTAACTAACTGCCCTGTGGCTACCAACCGGCAGTGAATCACACTGCCCACTAATAATATTTATCAAATACATAATAGCGGCCATGTGTACTTCGCGTCGTCGATATAAATATTGGCAAAATTACAATAAGATGTTTATTTTATTATCAGACATGGATTTTAGTTACTGTATAAGAGGGAGCCCGTCAATCTGCGATGGGGCAGCGTGGGCGTGGCGGAGTAATGGCCTATGGCCCTAGGCCTTCTCAGTTATATGGAGAGACCCGTGCTTAATAGTGGGCCTTCAATGAGTAGACCAAGAGGAACAATATTAAAACACTTGTGAGTATTTGTAAATAGATACTTATGTTCTGTAACTTAATCAATCATACAGTGTTTACGCCTTATGCCTGGCTGCCATTCCTACTGCCCTAATTACGGCATTAAGGTTGGCCATACAGCTGGCAAAACGGATCACTTGGTTGGCCGTACAGCTGGCAAAACAGATGACTTTAGGCAGTCGCTGCCGACAGCGTGAAGCGATCGATGTGCGAAATTGTATGAACTGACTGCGTCAATATACTCATGTATAGTGGTCAGACTGCAAGCAAGTACTTGAAGTTACCGGCGCCAACAATTTGAAGAAGTCCGTCTATGACCAGCTTAACGCGTTTAGGCCATAAAGGTAGCTGTAGACCCTGCTAGTTTTCCCATGTCGTTCTTCCCCAGACGAATTTTACGAAGATTCAAGTCTCAGTCCCGTATCCAAAGTAATCATACGATGGTTTATGTCTCGTCATCTCGTGACCTCTGTACGCATGTGTGATTACATTCATAATACGTGTGTACCAATGAACCGACTCCTACGCAAGGATGTTTGTGCACTCAAATGGAACAGGAAGATAAATATAAAATTAATAATTTGAATAATTAGTGATAGGGTCTTCTGATAAAGTAAGGAAGGTCGATTCGTAAATAAAATAAAGTCCAAGAAGAAAACAAAAAACAAACCCGACATTTCTTTTAAATAAATGTGTCGATTCTTGCTGCAGTGACATTTATATTATACTAGAAGACAGGACAGAAGTTGTTCTACAACATAGTTTTTTTCTTATAGTTTGGTTTCTTCCTTTTTTTTGACAACCTGAATTATGTTATGATGGTTACAAGCTAACTATTACTTTTTTTTGTATTTGAAGTCTTTTAGCTCAATGTATATGGTTACAACCAGTTAGCAACGCCGCATAAAAATAAAATACAGTTAATACAACCAAAACAAGTCACCTTTCCATCTATAATCTTCATAATGCTCATCACTAATGTTACAGTTGAACTCAGCCGGCATTCCTTACACAATCACTTCGGTATGCGGTTATTAACGCATAAAACAACACTTCACTAATAGTGTAAATTTTGTATCTCCTTTCAAGTCCGATTAATACAACGTACTGAAGATAAAATCATTCACAATCTAAAATGTACCGACATGTTTTGATATTGAGACATTATCGATACGAGATTCGGCTAGCCCTTCAAATCAATGACTAACGTTCACACTTCCCAAATAAGTTGACGAACGCATACTAAAGATAAGCCTCACAACCACTTAGATAACTCCATTATTTTAACAGATATTGTTAAAAAATTACATTTTTATTTATTTTAGCACTTCCACTTTTAAAGTATGTATAGGTTTTTCTTACAGACGTTTTGTCCACGTGATAAACAACCGCACAATGGAGGGCAAATGAAAACTTCACGACAATTAGCTACGGAGAACACAACCCGCAATGTCGACAGTCCAGAAAAGTAATGAATATCAAACGGCACGTGCATACTTGTATACATTTTTCAGATAACATTTTGCTGTACTGTGTACAACAACTGTATTGACATTACCAGTGTTGCTTTGGATTCGTGGAACTTCATATGTAAAACCTGCTAGTTATAGTGTTACAGACTATAATAATTCTAACTATATGTGTTACATATTCGCCTTAATATAATTGTAATATTTAATTTAATATTATAATTGTAATATATAATTAATATTATAAATGTGAAAGTTTTTGAAAATATTTTTGATGTTTCTATTGCCTGTAAATACGCGCTAGCCTTTGTACAGATTGCCTTTGTACATTAAGACAAATCTGGACACAAAGATAGACTTAGCCCAAGGACCTAGGATACATTTCATACCGTTTCTACGTCAGCCAGTAATTATAGACGTTAACAAGTTGGTGACTAAATTCGATATCAACGATTGAATAGATTTTAATTAAACCTGGTAGGTAACACACTACGTCCTAGATTATGTAACCTTCCTTCTTGATTAATGTTATAATTTCTACAGAAACCGTTTTCTACGGGCGAAGCCTCAGAGTCTAGCACCTATTAGTTTAAAGTACAAAGGGATGAAAGTTCGTCATAACTGAAATGTCAGACAAAGAAAATCACGAATAACAAGGACTCTGAAAATGTCAATCATTCCGACATTTACAAACCGCGATGTTTACTCAACTATGAAACGATATAATTTGAAGAATAGACCTGATGTAGTTTTAGAAAATAGGACGAAAACTTTGTCAAAACCAGCCATCATGGTCCTTAACAATTCTTGATAGTAAGACTATACTGACGTAACTAAAGACTGCAAATTATTATAACATCTGAATAAAAAAAAATTATAAATTTGTTACAAAAGCAGACTGATAGTCTTTCTGTTTCGGGACTTTGGATAAATTTCGTTATACAATTAATTATACATTTCATATTCATCAAAGCGATGAATAATGTTCGAATTATACTAACTTCAGGCGTAGTCGATAACTACGAGGCAACACCTGAGATTTCCTTGCAACTTTCCCGCCCTTCAACGCGTCGGCGACGCCCTTGACGTTTTCAAAGTCCATGAGTGGAGGCCACATTTCCTAAGGTTCTTCATTTACTTATTTGTCAGGCTATAAGACGCCTGCTGTATAGACAAGAGTGTTCAAACGTCAGAAGTAGAGTAAATTACATTTACATATTAATGACATTAAAACAACTGTATAAATATAATACTTAATTAACTAGCATGTTTGTACGCAAAACATCTGACAGCGGAATATGTAACAGTATTGTGTTAATTTTATTTTACTGTGGTTGTTTTTTTTTATGCAGGTAGGTAGTCGACAAACATGCAGACAAATCACCTTATGGTAAGTCGCTTGTAGTCAGACATCAATAATAAAAAAAGCCATGCTTGCAACGCGTCGCCGGCTACGACAGAAGCGGCAAAGACCGCAATTTTGTGAGTATATGAATTTAATACGATATTTCTAAATCTATCAAATCTAAATTCAATAACGACACTACTGAGAATAAAAAAAAACAAATATTTACTAACCTACTGTATGTATGTCACCTTGCACAATGCACATGCCTCTTAATAAACTATTAAATGTATGACACTTATTAAAAATATTTATTTTATAGCTTTTCACATGTCAGAACAAATATAAAAGAGAAATAACAGAAATTTTCTACATACAAGTAATTAGTGTTCCCGATATCGCGTCCAACGCGACTGGCCGCCACCAATACGTAGTTATATCGTATAACGTGTAATACGTGTACTCTGATATTTGACCAAAACAGTGATTGGACTATTACAGAACTTAATAGCGGCGTATAACAATTTTTATTGCTACTGAAACTTATCGGATAACTGGTTCGGTCAATTTACTTTATGGTTCACTGCCGCTGACGTGCATTATTCAGTCAATGTTAGTGAGTTTCGTAGTGTTCCGTATTAGCGATTGTAGGCCAAAATAGTTAAATGATTCTTCAATAAAAGAGACTACAAATTGCTTAATTAAATTCATAAATAAATAATTTACTAACTGGACTAGTACTAATTTTAGTAGAAGACTTGCGACTACGACCGTGGAAATATTTGACTTCAAAAAAGATATATTTTAAGCAAACCGTACAAAATTGATTATAGCCTTACCAGATGTTCTTTTTTTGTGTATTTATAATTTATTTATGCTTCTATAAGCTGTTGAATTGTCAGCGCTTTTTGAAGTAGAAGTTTAAAAAATTTTACTATGTTCATTTAAAACTTAATAAAATTTGCTTAGATTCCCACTGGACTTCATAATTAAAAAAAAAACCTAATATGCTTAATAGTTCAGATGAAAAATAAAGTATGTTGATAGTTATGTAATTAAATGCATAGGTGGAAGTGGATTGGCAACTGGCAACTAGCATCATGCGCGTCATCGCGTCGATCCTGAATGTATTTGTCACCTCCATTTAACCAATTTGTCGCGGGAATTGGCGCCCCAGTTCAACAGTTTATGGTCAATAAATTCTAACAACACAATAGCTTCACTCACCTATGACGTTCACTTTGTCGCATCTAATATCAATTTTACGTAAATGATATCTCGAAATCTATAAGAGTTGCATAATCGGCTGCTATGGGCAAGATTTTAAAATTTTCTTTTTATGTAAAAGCACAGACTTGATAATTATCAATATGTTTATTATTATTCCTATAGCTTTATATCAACAAAGTAAAAGAAGAAAAATCACCATAAAAATTTAATCAGTCTTACAAATGCAAGACTGACTAGCACTTGACTATAATGTTATTTAATGTTTAGGTCTCGTAAATACAATAAAAAACCTACTAATGCATTCTATGGGTGACTGATTAGACAGCCTGAATCAGAGGACCTAGAAGCTTGAAGTTTTGCCAATGTATTTCTGTAGTATATATAGTATAGTATGGCTATGAAAAATGGATTTCTGAAAATTCATCATGCATTAAAAGTTATAGAAGTCATTGCATGATATGTAAATAAATTCTGCAGCTGATATGATGAATAATACTTTTATCTTTTCTTGAAATTTCCAGTTTAATATTTAATATAATTCCTAATTTATTGCAATTAGAATCTAGTGAGACTTGAGATTATTTTAGTGGGAATATAAAAGGGTATATTAGAAAATAAATTTTATTATTGCTAATTTTGTAACACTGCTAATGTCAAAATACACAACTTTTTAGGAGAACACAAGAAAATGTTGTATCAATCGTTTCAAATTATATTTCTTTACTATAATTATGTGATAGATATTAGTAATATATATAGAATAGTATATATAGAATTAAATTTAACATACCTGTTCCTTTGTATCTTTTGGTGTATTTTCCGTTTTCTGAACAATTGCTCCATCTAGATCACCCATCCTTGGCTCTGTGTCACTCTCAACTTCGAAGATAACTTTGTAGAGATCGAGACCCTCGGGAACGTTAGACTCTATGTTTGCTTCTGGACGTATTGACAGCTCCTGGTTGATCAACTGACTTTGACTTATCCGAAGAGACCCCTGCAGCGATTCTGATATAGCCTAAAATAACCAAAGACTACAATAATACTAGATTAATAAAACATCATAATAAAGGTAACTATTAAGTATTTGTAATTCAAAAATATTGTATGTGGCATTTTATTATTGCTCAATAATGCAATTACATCAAATACTTAATTTCAAAATAAACTTACAAAGTCTATGCCAACAACAGTAAGTGAATAAAAAATATACCTGTCAGAACTAAGCACTTAGGCTTTGACTAAATTACCTAACTACCTACTCAATATTAACATAAGGATACTTGTACACATTTAAGAACGTCAACAAACTACAACAGCGATAAGCAAATTGTTGAGCAACGTGTGTTCAAGAGTACGAAACAAACGGTAACTTACGTCGGTCAATATGTCCTCCAAGTCGCAACACACATTTGTAGTCAGCACGGGAGATGGACTCGGAGTATGAGATCGATCCGAAAAAAACTCAATGTCTACCGGGTCCAATACCTCATTTGAACGACATTCATTGAACTCCATCACTGTTTGCTGTAGAGAAACATCGCAACATTTATTTCACTCACACAGAGTTGATGCAAACTATTGATGGAAGAAACTGGTTTGGCTTACCCATCCGTGATTAGGTTCTCGTACGAGAACAAAACATTTTAGTAACCAGCTTTATTAACAGAATGCAATAATATTCGGAGAAAACTTATATACGGTAGATATACATTAGATATCTAATTACCGTCCCGATAAGTTGATTTGATGGGAAATATTACAAACAACAAATGTCAAAATCAAATAACAAAAATGTCAATAAGAGGTAAGAAAAAATCCGTTACACGCACAATAGCAACAATGGTTTTCCGGTTGAGTGATTTTATTCAACTTTCGCTAAGTAGCGACGACCAATTATCAATGGATTTTATACAAAAATATAATTTACCACTGAATGACATAATTATTATTAAATTACAAGAACAATAAAGCAATAACTGTTTTATTATTACAAATCGGATATTTATAACATAATGTAAATCTTTATAGTGAAAGTTTACGCCAAATGTCATCTTCCTATATGGTCTGTGGTCATTTTGAGGTTTGAAGTCATTAATGTCATTATTGACATTGACAGATTTGAGCGTCCTTTTCGCTAACGAAAATTTGTTTTTGAATCTTTGAATCTGAGTTTTGAAAAATTGAGTGTTGTGTACGGTATATGGTTATAAAGTTAGAAAGTGTAATTATTTTAATAGATACAGTCACATTTATATTGTGAGGTAAACAACTGTAAAAGTGGCACCATAATGGAAACTTCCAATATTGATAACGAAGTTCAACAACAATCCTTTCGTTCGCCTCCGCGAAGGAGGCGTTCGACTTTTTTCGAACGACGGGATTCAATAAGTGTGTATCTAAATATTCTATTACGATTGTGTTTGTATCTTAAATATATTGGTATAACTCTTTGATATACCTACTTATTATACATAATTTGTTGTTAATAATGTGGTGTATGGATTTCAGTACCGCAGCCTCTTCCTGAAAAAATTGATTCAAATTCCTGTAAACAAACAGATGAGGCCCAAGAAAAGTATAATAAAGAGCTTATGAAGTAAGTTATTTTTACTCTGGTTTTGTTTTTATTAAATGTTTTTAGTGTTGACTAATTATTATAATTGGAATTTTAGGTATCATGATAAACTTTTAGCTGAGAAAGAGCAATGGAAAAAAGAAGTTAACACAAGGCGAAATAAATACCATGATATTAGACAGTAAGTATTGTAAGAATTATTAAATTAGAATAAAACAAATGAAGAAAAACATTTTATTAGCTAATATTATTATCTACTGTAGAAATCCAGACCATGACTAATACCTTACTTTGTAGACTTTATTAATGATAAAATTTGAACATGCTTTGTCTAGCTCTAGAATTTTATATTGTTTGAATATGGCAATATGGTAGCAAGAGCAAACAGATTTTTTTTTTAACATTCAGTAAGTTAGCACTTGACTACCTATAATCCCACTAATATAATAATATTTACAATTTTCAGGCAATACCAAATGGCAGTAAAAGCACCGGGAAGATCTAGAATGTCCTATTCAGCCCTAACAAATGAAGACATTGAGTTTTTAAAAGCTAAAGTAAATCTATCTAAACTTGTAGATAGTCAGGTGAAACTCCATAAATCCATAAAAGAAACATTGGCGCTGCATCGAAGAGCTGTTGAATTGGACGATGTTATCCTTAAACATTGGGAAGATAAAATAAACAAAGTAACAGATTATTTATTAGAAAATAGTACAATTGAGTGATTAGTAACATTTAAATACTGCAGGAAAATGTTTTGCTAACTGTTGTCATTATTTAGTTGTAAATACTTTGTAAAACTTGTAAATAACACATAATTTTATATCATGTTGAAATGAAAAGTGAAATTTGGGAGGCAGTCATAACAAGAAGTAACTCAATGGCAGTTTTATCAGTAGGCTGACTAGGCGGAATGTTCAAAGGTGTGGATTTCACATTTTATAAAACATACTCCTACCTTTTTTTACTGAATAGAAAATTATAGCTAACTGGGCAAGTAAACAACCTTGTCACCATATTTATACCTTAGTAAACAGTAGTACATAGTCCAATTCTCTATAGAGCCTGGAAGTTAACTTTAGGTCAGTACATATTTGTTTCATTAACAAATAATCTTACATTATGAACATTAGTATGCTGTATAAATACTCTGTGAAAAAACAATTTTGTTTCTTTCTTTTTATCAAATGCTGAGCGGTCATAAGACAATAAATTGTATATGTTAAATCTGTGCCATGATTTTGTGTAATAAATTTAATGTAATCTTTAACTTTAATTAATGCTAAGTGTTAGTTTAATTTGTACTAAGTTATAGTAGGATTACTTGTAAATATTTGATTAAAAAGGTGAATAATTTAAAATAGTTGTATGATTATTAAGAAATTTTAATGTAGTTAAACTAATGCTTGATTCATTTTTAAACAGAAAATAATTATACATGTAACTTTAGGAATATTTATGTAGTTATCTTACAATTATGAATATAAACTGCATTATTAATCATTGATAACAATTTATTTTCAATATTTCATTGCACATAACATTTCATTCATATTTCATTTATTCATTTCATACAATAATAAAAAATAAATTCATTGCATTGCATAAAATAATTCATACAGTATAAACTATTGGCAAATTGGTATGTAGTTCAAGTTAAAATATTTTAATTTAATTTTCACATTTTTCATATACAAGTTATCTTTGTAATATTCCATTGTACATTATTCATAATGAATTGAAATAAATATGTTTTACCAAGCCTCATTCGAAATTTAAAAAGACATACAAATAATCTTTAATCACTATGTATCGTTTTTGCAGTGATTGAAGCAAATAACAGTAAATGTTTGCCATAAAAGCATTTCCTTACACTACATCAAAAAGAAATAAATAAATTACAACAAATTATCATTATTCTTACATAAAAAACTAATAAAATATACTAAAGGAATACTGTGAATTGTCTGAAATAAATGTTGTATATTTTAAGTATATGCCTTATCTGTTTCCATTAAATTTACATAGAATATAATCAAAATTCATACATTCATTACATTGTTTTAAAAATGATAATACTAATTTATTGAAATAAAGTGTAACATTAAAAATATTAATGGTATTTTTATAAAGGTAAATCACATAAAATGCATTATTATTTTTACCATTATGTGGATCAATGGTTGTTTGGAGCATTGAAATAATTTTTCTTGATATAATGTTGACATTCTTGCTAGGTACCCAGCATACAAAAAATTCAATTTATGCCCACAAAATACCTGTATATATAGGCACTATCATGGACCTTAATTTAATTGAGAGATATTTCATTAAAACTTATTATTTTGCAGTGAAAATATAACTTCATTACCATAAATGGACAATGTCAATAACAACAGCATTTTTGTACATTATGGCAGTACACAGTAAATACCTAATTCTATGCATACCTGTAATAATGTTTGTTGTGCTTCATCTCAATATGTCGCAGATGAAAACTAAATTATTATAAACTTAAGAGCACTTGAATACTATTTATCGTTAAATTTGTGAGATGTATCAAGAACATTCATAGACAAGTTTAGTATTGAGACTAGATTACATTTCAAGTACATACATGTAAGATGTGAGATTTCTAAAATATTCTGGATGTAATATTATCCATAGTGTAGTCTGATTTGTCTATTAAATTCAATATATTTTCTCATATTCTATATGAACAGAAACTTCAGTCATGGCTTACCGACAATACAGTTCAGGAACTTATGTAAACATTAATAGGCAGTCTTTGTATTTCACTTAACTCAAATGCTTTGTATGAAAGCTCCGTCTAGTTTGGAGTTTCTTTTCTTTGGCAGTCTTGTATTCACGGCGACACGGGCTGTTTCGTAGGTCTAATATTGTGTTGACTTTTTCAACTATGACTCGGGCTGTCTCATGGTCGCTCTCGAAATCATGTAACTTGTATGTCGTGTTTGGATGGAAGAAATTTGTATTTGCTGTCAAAAAAACACCAAATTAGTACTTTCTACATAGCTAGTTTAAAAAAAAAATACGAAAGTAGATTTTTGCGGCTATTACTGGGTCTTTTACCCTACTTCAACTGTGAATACACCCTAGTAAATGTTTTTGGAAATAGCATGCAAACAATCAGATGATCCATAACATGGGAAGTGTCATCGTTGCCCATGGACATCAGTCACCAGAAAAGTATAAACAATGCATTTTCTTCTAAGAACAGAGAAGTAAGAATGCCCGTACTAGCGTTAGCCGGGACACAACACTTATTTTGGGGGCTGACTCAAACAACAAGGTGGTTGTTACCCAGATGGACTTTACACTAATAAATGCTTGATAGTAACTGATCTGCTATGATTAACATTAATAAGTTATACTCACCAGAACTACTTCGATCACTAAATGCTGTGTCATGAGAAGGTGAATATACTATCCTAAATGAAGTCCTACTTCCTCTTGCTTCCAAGATTTGACACCAAGCCACTGAATTTATATGATGCCTAAAGTATTTTGGCCTTGACTGGAAAGGAAAAGTTTTATTTTAACTAAACTTTTACTTATTATAGCAATAATAATAATAATAAGGCTATAGACTTGAAGTCCCACACTAAAATTACTTGTGTTGTGGGTGTCATAGACAAAAATAAGAACACCCACATGCAGATCAAGAAAAAATAAACAAAACAAGATATCTCTACCAGTAAAAGGAATCAATTAAGAACCCTTTGAATGTTAGCATGATAATTAAACCTTTCTAAAAATAGGTCATAAGCTGCTAAAATATAATACATACCCAGAAGGCATGTTTTTGTGCAACAAAAGGCACAATTTCTATTGTATCTAGGGAAATAGTGAGCTGCACTGATGTGTTCGCGCGCATTTTATGTAGCAAATGTACTCTGTATATTTTCTCTTGTGGTGCATCAGCTATTGCAGGTCCAGACTGGGAAAATCTTTTGAAGTCTGCAAAATATAGAAAAAATTAAGTGACACCAAGTTGAAGAAATGAAACCTGCCTTATTGAAAGCTTCTTTTTAGTGCATACTGTTAATATCAGTGATGGTCTTGTTGTTAAATGTACATGATTGGCAACCCACTCAACATCAGTTACTTGATTCTAATCAGCAAGAATTTAAATACATAGCTAGTATTAGCTAGCTTTTAAACTAATTTTATACTTATAACTTGTTGACATACTTGCTGTGATACCGTTTTAAATTAATACCTTACCTTCATCAAGTGCTTTTCTGAGAACATCTGAACTGTCACCATCTCCTGCACTATGTTTTGAGGTGTTCACATGACTCTGACCCGAATCAGAAGTCTTATGAAAAAAATTAAAAGGAGGTCCTATATGGAATGGCAACTCAATGTCTGGTATAGGAGTTGTGACTTGGTTCAATTGTGTTTTAGTTTTTAGGTCCACTAGGCCAAGGCATGGGAATCCGAATTTAGAGCAGGGTTCATTAGCATCAAGACATGGGAATGCCCAGTCTACTTCTCCATCATCCTCGGCCAAACAGAGACCATAGTCGTGCACTGAACCTAATGCTATGTCTGGATGGTCTATGCTGTAAAGAGAAAATAAGGAAAACATTATTAAAATTTGTAAGTAATTTCACTGTTATTAGTGTGATAATGTATTGTTCCTCTTTGTAAAGCATATAAAGTGCAAGTACACTCCAATATTAACTGGATTCTTCCACTCTAAATAACTCTGAATGTGATAAGTTTACTCCTTAAATTCATAAAAGGGTCCCAAATTATAGTAATGACGGCAATGAAAAATAGATAAAAAAAACTAGTTTTATTAAATTTCATTTTAACTACTATTTAAAAATACATTTTAAAGTTAATTTAGTAAAAGTAACATTTTTAAATTACCTGTATTTGTAGCATATGAAACCAATCAAATCTTTAATCTTAGAGTTGGCAATGACACAGACAAGTAGTGGATAATTTTGGTGCTTCTCAGGTAGAACGGTCATGAATATTTTGAATGTTTTAGTAGGTGTTTTCATCTGAGCAGTGCCATCATACTTTGCAAACTCCAAATATTGACGATGTGGAAGTTCAGGGCACTTTTCTAATTGTTCAGCTAATAAAGACTTCTGTTTAACGGGTTTTTTGACTTCTAACTTAGGAAATGCTTCTTCCATCTGTTCTGTTGTAAGCTGTGTAGATGAATCCTCCCATTTTATTACTTTCATTTTAGCTGCCTTTTTTAATGCTTGTTCTTTCTTTTCGAGCCTCTGTGCAGTATTTGACCTGTGTCTGGTAATTATAGTTAATTGGTAAGTAAATTTACAGAGATAATGATTTTACGTAATTAAATTTTTTTTTATTAAACACTGCAACAGATCAAGAGACTATTTAAAATAGACTTTTGGTCAGTATTATTGTGCACACAGCAAGTATAAAATAAAGAACTTTTACCTTTTTATTGCAAATTCTTCGTCACGAATGTAACTTCCACACAAGTCATCTTCATCACTATCTTCCATGTCAGGATAAGGATCAAATTGAGTCACAATATCTCTATCGTCCTCATCATCTGTACCTGACTCTTTTCCCCTACTTGTACTGGGCTGACAAATAACCCCTTCCTTATCTTTAAGTCGTTTCTTTTCTTCCATAGCTCTACATTGAAAGATTTTTGAAAAATTTTCCCCTGCCATCACAGTTTCACACAAACCTGTATCGTCAGTGGCAATGAACGCGTCCCTAATATTTTTCAGGAGCCAAGCTTTATTGTCGTAAGTAGCCATTTTAGACAAATTATAACTTACACTCGATAAAACATTAATTTATTTAATACAAACTTGTCCCAAATATAATAGTTTTGTTCGCAAACAAAATAATCACATGTTATGTCAGATAATTTACTAATTGATTGAAGTTTGAAGTCTGAAACTGGCAGTGACATGAGGTCACTTTTTTTTTAATAAGGTTATAGCTTGGATGCTAGTATTTTGCTAAATAGGATATCACTGTCAATACTAAATAGGCTATAAATATTTATTACAGATTATCCTATACAGTCTACACTATCGAGCATAGAAAATACTTAGTTTATGGTCATTAGCCACAGATTTTTTAATTTTCTATTTCATCAATTGTCGATGTCAATGTCAAACTTACTGACATCTGACATTTACTTTGTGGTTGTCATAGTAACCTAACAAAACAATAAAATTTTACTATGATTCTCTAATATTTCTCCTTATCCAGAAGCATAGAATTTAAATCACTGTTCTTGTTTCCCTGTTTTCGTATAAAAACTAATACGGAATTCGATATTTGTTTCATGGTATGTTTTAATTGTCATATCTGCTCAAATTCTTTACACTCAGCTTGTTCATTTCACTAAACTAATGAGACACTGTTTGTAGTAGTCATTGTTATTTTTTATTCATAACTGATAATTTTGTAGCATATCTGTTATAGATGGAAAGAAATTAAAATCATTTTGTTACTATACATTTTTAATCAAACAAGACTGGTGAGATATAAATAACAAAACTGACTATACATATTAAAAAATCACATTAGCATCAAGTATGATAAGTGTGGGTAATTTTTCACACAATACTATAGTTGCCTAAAGCAAGCATACAGCGTCTCAAGTCCTGAACACAGTCATAATAGGACCTGTAGGGTGGAGCAAGAGTGTCATCATAAAGTTTTAGTGTTTCCACAAACTTTGTTATTGCTTCTCCATACTTTCCTTCCTCCATGGCAGCTCGGCCCAGCTTGTAAAGCATTTCAGTATCCTGTAAATAAATATTGAGTGTAACATTTGCTCAAGATTCATGTTTATTTAGAATCGTAACTTTTACAAAGTCGTCATAACTAAAAGTGAACATCAATAAAATTATAATTTAATAAAAAATAAACCAATTTCAAAAAAGGTAACTGAAAAGTACAAAATAACGGATTAGGGACATAGAATTTCTTTTGAGGTCGGTGTGGTTTTACTATGATAACTATATTGCCACCAACCTCAAAAGAAATTCTATGTCCCTAATCCGTTATTTTGTACTTTTCAGTTACCTTTTTTGAAATTGGTTTAATTTTTATTATTAAATTATAATTTTATTTCATACTTTTTAGTTTACACTTTTAACTGAAAAGAAGATTATTTGATGGCTCTTGTGATAAATTATATGCGACCTAGAATTTGAGTAAGGTTTAGAGCAGTTTTCCCTTGGATAACACGTTAACTCGTACCATTTGGTCTGCATCAGTTTTTTTTTTTTTTGAAAATTCGTTTTTTTTTATGCGCACTGCAATTTGACCAGGGTCTTAAGACATTTTCTCTTTGACACCATGCCTGTACCTCGTAATATTAGGCTATGCCGTCACACGTTTTACTCCATATCTCAGAAACTACTGAACCGATTTGGATAAAATTTATACTGTTCCCTAATTTGGAGTAAATGTAGTCGAATAGAAAAAGAATTGTTCAAATCCGATCACTAGTTTCGGAGCTAAGCTTGGACAAACAAACAAACATACCCACATACATACATACATACATACATACATACATACATACATACATACATACATACATACATCTATGAAAATTTGTTTATTTGTTTAGAAAGCCTTTCTAGATAGTCCTGTGTAAAAATTTCGCAGTTTCAATAATATTACATACATACATGTAGAATTGATAACCTCTTTCTTTTTTGAAATTGGTTAAAAATATTGAGTATTTTGACTTATTTTACAATCTCCAATGTATTCTAATAACATCTATAGCAAGTGTTGAAACATTTTGCTTTATTTTACTAATCATATTGTAAAATCAGCAGTTTTTTCTCCAGTATTTTAAATTTTAAATAAGCATGGGTTGCTAATTATGCACACATTTATTTTTACAGAATCCCTGTTATGTTGGAGTGATAATTCAAAATGGCGGATGAGGAAGATGGTATTACACATTAATTTAATTTAATATTGTCAAGTCTCCCAAATAGGCCTAGCTTTATGTAATTCTCCACATTACACCCTTAAATATTCAGCATTTTGTATCAAGCAGCAATAACAATTATAAAACCTACACATTGTGATTTAATTGGCATGTTGTATAATTTTAGTTGTTGAGGACACAGAAGACGTAGTAGTGGGTGGTGAAAGTGAGACTGATCTTACTCCCGTTGAGCTTGAGAAGCCTCTTGCCCCTCCAAAA
>LGAG01000894.1:45323-64310 GCA_001278395.1 Lerema accius | reverse complement strand
GCTGTAGAGTGTTTGTTTGTTTGAACGTGCTAATCTCAGGAACTACTGGACCGATTTGAAAAATTCTTTTAGGGTAAGATAGTCCATTTATCGAGGAAACTTATAGGCTATATAACATCACGCTAAGATCGGAGAGGAGCAGCAAAAAAAATTGTTCCAAAAACGGGAAAATTACGCAGGCGGAACCGCCGGCGACTTCTAGTCTTTATATAAAAAGTACCTTTTGGTCCATAAAGTTTTGGGGCAAAGCCATGATTTTTTACCGGAAACCGCAATTAAGATGATGGCAGCCCCAGGTACCTACATGATGTGTGTTAACTTTGATGTTCCCTGATTAGGATATGGCGAACAAGCGTAGATAGTCCAGAGACATTAATAACATAGTCGCGGTAATTGAGTTCAAATAACTTTAATAATAATAGAATTAACGAAACAGACTATTTAGCACTTTTCCGCGATTTACGCGAACACTTAACAAATTGTCATTTGTACAACTTATTATCGAGTGGTTTTCACATACCTACTACAAAAATTTCAGTCCAATTTATTAGTTTTTTGTTGAGGTTTAGGTTTTCATAAGTAATTTGAGCTTCATTTGTCATAGTATGTTCGTATTACTACACGGAAAAGTATATTTGGTAATAATGCTAAAATAAATTCGTAGGATTATTAGATCACATCTTAGCAATAAGCACAGATGTGGCAGTCATAAAACGGTCATGTCAAGGACACTTAACGTACACGATCCGATTACATCTAAGTACTTATGTCCATTATTTTTTCCGCATGCATTTTTTTTAATCGCTCGTAGATAACAGTAGGTAACTTACCGACGGCATCACCCATGCCTTTCCGGGAAGAAAAGAATGTAAGTAGAAACTGACTGAGTCTGGCCAAAATCGTAAAATTAATATTTTGTAATCTTAGGTGTTCAATTGGTGTTAATAAAAATCTCTCCACTACAGGTGAAGTATCTGTATCGAAGTTCTTCGCAGATGATAAACCTTCACGACCACAATTTTATAACAACTGATCTCTTTGAAACTTTAATCGCCTTCCAAAGAACGTAGCGCATAAAAATTCTATGGGTATGTATGCTTTTATTATGCTTATCGAAAATTCGCACAGTTACGAGCGATTAGTAATTACTTACTTGAAGTGATTTTAATCCTTTCAATATATTCGTGTACTGCTGGCACAGACCACATTTCACCATGAAATCTTGGCAGTCAGGCGGCACGGGGACCACGTTGGGGCAAGGATGATCAGAGTCACATCTATGGAAATTTGGTAGTGTAAAAATAGGCAGGTATTAAATTGTTTTTATAGTAACTACTACATCTCCGTTTAGCGTGTTAATTATTGCGCTAATATTGAGAATACGGTTGTGTATCCAAGCGTTTAACCCTCTAATTTGGGATAATTAAGATAGCTTTTTATGACACATAAATGATTAGATGGGGCATTAATTGCTTATCTTCTAATAACTTACTTGAATCGCATATAATTCTCATTCATATCCCTGTATAAGGGCCAGTCCTGTTCACACGGCAAGCAGGTACAATCGAACCAGTATTGGTCTTTTAGTTCCTCTTGTCTCTTCTGTTTTGGTACAGTCGTAAAAATAGGGCCGTAGTTTTCAGCAACTTCTGCACCTTTCTTGATATTCTTAACAGCGCGCACAACAATGTATGGGCCGCAGAAATATCTGGAAATAGATAAGATAGGTAACGCCTTGTAGCAACCATTTAGCAAGAAAAACCCTGTAGGTAGACTTTACTACGTTTTAAAACTTGTTGTGTTTTGGTTACTACTTATATCTTTAGGTACCTATGTAAATGATAGTGCGTCTAATTTTATAGTTGACAAAAACGAAGATATTCCTACCTTACTATACCAGGATCGCAAGCATGGTTGAACAAGGCCAGTGTAGGGAAAATGGCACCAGCCAAAAACACAGATTTACCGTCATGTTTTAGGATATTTCGACCTACTTTTGGTTTTGGACACTGCAATTCAAACACCTCGTGCGCATTGAATTGCAAAACCTGTAGATTCTTTAATATTAGTCCTCCAAATAGTGCGACATCTTCGTTGTACTTCTCATTAATGCCCATGGATTTTAATTCATCCATTTCTAAAGGAATCTCTCTCGGCTTCCCATCAAAATAACCGCTTAGTTCCAAAAGTTTTACCAAAAACGCCGCCATTTCAGTTCTATGTAAAAGGTCTTGTTTATTTCTTTTATCTTCGTGTGCCACTAAATGATACGTGCTCTTGTAGTCGTCTGTTTTATGCACACCGTTTGGTTTGGCATCTAAATCCTTCATTTCCGTAAAGTATTCCTTTTTTTTCTGAGTTATCATTCGTAGTGCTATGTGGCAGGTTACTGAACAACCTGATTTCCAGAGGAGTGAAAGAATTTGGCACTCGTAGTTGTGGTACCCTGTTAGTGCTGCATCTCGGCACTTCTCACTGCAGAATACGACGTTTGGACAATTTGGACATACCAAAGGTATTGGACTCCTGAAAAGGTGATTAAAATTTAGCATCAGCAAAAACATTATGGTCATACTCAGGCGGTAATTATTCTAAGTATTTGTGAAACATTCAAAACAAAATCTTTAATCTTATTGCGTTGTTTAGTAATTGTAGTATTGCAACATACTAGGTATATACTATACTATAATATAATAAAAATGTTGATTGACTGACAGACACGCTACAGCCTAAACGGTTAGACTTAGGAGCATGAAACTTGGCACAGAGGTTCCTTCTAGAGTGTAGGGGAGCACTAAGAACGGATTTTTGGAAATTCCCACTTTAAGGGGGGGAAATAGGTGATGAAAGTTTGTTTGAAAATTAAAAAAAAATTAAAGCAAGCAGTTTGCAAATTAGTATTTAGGTTTTCGATACTAAGTTAAGAAGTGCGGATTTTAAAGTATTTGGAAAATCCACTCTTAAGGGTGTCAAATAAGGGTTGAAAGTTTGTATGAAAATTAGCCAAATTTTAAAGCAAGCAGTTTGCAAAATCGTGTTTGGGTTTACGGTTAAAAGGGATAAAATACCCAATTTAACATTTTTTTTAAATCAACCCTTAAGGGGGAAAATATCACCGCAAAACTAGAATTTCCGCAAGCAAAGCTGCGGGCAACAGCTCGTACTTAATAAAACAATTTTGACAGTGAGTCTTGCTGTATTCAGCTAACAATACTCCACTGTGAGGTTTTTCAACAAGCAATATTTCGCCAGCTTGTATATCCCTTGAAGCTGTTGCAAATCTTCCTTTAGTTTCCTCATAGTCAATAGTAATTGCTTCCGAGGCTGCAGGATACTGCGAGTTATGTTTTCCTGGTAGCTTTGGTTTCGGTGGGGTTTTGTTTAAAGGTTCTGGGTCTTTAGGGTTGCCAGCTAAAACGAGCCCTTTGTTCAATATTTCCAACATGAGTTTCGCATCAGTTCTCATCTTTTGTCGTTTCTCTTTATCCATACTGTTCGCTTCGTCTAACGCGCAAATTGTGTCCCTGTAATATTATAATGTGTGTATTTTACTATTATAGTCTTATTTTTTCTTAATAAATTTGAGTCGTCTATTCAGAAATACATTCAAATGAATAACTAGCGGAATTACATACACATGAATAATACAGAAATACATTCACATGAATAACTTACTGGAAGGCTGTGATTGCTTCTCGGTTTCTTTTTAACACCAACAGTGTTCTTGCTTTTCGTTCTAAGACTTTGTATCGTAAATGTCGAGGGTACCCCAGCGACAGACACCGTTTGATATCCGCTAGAGTTTCTTCGTATTGTTCTAAATGACTCAATGTTGCCGATCTGTTCGCCAAAACTATTGACAATTCTTCCGCTATAAAGATGAAAGAAAAATGGATTTTAAATGCTACTTTTTAGTTAAGAAGTTCACCGAAGCGAAGGCCACTATCTATGAATAAAAATACTTACTTTCTTTTTTCGGCATAAAAAGCATACTTTGGCTGTAGAGTTGCATAGCTCTGGCCCAATCTCCCTTCTGTACAGCTTTATTTCCTTCATTCTTCAATTCTCGAGCTTTCTCCAAATCTTTCTTCAGTGGAAAGCTACCTCCATTATTACACTTTTCTATTTCAGACGCAAGATCATAATTCTTTACGCCAGGAAGGTTACTAATATAAAGTGCTCTTTTCGAATTGGTTTCTAAATTAGCAAAATTGTTTCTTATCACATCATCAATAGAGTTATTTATTGCTTCGTGAAAGTATTTAAAAAACCCTTCCTTTTCTTTCGACATTTTGTTTCGCGTAGTATACGATGTTCACTTTAACTATGCAAAATTGTTTAATTGTCACTTTGATTCCAAACACTTGCACAATCAACTAAAAAGTAAATGTCTAGTAAATCTTTAACTATTACTGATTATTTAGAGGTTAAACACGGCGAGAAAGCCGGCACATGGCGACCGTAGTTACTGCTCGTATTTCTATTTTTATATCTGGGTCGAAGATTCTCCCAGCTTCCGGTGACGTTGTGTTGTGTTCATATTATGCATTATTATAGGTATTCCAATCATTACAAACAAAATTTTAATCCATAATATTTATTGCTTTCTTCGTAACAATGGTTTAGGTTGCAATCTCAGTGAAGGATAGTGACTATTAGATATTATTTTCCGGCTAACAATATAATCACATAATGTTCCTTTAATAATCGTGTACCTACGTAGACTATATTAACGTGCGCGTATTTATTACGAACTATCAAATTGGTTTCTAGAAGCTGCATATAATTTTGCTTATAACAAAGGCAGTATATCATAGAGCATTTAGATGACCGTACGAATGACGGTGGAGCGTGGAAAAAAACGTGCACAGTAAATTTTCTCAGACCTTGCACGTCTCATGGATTCCTGGGAGGCTTCTAGAGCGTGCCTAGTTCTTCTCAGAAATAAGGAAATGTCGTGTCATAAGGCTGTCTAGATTCTTTTGTAGTTAAACACAATATGAGGACAACCGAGGTACCTATCATTATTAAAGTTCCAGCTACAAAATGTGCATTTTTTATCTATAGTTATGATAATATAACGCAGATAACTGCGTATTGGTCCAACTTGCAAGGTTATGGCATGTGTAATACCTATATTTTATGATTGTACAACGGCAGTTCCCTTGGTGAGATTCATAGTAATGAGCGGGTCATTACAATTTTGGCTTTAAAATGTGGTCTAAGTATTACAAAAGTCAAAGGCTCTAATTTTTTACGCCCTAGGTGTGTACCTGACAACTACTACCTGTCTATATAATCTGTTCGTTGTTCTAAACGAGCAGACGGGTACAGTATGGTTGGAGGACCGGATTTCCTGAGTTCGAACCCCGGCACGCGTCTCTGATTTTCTAAAAGTTTTGTGCGTATTAGAAACTAATCGTCATTTGCTTTGTTGAAGGAAAACATCATGAGGAGACCTGCATACCTGGGAATTCTCCATTAATTTCTCAAAGGTATGTGAAGTCCACCAATTTGCACTTGACCAGTGTGGTGGACTATTGTCTGTACCCCTCACGTTGACAGAGGTACCCGAGCCCAGCAGTGGGCCAATTATAGGTTGTGATGATGACAATGAGTAACCATCAAAATCACCAGTAACCAGTAGTTAAACTAACTACCACCCGTTATTACAGATACATTAAGTTTTAATACACAGTTACGTGAGATTGAAATCATTAATGAAGATGACCTAGAACTTGGAAAATCCTAATTTTAATCGTAATGTGTTTTTGTTGCATGATGTTGTTACAAAAACAAGGGAACATCAACATTACTTCTTTTATTTCAATTTGCAACAGATATTATCTTGTCAAAACGAGTAGTAGATCCTCGAATACACGAATACGAATACTGAGAACTGTCCAAGGCTACCGACCACCATCCTTCCGTGGAGCAATCCCGTCGAATGTTCTAGAGAACAACTAATGATACCATGAAATCCCAGAACGCTACCTCGTCCTGGGACTTTTCGAAATTTAAGCTCATACTTAAATCTTTATTTGGGTTTTTGCAGTACACTTTCGCTCGAATAATGCAGAATTTTCAGGCAGACCAAAAGGACTCTTATTTTATTATCAACGTCGAAGATTCTTTAATTCTACCACATTGGCACCGTTTCGGAAACGTTTTATAAAAAAAGAGGAAGACACAATGAAAGATATTCCTCAGCATATACCTAAATATGCATTATCTGACTTACGAGTACCTATAACTATGAATTAAATTTTATAACTCCTAATAGGAATAAAAACGTGCATAATTATAATTAAGGTACCTAATTGATACACTTATCTTTACTGCGAGCAATAGCGTGTATAGCCGAGTAATAGAATTTACTTTTATTGTTTAAAACTGATAAAGAAGGTAATAAATACAAAAAGCCGGCCAGCAATAAAATGATAGAGTTATTGTTACCCTAAACGAAGTGTCAAAATAGTCGTGCAAAAAATATCCTTCACGCCACCGCATGGGGGGCGATGACCCTTTTATTTGGGATTTTAACCTTAGTAGGTATCGTCTTTTTGGCATTCCAGATTTTTCTGCAGGAATCATTATACGTTTTTTCTCTATCTATGGTAATAATTTGCAACTTGAACAACAATTTGATTGATGAATATACATTGCAAATTAATATAGTTATATGGTGTATAGATATTAAATTCGTGTATTGGCTAACCACAACAAACATTTTAAAAACATCTGTATGTGTGCCAGTGCATATACATATGTATATGTACTAAATAATGTAAAATACCTATATGCGAAAGATAGTGCCGCTGTACTAAAATTAAATTGGATACATTTAGATAAACAATATGCATATCTTCTAATACACTATATTTCACGTGTAACATTAGGAACTCATTTACCTAATGTAAAATTACAGATTTGAACAGAGAATGAATAAATTATTGTAGGTACTGATATAGTTAAAGTTCCCCAGTACTAATGCCCTAATAAGATTACTCTCTGGTCTGTCATATTCATTTACTTCTGAATTATATTATTATTGTTTGGTGTATTGTTACCTCGTTTTAATTTCAAATGTGGTGTAAAAGGCAGATACAGTAGATAATATTATCATTTTGACTTATTAGATATTTAAAATGCCTCGTATTATTTTTTTTAAGCCGTCGACGCAAATGAGCAGACCAGTCACCTAATGGTAAGTGATTTACGGCAGCCTATGGACATTAGCAACACAACATTATTTATTGGTTTCAATACTGATTTTTGTCCGTCTACTTTTTCAGCCTGCAAAAAAATCTTTACATCCAGTTGAACAAGATTGATTAGTACGCCTTATATAAAAATGTTAATTATAGCCTGCGTTACGCACTATCGTTCCGGTAAGTAACCACAGCTGGTTATTGTCACGGCAATCGGCACCTGACTCCAACCCGCTGGTTACGTGGCGGTCAGTCAAGCGCAGAGAATGAAAGCAAGTATTCGAGCCCTAGTCTTAACCCGTTAATGGCCCACTACTGAGAACAGGCCTCTTTAACCGAGGAGGCCTACAGATACTGTACCATGCTGTTTCTGTGCGAATTGGTGAACCCATTCACCCATTAAGGGCCAGCACAATTGTCGAAAGTCGTTATGGCCTCTTAAGACCTCCCACAAGGCCTACTGATTGTCAGATCGAAACAATGGGGACTGACATATCATGCCCTCTGTGGCACGGAAGCGCTCAAGAAATTTTGACAATGACGGTCCACTCGTGCGTCCAACTCGTTACTACGTGGCGTTCAATCAAGCGAAGTGAATGAAAAGGTGTATTTTTTTATTTTTGTGCCCTACTGCAATGATTACTATGAAGGACTGCCTTTCAAATGGTCCCAGGTACGGTTTTCAGCGAGAAAGAAATTTGGATGATCTAGGGCTGAAAGTGTGTGTCCACGTGTCCATGAGTGTGTAGCGTTATTAAAAAGCATGAAGTCATTAAAGATTTTTTAAGATAAATTTGATTATTAGCTAAAAGCAAGAGGGTGTAAGGAACTTCATCTTCATTGCGTCTAAACCATACAAACAATTTATGGTATTCCTTCCCAAAAAACAAACAAGGAAAATTGTGTTACGTCGTCTTTTTACAAGTTTATGGGTTCTTTGAAATAAATATAGCTTTTCCACTGTACTCTGAGTGTAGAGTCCTGTATTTGTCTAGGTACTTATCACCTTTTTTCTAGAACCAAGCGACCCCATTAAAAATAGGTTAACATAAATAAGACGCCACAATAGTCAGCCATTTGTCGTTTATAAAACAAGTAGCGAGTGACAAAACATATCTTTAATAACATTATGAAAATTCTCGTGTCGCATTGAAATTGCCGTGAAGATGAAATTCAGTATAGTAACGTAACACGTTTATGCAGATGAATATGTATTATTGAAATACCAGCTTAATCATGCGATCCAATTCCTTGTTATTCATTCTTCCTCTGATAACATTTATGATTTCTTTCATTTAATGATAGCAAAAAAATGTTTGTAATCTAACTACTCTTTCCTCTCATAATTTACTTTTTTCTCAGATTTCATGGCCTAATAATAATTATTTGAGTTATCATTTTGTACCCAAAGTTTGTGGTTCCCAAGTGGATTTTCGAAGTTAAGAGTAATCTTGTATACCGCCAATCTACCTCATGTTGGTGCTAAAAGCCTAAAAAGTCGAAGATAACATGAATCCATAAGTGTTGAGGGCAAATAGAAAAAATAAACATAATAAGTCACAATAGAAATTTTGAAATATCGTAGTTTTTAAACTCTTGAAGACTCACCTCTAAACATGGAAGAGATTTTTTCTCATTTTCTATCAATTTCCAGCTCCCAAATATATACTTACTTTATTTAGACTGAGTAAATACAATATGAAATAATAAGTCTAATTTAAAGACCTCTAGCATAACATCCACTAGTTTACGCTGTCCCTTATACGTTTCAATCATGATGTAGATTGATAATAGGTAATAATGTTTTCTAACTTAAATCCCTCAGTTATAGCTGCATTATAAACGTTTACAATGTTTGTGTCGCTTGCGGGGCTCATTAAAGTACTTTGTATAACTACTTCGGAATACATTTATTTCTCATTATGTCTCTACCTGACATGTTTTACAATTAACACTTAGGAGTAAAATTTTCCTAAAGTCGTGACACCACGTAGATCAAACCAACACTTATTTGAACGATGTTGAGACTAATCAATCACATTTTATTATTAACTGTGATCATTTATGCAATTATAAATACCTTTGTTTTTATCTACAGTTGTACAGACAATAGTTATGACTCGTTTGGTCGTTTTTATATCGACTTATAAAGTTAAAGACTAATAGATAATATTCTTAAATTTTGACCTCATTGCAGAATTCATACCTAGGTAATAATGTTATAAGTTTTTTTATAATTTAAATTAACGTCGCAGTATGTAAACTCGCAGTCTTTTTATCATAATGAAAATCTATCAACTTCGATAGATAGTTTGACAAAAATATAAAAATTCTATGCTAAATAATTAACCTACTAACCAACAAACAGTCTCCCTAGAGACATACACGTATTTTATTATGATATCAATGGGCGGCAGAGGTTGGTAGATGGTGGCATTGCCATCACGTTTCCTATCTTCATACCATTAAAAAATGTAGTAGGAATTAATAAATGAAATACTGCTCTAATTATGGACCTTATGCTACTAGTATGCACAAACAACCCACCGGCAATTTTCACGAGATTGCGTTAGCGCGGCATTCATGTCAAATATCATAAACAGCGCTATTAAGACACCTTCCGTTTTTCCGTAGCGATTCACTTAACAAACTCGCGATAGCGCTCCATAACAAGTACGATGTGCGTTTATCCAGCAATTAATTCGTAATGAGGTGTAATAAAGCCTGGGACAAGGTAAAGTCGTCGGTATGTGCGACGTGCTCGCGAACGTCCCTGCGGCGCGCGCGCCATGCATCAAAATGCGTTAACCAAAGACGATACCCGCTTCCGTGTCTTTTTGGCGGACTTGCTAATAATACAGATTAAGTAATACTAAATGACAATACAGATTTGTTATTGCATTTAAATGGGTGCAAAAAAGTAAAGTAAATATTTTGGATTATGATGTTATAATACAAGCGCAGTTGTGCTCAAAAAACTCCGTAAGTTAAGGATAAATTCAGTCAATATTATTGGTACATACAGCAATTTTTTTCAAAATAACATTTGATATTGCACATCAAATTTTTTGGTTATTTTGTAGGACTTTTACATTAATTCAACCAACAATGGTTTCAATATATGACTTATTACTTACATGAATACGTTTTTATGTAGGTAAAGTAATTAGAGACAGAAAATTTGTTTTTCAATAACATACTTCATAATCTACTATTGCATATCAAGTAGGTAATTAACACCAAGTTAATGTAATTACCTACTTAAAAACCTGCACTACTTATCTCCTTGTTATTCATTTTTACCGTATCACAAATAACTGGTTTTAACAAAAGAAAATGATCATATTGAAGTAACTAAACACTTAGTATGTAATGTTAACTATCTACGTTTAACTTAATATTTTAATTCCAACAGGTCTTCTTCCGACTTCATTGTCATATAAACATTATGTTTCCTTCCTTTTAATTATACTTTTCCTGATTCACACTACAAGTTCATGTTAATATTTTACAAGGGACGGGACATGTCAGATTTGAACGACAGCGCGTTATGTTATCTTGAGGATGTAGGTTTATGTTGCAAGGAAGTTCATGGAGGATAATATGCAAAGTCCTTAATGCTATAACGCAAGCATTTGAACTCTTGCTGATGACGTAGGCACTGTTTTGTATAGTTTACAGAGTAGAAATCAAATGTAATCTAATACCTTTCTTATTTTAAGATAAAATACTACTACTAGTACATATTTAATAAGAGAATTAGCTTTCATTAACACTTCTAAAAGGCAGCTTAGTAACTAATTAAAAACTACTAAAAATGTTTTAATATCTATTACTAACAGGACTTACTAAACCACCAATAGTTCTTCTAACAGTATTGTTGTATTCGAGGTTTCTTGATGTTCACGGGTGGTAGGCGATAATAGCACTGCAAGCTAGTTTGCTATTCTATAAAGTACAGGTAGGAATCAGTTGTTTCAAGCAACAAGAAACATTATGTTATGAGTATCAATTAATCTTTAACCTTTTTCTGGAAGGAGCAGGAAAATGATCGACCCTTCGTTTGCGAGTTGAATAGCTGATATGACTGATTGTTCACCACGATGGAGGGCGGCGTTCGTCCGACCTCCGGCAATATTTATTTATATTCCTCACTTCACAAAGCAAATGACCATGTTATTCAAGTACACGCAATTATTATATTGGAATTTTCAGAAGAGGCATTAGCCATGCGACTTTCATATCACTAGCAATAGACTTTATTAGCTCCTACTCTACCGTCACACTTTGACTAAAATACGATTCATACCATAGACTATAGACTCATTGACTATATAGATAGATATCCGTGATTGGCCAAATTTTTGCCACCAGCGGTCACCCATCCACTTTCCGATCATGCCCGCAGTTGCTTAACTTGGTAATTCTTTAAATCGACGCAACGCGCCGCGCCGAGTTATGTGCGCACTATGTAAAATACACAGACCAAATATAATATACTTAGTCTTCGGAACAAAAAACTTAGTCGAAAATAACTTAAAGTTAAACAAATTATAATTTTTCCCGGTACATTGCTCGGTGGATCGGTGACATAGGTACGTAATCGTGACGTAAATCAGAACTTAAAAAAAAATCTTCTAAAGACAGTCTATATATTTTTTAGTCTGCGGTAAAATAATTTCAAATTATTAGTCTACAAAAGCTAACCTTCAAACGTAAAACATTTACTTAACAAACTAAGATAGACAGTACACGCCGACAAAGTTATCTCGATGTAAATCAAAAGCCACGGTCAGAATTCAGATGTTATCACTGTAATCACTTTCTCCCCTCGAACACAGTAGTTGGCACAACGATCATCTGATAACAGAGTTTTCACAACGATAACGTTATCAGTAACCTCTTAATTTAGTATACGTATTGTGTTATCGTTATGAACATTGTATGAATTTATGTAATCGCTGAGAAAATAATTTAGTAACGAGTTATGTGTAATAATAATTATGTAACTAGCTGTTACCTGAAGTTTTGCTTACGGTATTTCATACACTATACTCGTATATATACTCCATGAATGTATATCATATCTTAATACTTATATAAAAAGACAGCTTACGCGTGTTTGTCACTGGACTCCTCCTAAACGGCTGGACCGATGTCAATAAAAATAATTGTGAGGTATTTTAGAGGTACCTAGTATGGTTCCGAGCCCCTGTTGGAGCCAGCAGGTGGAACTGATGTCGAGATACTATAAGGGACCAGTTAAACTTGGAGTTATTGAAACGCCGCCATAGCAAAAGTTGTCCGCTATGAAGAGCATTTACTAAAAGTATGCGAAAATTTAAGATCGGAAGACGTGGAAAATATATGGCAGAACGTTTGCCCGGTCTTCTAGTAGAAAAAATTCTAGACTGTAATTATAAGGTAATCTAAGCAAACAACGGAAGTGCTTAAAACAAAACGACCAGTCATTCGATTGTTATTTATTTACCCATTCCACATAACAGTCACACTCATAGGTTTTTACGCCGGCGCCATTATACCAGTTCATGTAAATTGATTTATATATTGCGCAGATTGTTTATTTTTAATTTGTAAGTACTGTATGTACACGACTTGGTTACAAATGGGAGCTTAGCCATTCACTGTAAATTGATGCGAGTGAAAATAAAATAATTTAATAATATCAGACGTAATAGCTTCCTATTACTGTTATTATTTGATTGTGCAAGGAGGTTTATAAATGGCTCTAACAACTCTTTTCTGTAACAAAGATTTGCGCTATAACCGGCTGCTTTATCCCACAGTAAGATTTTACATGACATCGCTAGGGTCATAATCGAATTAAACAATACTACGACTACGTCTCGACCTCAGCAAATTGTCTTATTTTTCTTGTCGTATATCAAGTACAAAGTTTATTCGCGAGAGATATATAATATCTCCTATACTGGAGTTTACTATCTAGGGTCACTTCGAGAAAGAGCGGATTCTTCCATGACCCGACAAGGAATTTTTATTATTTGTCTGCAGTATAAATAACATTGCATCCAACATACAAAACAAACACGGGTAATGTCCTGACAAAGTGGGGTAATTACTTTTCATTGTAAACAAGGTGGTGATAATAATTTCATCGTTACGTATGTGTTTCATTATCTAATGCAGTCGCCGCCTCTCTAATTGCTATTTGCATGTTTACTGTATTATCAGAGTGTATTAATTCATTAAATTGTTTCAGCAATTGCACGCTCTGTTACCTGCCCACTTTACATATGAATGTCTGTTTAAATATTTCCATTGTGGTATACTTTGTTGATTATTTTTGGCTTTCTCACAGAAAATACAACATGTACGCTTCTGGACTGCGACGAATTTTCTCCGATCACTTTTTGATTTAATTATAATTGTTACGTGAAACGTTTATAGGTGTCCAAACTTCAAGTATTCTACTACTTAATTAATACTACTAAATAAGGTATTTCTGATCCATTCCGTGCTTCAGAGGGAATGTTAATCCCAGTCTCGGGTGTTGCCATGGAAGGCAACTGTCCCTCCTTAAAACTGTAAAAGTATGTACTTAGTTAACAGACATCTGACGTTGACATATACATCCAATATCGGACAAATCTATAGTCTATAGTTTAACATAATGAGATATCGTCACAAGACCGGAGAACGGCTCCTCTAGGAAATACGAGTATCATTCGATACTGCAGGAATGATGCAATGTCTATTATGACTGTTTTTATCCGACTTAAGTCGATCCAACTAAATAATGGTTTACGGACATGAATTTGTGGGTTAATAGAAAATAATGTTAGTATGAACGGGATAGCGTTGGTAGATTTGTACGATAAGTGCGGATATGATATGAGTTCGTAGCATCATTTACTCCTACGCGATAATAACGTTAATAATCTCGTTATGGTAAAAGTGTACCTTAAGCCTATTTTATTAAAAAAAATCTATAGTTAGATATTCAAAGATTTAGTATAATTAAAACCTATTATGCTTCTCATGCTTCCGAAAGTACTACATTGTAATTAATAACTGATGTAAAAATCTATTTGATTACCGATATCGATTATCGGTTTGTATACCTCTAGATTAGTTTACGATTTAGTTGATACGGCTAAGCTCTATTGTAAGACATGGAAGTAACTGTTCCAATACGTAACTGGGTTATTTATGACCCTAATCAACTCGAATTACGTAAACAATAGGCTATTACTCGATGGACGGAATCTTCTAGTATTCTTGATAACATACTTTAATCAAATGTTTAGATTACAAAACTCCTAAACCGAAATTTCAACAGACCGACATATACAACATACGTACATACATACAAACGTTCCAAAAACATTGCCCTCCTTGAGGTGCAGTTGTGTAAAATTAACTGCAAACCATTTGCTTCGACCCTGGATTACATCGCTAATATCACCATAACTGTAACTCGGATTCGTGTTCGTCTGTTTTAGCTAACGATATAAATAAGTGTGACTAAATCTTCAATTAGTAGGTATGCCCGCTACCGTAATGACAGTGCCAAAATTGTAATCCTTGACCACGTAGATACTGTTTGTTATCCTAAATAAAGAAACAAGTGTTACACTGCGCCAGAATTGTAATAAAATATGTTCCCTTCAATAAATTCAAGTAGAATTATCCACTTTTAATTACATATACGTTGCTTTTACTCTATTTCATACATCTCCAATCTCTAAACCTTCTTTCTTGACATATCCAAAACAATTGAATGTTTAAAAGAAATAAACCACTGTTACCAACCAGTCCTACTTAATATACATATTTGAATAATACTTGTAACACAAGTGATAAGCTCAAGTAATAAATCCTAACTACTGAAAAATCACGTTCTAAAATGTATGAAATGCAAGCAGTCACAAGCAACATCTAAGAGCCTGTAAATTTATGAAATGTGCTGATTCATCCATTTGACAGTCCTTATGACGCAATGGGTACCATTTCGAACAGCCTGTTAATGAGTCCTGAGTTCGATTTCTAGCGAGGTAGACATTTGAATGATGAGTTTAAATTTTTGTTTTTAGTCTGAGCGTGTTCTTTGACTATCTTGTCCACGCCAACCATTACACAGGGAATCCTAGTGTGTAGCATTGTTTATTAGGCAATATTGTACCTTTCATTTGGCACTCAACATGGCACCGTTATTTCTTATTAGTTCATAACTTAATTTATTCTTTCTAGAGGGCGCCATATTTAATTTAATGTGACGTCACAGCTTATACCCAGCAATCGAATAAGACGCTTTCAACGATCCTCATTTGTCAGATTAAGAGTTACGAGGGTTTAAATGAAGTTTCATACATAAGTTTATGACATACTTGAAATCATAACTCGCCGTAGTAACCTCAAATACCTTTCAGTATTTCGATGACTCTAACAATATGTAAATTAAATTACAAAGCATAATACAACTTGCAAGATGTATTGTAGCCTGGGTTTAAAAGCCTATAGGATTTAGCCATCAGGCCCTTAGCCAAGTATATTCACCTAAGAATCATATCATTGAGGATTTAATAATATCTATGTTTGTAAATAAATTATACGTAGGTTTGACTGTATGATTCATGCTTCTGTATTTTGTATAAAAATACGATTTATATGTCTGTTCATTCACAATAAGACAAGTAGCCATCGCTTTAATTACTGCTTCCGCCCATTATTCTGCGATCGTTTCATTCTCACTTCTTGGACACAAAGTTTTTGTGATGAATAAAAAATATATAATACAATCGTCTGACTCATATTGCATGAGCTGTTCAAATTAAACTATTACTTATTGGAAATTAGGAAGTTAATCGATTCAATATTTCAGCAGGAACTCCAATTTGAATCAATTGGGCGGACGAAATCATAATCTCGATGTAGTTTTAGTTTCTAGCATTACAATATGCGTAGATATTAATAATAATATTTATTTAAAAAGTCCGAAAATCACAATGTTGTTTCAACTATTTAAGAGAGAAATAATCCTAATATTTGATAATTTAAATAAAATATTATTACGATAAACAAATTACTTAACATAAGTATATTTAGGTACAATTTAATATGAGTAACAAGTCAATGAAATATTATTGTCAGCGAGATAGGGTACCTAAGTCAGGTTGGAATAAAGCAAAAAGTTAGACGTCCGGTTAAACATTTTTGTACATTTTAAAATAAGGCATTAACTGAAGCTTGTGTTTTTGCGCTCGAACCTTATTTATTTCTAGAACTATCTAAACTATAAATTCTACCTTCTTACTTTATTCATGTTACACAGATACAATATTAATAATTATCAGGAGCGTGTTTTTTATTTATTATTGTATTATTTAGTGTGTGTACCACTTGATTGAAATACTAGGATAGTAGGTATAATACCTACGTACAAGGTGTAATATATCTTCTATTGACGCTTTTGACAACCGCGACATTCGACATTTCTTAAAATAAACACCAAGCATAAGGCCATTTACCTGAATACTAAGTTTTTGTCGATACAAACGGAAACGATTTGCTTTGTATTGTAATGTTGCGTTATGCGAATTTCACAGACGCGCGTCATTTGCCTACTTAGTTTCAATAATTACTAACGCGTGTAAGTATAAAGAATACGTAGAAACAAGTGTGGAGGATCTTGATCTTTATCAAAGGAAAGGATGAAGAAATGTAACAAAATGTTTTGTATTTAACAATAGAGGCAGCTGAAGAAAATAGTTGTAGGTTTTCAAAAAACATAATCCTGAAATGCTGGGAGACAATTACTTTCCGTGATAAATTAATAGATTATAATTATAGTTTATAGGCAAAGAAAAACTTAAAAAAAAACAAGAAGATTAATTTGCACGCTGCACGCAGCGTTTGGTTGGGTGCGTATGCTTATGCGCATCTTGTAAGACTTTATAATATACCATCTATTTCATGGTTATAGACATAGCTGCAAAAAAAATTGGAATCATCGTCTTTATGGGTACAACAGGAGTATTCTACGATCTTTTCTTTCATTTTGTAATTGCGCAAATTACAACATTTAATTTGTATAGGCTGTTAAAATTTTGCGTTACGTAACTATAGCTAGATACCTATGTAAACTGGCTATTTTAATGTTCTAACTGGTATATATTTGTTAATTAGGTTATTTTGTTCAGCAGTATAATTTTTGTGACAATTAGTTATGTCACAAAATTACAGCACCATAAACATTATCTTTGAGGTGTCTTTATGGAAATGCGTAATAAGGAATCATTTTGTGGATTGTATTACTGTAATTTTCTGCGTAGAATCGAGTGCACACTGATTGACTGACTGAAAGAATGACTGACGAACTGGCTGAATGAATGATAATGTATAATGTTCGTATTTGATGCCCAAAAATAGTTCTTTGGGTTCGATAGCTTTGATATGAAATTGTTTTTGAATTATGTAAATTGGACACAAAACTATAGTGCGCGAGTAATGTGTAAAAATATAAAAAACAAAATATAATTATTTTTAAAATTTTACAACGAATGAAAAAAGTCGCTCAAAAGAGAATTGAAATGCAGAATTTGAAACATAATATTTTATAGTTTCGTTAATCCCTTTGTTTCCACATCAAGTAGACTTGACCTGCAATTTTAATCGACATTCATTATATGTTTACGATTAGGACGGATAGACGGAGAAAATCACACAAATCCTTAATTCCGTAGTGGATAAAAAGCAATATACACAAGCACTGATCATGCTAGGGCTACGTGAATGATGAAGCAATCGAATCCGAGATGAGTCTACCACTTGTATCCAAAGCTTCCTATCTCTGGTCTGCGTTATAACATTAATTCGGCCTTGGCAATTATCGAATTACAAATAATCGCTATCCGCACTGCAACAGCACAAATTCCAAATAGTTATTAATCCACTTTATCTCTCCCGATAACGTCATGTACCTACCGATTTTCTCGTTATGTAATAGATTTACATACAAAAATATGTTATCCAGTATCTTAACTAATCAATCTATTTTAAAAGAATTTAAAAAGCTATTTTTTTTTATGGATCTGTGAGGATTAGTGTATAAAATTATAATTAGATTACATCGTAATATTCACGGGTCCAAGTTTTAGAAGTCCCTTTGAGACGTTTTAATGTTTTGTTATTATTATAATTATCCTACTCATTTTAAACAGCATTTGTTATAGAAATAGTTGACGAGAAAGTACAAAGGAGATGACTTTTGTAGGATACTAGGACATCGTGAACCTTACTACGAGTTTTTAAACCCATGAAACAACGCGTGTGGATAGCGGATAAAATGAACTAGTTAAATAGAAGAAAATTTGTATTAGGATACAAATAAAGTGTAAACTGGCGTGACGATACGACGATCGTGCGGCGTGGTCGTGATTTTCGTATTAGGTACTCATTGGTACAGATCATTTTTGTATCGATTTACTAGTTAACAGAGCTTCAACGACAGATACAGCGGTTTTGTCGCGACATCTTGTACGAGTAATATTATAAACTGAGTACATATAGATAGATGACTTTGAATGTCGTGTTTTGTAGCAAAAAATACTGACATAATTATGAGAAAGGCTGCAGGCATACAGTAATAAAGATCTGAATGCAAGATTTGTAAAGAATGGAGATAAATAAAGCCTTTTAAGAAATTGATGCCACTGGAGTTTCAAGAATAAGTAGGTTACAAAGATCATTAAAGTAAAAAAGTACCGACAATAGATACCTACATAAGTGTCACCGG
>LGAG01000894.1:16576-45140 GCA_001278395.1 Lerema accius | reverse complement strand
TGGCGTGCCCCTACATGACTTTCAATGACGTGTTTTGTAGCAAAAAAATACAGACAATTATGAAAAAGGTAGCAAGTATACAGTAATAAGAATTTGTAGGTACGTAAGATTTGTAAAGGATGGAGCTAAACAAAGCCTTTTAAGAAATTGATGCCACTGGAGTTTCAAGAATAAGTAGGTTACAAAGATCATTAAAGTAAAAATGTACCGACAATAGATACTAGTATATACATAAGTGTCACCGGATATTCCCTTTTCTGGATACATTTGCAGCACGGAACTCGTGTGTAATGTTGTATTGCATTAAACGAAAATTTTCGTGCGTTCACGTACGAGTACGAGGAGTAGGCGTATTATAGGAGAACGGACACTGGGTGTGAGGTAGTCGTATCTAACAGGTACCTACATGCAGTTCCGATGTCCAAAATCAATCTAAACACGCGGTTATACGTAAAAAAGCACTTCAAAAATGCGATGTTTCCGGAACACTACAAACCTATTTAATATTTCATGAAGAAATACGTATCCAATCGCATTCAGTTCGTACGTTTACGGACGATGAAAATTCGTATCCAAAATGCGCATGGTCTTACAATCCCGAACTGATGTTCAAAGGGTCTGGGTTAAATTCCTAGCGAGGCAGAAATTTAAATTTACATTTAATAAAATTATTGTCCTTTGTCCAGGGCATCTACGCCACAGGGAATTCTAGTCAGGGGCTATTTATAATTATACTTTTTTTAAATTAATTTGGATTAAAACTGAAATCAATCATCGTTATCATGCATCGTGTGATCGAGTCGGTGATGATATGTGTGTAATGCAAGCAGTTTTTCATCGCAATAGTCCACATAGGGCCGCGTATTAAGAAAATAATTTATTAAAACAGTGAAATGCAGAATACGGGTAAGTTTTTATAAAAAAATATTTACTGTTATTTTTTTATTTTTGTATAAATGGTTAAGTTTATGTACGTTTACGACTTGTTAAAAATTTAATACATCTGTTTCAACTTCTAAAGGAATAGAAGGACCTTGTCATATACTCGTATGTAAGTTATTTTTATTAGCACGTAAGCAATAGCATATTCAAATGTTAAATTATTTTTTCCTAATGTTTATAATGCCCCTTATCTGACCCACTGGCTACAAAGTGTTTGGCTACGATACCTAACCCAGCTCGGAGATTTTAAAAGTTTCTTGATGCATAAGTTTTTATTAGTCTAAAGTTAAAGATATGTGAAGAACTTGAAGCTATGTTCCCAAAGCGAAAAATGGACGCAAAAAAATTATTAATATTTAAAAGTACTTTCGAGATAAACTGTCACAAGTAACAATCCACCAGAGCGACATCCGTCCGATCTATAACCATAAACGCCTGTTATTTATTGTACAAATTACGAGTTTATCACAGCGAGCCCAGCCAAGATATACAGGTCGGGAACAGTGTCACTCTCGATTTGAACACTGTGTAGTTCGCACGCGGCACTATTTATTATTGTTACTTTACAAACATTTTTTGCAGTGTTAAAATTATACTCGACTGTAATCAGACTATTAATAGTCACGCGCGGGTTTCGTAGCACAGAGCGTAGCGCGAGCCTACGAGAATCGCGTCTTGTTGTAGTGTAACCGTTGGTGAAAAGAGCCCTTGTGAAAGAAAATGGCAACCAAAAATCTGCAAAGTAAGTCGAATTATTTTATTTTAATTACATATTGTATAATGTTTTTTTTTATATATTTCTAAGGTGTCTTCTGTAAATTTATTTGTAGCGTTTTTATTATAATAACCGTCAATATTTATTACAACTGTCTAAGTAAGAAACCAAACCTTATTAACTACTTATTTAAATTTCTTAAACCAGGTATAAAAGATCTTCTGAAATGTATCTTTCCTGTATTCAGGGGTTAAAATATAGTTTACATAAACAAGTGTTTCGTATATCGTTTCTTAAAACTCTTAAGAATAAAGAAGTTGAAACTAAGCTGAAACTTAACTTACTTTAACTTCGCTGAAATTTTGAAGACGAGATGTGACGACAAAATAGTACTTTCTAAGCATACAAACTTAAAGAATTGTTTGTCTAAAGCCATCATCAACCCCTGCATCATAATTACGTCTGGAACCACTCTAGAATTAAATTTGATAAGTTCCTTCTCACAAATAGACGGCATTAAGAACAGAAAAATAATATAACTGAATGTTCTTTTGAATTATGAAAGTGAAAACAACATATCAAAGTATTTGAAAAAACATTTTAATTCAATAAATATTATTTGTAAGGGTAGGTATATAGATCTGCACAGCATAAATTTCATATAATTAATTCATAATAAAATATTAAAGAAATAACTAAAGCTTAATACCTATTTCAGTTAAAACTAATTACGTGTTCAAATAAGGCATACTGATAAAAACAATCGTAGATATACGTCTGTCCTCTGTGAGTACATTATACGTATTAATTCTATGATTGATTACCTAATTAACATTTGTATAACTAATTCATGATCAAAAATGAACTTGTCATACTTTTATGTAGATATAAAGGATTAGCGCCTACGTAATTTTACGACTGTAATATTACTATAATTATGTTCTGACAATTGAAATTATTTACGCACCATTTTGTATTAGAAATATGAACTTAGAATGTTTCAAATTTTATAAATTGTTGTAATTTTTGTAATATTTGATAAACCATTTGATTCTTGATTGAATCATCTCTATAATATTAAAACTATTTCTAAATGATATAATTATTATAATATCATTGTTACACTGACGTTATGATTTTCATTCAGTTTTTTTCGCTTGATAACGGTTTTTTTTAGTCGGTTCCAGTACCTACTTTTATAAAATGTTATTCCCTGAGTAGATTATAATTATATATGTTTATGACAATGTTTCAAACAATTATAGTACAATAAACACACTATCGGCTACATAAAGATTACAATTTTAAATTCGTATAGATAAAACTTCAAGTAAATATTTTTTTTATCTTGTTTTAAAGAATTCCCGTGCTCTATCTGTTCGCAAAAACTTATTCTTAAGGATAACAGTGTAATTTTTATCACATTAAATTTATCTAGACACTATCAGTTATTACATATTTTAGATAACTTCCGTCAAGTGTCTACTCAATTTGGATACTTAAAAAAGAGTTTTAGTATGGTTTAGACGCACAAAACCTAAAATATCAGATATAAAAATAAAAAGGTATTAAAAATAACAGTAATAAAAATAAAACCAATTGAGGAACTATGTATTTATAAATACGTAATTTTAAAAGGTGCTAATTATTCAAAAAAAAAAAATTTTCTTAGCTTAGCAAACGATCGGTCAACCTGCTATTGAGTGCGCCTAAAATGTTGCTTAATTTGATTTAAGACTAGCATAAGCCCTGTCATTATTGCACTAATTTTTGTATGCATATATTTCAGTCAGTATATAAAGCAAAACAATGGTATCCTTTGTTAGAAGACAGATAAACACAAACTAACTAGGTCACAGTTTTCAACTGGCAACTTAAACCAAACAGGTGGAATTAAAATGTATTTGCCTATAGCTCTAATTCTTAGGCTTAATCAGAAAACAAATATTTAAACCGCGGTTTAATAATAACTCTACTGTTAGTCTGCATCCTACTTACATTGTGAAAACACATACTAACGTCTTTGAAGCAAGAGGCAGAGATAGCAACATAGAGTTAGTAACTAAACATTTAGTTAGTTTACTAAACATTTAATGTAGTTAGTTACTTTAATATCCAATTTCATTACCACCAGATCAGTAGATGCCAGAAGTATGTACATTTAGAGTAGCCACCAGACATGTCACTGCATGTATTCTAAAAATCGAATCAATCCAATCGGTTTAAAAAAAGTCTATTAATATAATATTATTTATATATTGTTTTTCTTACGTACCTATTAAAATAATACTAATATGATTATGTTTTAATAAATAAATAAAGAAACAATAACTTATAAAATTACGGTGATTTCTATAATATGAATAAAAGTTCTAAATTTGATTTTTTTAATGCGAAATCGAAAAACTTATCCGGGACCGTTATCTATTCTCTTTTCCGCGAGTAGGTAATATTGTAAATCCAAGATATAATATTATTTACTATCTACAAAAAAATCCAATGAATGATTTCCGAATACGAATGATACAAGTAATATTAGATTGAAAAATATTTTTACAATACACTAAAGAATTACATAGTTTGGGTCTGTAAGGAGGCATCTATTAATTGCATAAGGCTTTCACGGCATGGGGTCGCGACGAACTTTATATGTTTGGGAAATCTAGGGACGCGGCAAATGTCACACATTTTTTTTCGTAACTCATAGAAAATTGGGTAAAATTAGGTGTAAAATGAAATTAACTAATTAATTAATAGTAACAATAAAATAATTCAATAATTTTACAAAACATAAATTTCACGCGCATTATATTATTTTTAAAGTAAATCTAGTTTTACCATCTTTTACAAACATCTCATGTTATAAAAAAATTTCTTGCTTTAAACGGTGGTTTTTTAACAAGCATTTATTTACAAGTAAACTGTAAATTAAACGCATTAAACTGTACACAGATGCGTGAATGTAAAGCGTAGTAAATAATTTATAAGTGGGCAAGTAGTCCTCAGGTCTCATCTGTATTCACATCGATATCAGACGATTTGTCCAAGCACATGGTTTAATTCAATGCCTGCTCCGTATTAAGTGGCTACCATCACTTATAAATGCGATAAGCACGCTTGAGATTCAAATGATTCATTCGCAAAGCACGTTACTTTAAGCTTTATTTATAAAATACTCCCCCCCTTAATCTCCCCCCTTAATATTTCGATCCATATCGTCTCTCACTGCTTCGAGAAATATGACTTATAGATATTTATAAACAGGATCTACTGTAACTACTTATTGTTAGATAATAGTTTTTTCAGGCATTTTATAATGAATCATTCTCCTTTTTTATAGTTCCTTGTTTATTTGTTACGTCAATGAATTATGGATTTTATTTCAGTACCAAATAACAGTATGATGTCAAATCGTAACTGAACATATATATAAATTAGTTTAAAGCTATTTTTTTTCTCTGTAATTCTGAAAGGTTTTATGACATTTAGCAGAAACTGCATAACATTTCAATGTAACTGAGTTCATTCCAGATTCCTGGATGTATTCATGCGTATTTTACGTATGTTTAGTTATTTTCTACGACTTTGTAGTCTGTTTACGCTTAATATTACAGAAACGACTAAACTCCGTCGAGTTTATTTATACTACAATGTCAAGAAAGTGTCTTGCCAAATTTTGTTCGGTTTCTCGTTTGTATTTAACAAAGATTTCCTGGTAATAATTAGTTCTTGAAATAGGAGTAACTGCGTTATGGGAAAATACTGAAATTTACAGCTGAGAGAGTTAGGACAAGACGGTAAATAATTATCGCTAAGACTTTAGAAAAGTATGTAATGTAGCGCTAAACATTTTTTCTGGTTATTTAAAAACAACGTAACATTTCCTTTAAAATATATTGCTGGTTAATAGAAAAAAAATATATCGAATTACGACACGGACTGCCACAATTTCGTTCCCGTGGGATAACAAAATTTATGGTCTTGAATCGATAGAATGAGGTCACGTTATGACGCATGAAATAATCAAGTAACAGTTTTGGGTGTGTATTTAAGTATAGGCTTACTACAATTAAACGGAGGCAGACTTCTAATGATGGTATGACAGGTTGTCTATAGGGAAATTAGGAATAGCCATATTATACTGATAAACTTATATTTAATTAAATTGTAATGTTGTTTATTTAATTGAATTAATTGTATTAAGTTGATTAATTAAATGTTGAAAGTTTTGCAATTCTTTAAGCGAGTTGTTGGTTTTAAAAACGAAACAATTAATTTGAATATGAGTTAAATATTTAATAATTACAATATTTAAAGCAACAGTCAGGCCTGCTCTTAGTTAAATATATAGAAAATTGTAGACGATACTCATAATAATAAAAATAACAAGATGTTATTGGTTTTCAATGATTCACTTCCCACAATGAGTACCTAAATTATTTTTATCTAAAATAAATTGTGGGTATGACTATGTGTAGCAGAGTAGTTGTATAATTACTTCTGGTTCTGCAAGTGTTATGTAATAAAAATAACATTATATTTTATCGTAACTCAAACCAGATACAAATCTAACTGAGTAAATAGCAATGAAATAGGCACTTAGTCCAGTTTTTCTTTTCATTTTGAATTTACTAACAATTGGCATTTCTCAACATGAATCATTATTATACATAAATATTTATGGGAGGGCGCAAACGTCCGGAACTTTTTAGATTCTGAATTTGACACTTGGGAGAGCAGGGTTGGAAGAGCTGGGGTAAGTATTTTTCTATTATGGAAATGTTTGTGTTGTTCCAACTTTCCCTGGCTCGTTCTACTCCTCTGTCGTTTCTTTCTACCCTACTATCAGTGTAAATTCAGCATCTGAGAAATTGTGGACGTCTGCGCCAGGCCTATAGAATTCAGAATCTGATTCCTAATGCCAGAATTCGCAACTAATTATAATACCTAATAGGTAATAGTATTATACCAATAATTTATTGTTGTAATGAATTATCTAAGTCAAAATAATACTGATCATCATAATTTTTTGATTTAACGGTGTGTAATTGAATGAATTTGGGATTTCATAAAGATATCGATAAAGAATTAACTCTTCAATTGAACTAAAAGTAGAAATGTTGTTACAACACAGAAATCACATAATTGATTGTTACAACATTGCGATCAAGGAAGCGATTTGATTTATGATAAAAACAGTAATTTTTGTAAACAAAAACTGTAAGTAAACTTCTGTGCTTTTTAAAAGCAGGCGAAAGGAAAATCACGATTTAATTAAATATTAATCATTATACGTTATTATACTTTAGGTATAAGTTTCACTCGGTATTTAATATGTTTACTGTACTTTGTGTTTACGGTACTTAAGAACTGAATCTATTAAATCAACTGTAATCGTTTACGTAAGAACTTTTGAATAAGACCAACAATATAATGCCTACGTAATAACACAAGATATTACATGTTTGCATACATTTTATACCATCATTAATTCGGAACATTTTCGAACAATAAAATGTATTCTCAATTGAACAATAACATTATTAGTTTATTCAAAACAATTTTAATTAAGCACCTACCTATCTGCACCTACCACTTTGGCCATTTTTTACTTCGGTAATTAATTTCAGAGGCATGCGAACGTCATTGTAACTCGAACCTTCTCAGAAACTCGGGTATTCCCAAGCAAAATTTGTAAAGTCCGTACTTCCTGTACATCAAAATTATTTAGGTATCATTTAGTTAATGACTTTGTTGCATGGAGTGTGATTAGAAAATAATCTTTAAAATGTCTTAAAACTTTAGTATTCGGGAGACTACAGACTAGGTTTTTTTTAACAATAAATCAATATTTCTTTTTTCTAAGAAACACTTGTGCGATGTACATCGATCTTATATCGAGCCACTGATTTCATTTTCTGACGATGAGCTACTCGTAGGTCTTATTAAAGCTACCGCTCCTTAAAGTTTACATACTATTTTATAAGTCTTCTCTAATTAAAGCATGCTATTTTTACTATTCATTAGTTACGTTAAGTAACATAGTAACAGATATTTCAAGTGTAGTGTATGATTGCAGATGTAGAGGCTGGCAACAGCGGTCCGACAGAGGGCGCTGCGCCTGCGCCTAAGACAGCGCGCCTGCCAATCGCTGGTAAGACTCGCATGGCATGAGTTTGTACTGTTGCACCATGTGACGTCTTAACTTGCATTACTGGTCATTTCCACTGGGCTAGCTATTGGCCTAGAAGAGTACGACGCTATACTAGGAAAAGAGATGGCGGTACCATCCGACTAAATGCTGTCTCTTTTCTTAGTATAGCGTTGTACTCTTCTAGGAGTATAGCTGGCCCAGCGTACTGTGGATATAAGATTCGAGTTAGAAAGGACTATTAACTATCAGCTTAGATGAAAACATAGGCCCTTCTCTAATTCGAATCTTGGACCACCTTGCATTTTCTTCCAATATACTTCCACGGAATGAAATGCTTTGTAGTGAATATTTTATAGCTTTTGTATATGTAAAGAAAAAATCAAGTACCGAATCTTTGTAATCTCTATTCCTATACTTCCAATGGAGATTTCTTGTTTGTTTGTTTGAAGTCGTTACGGGAACTACTATGTGTATTTGTGTACTTAATTTATCTGCTACGGAGGTATCTTGAATTGGGTATGTACGAGTAGGTACGGTTATAGCCTATTAAAGGATTATGTAAAATGTTTTAAATATTTAATACTGTGTCATTAATAAAACCTTAAAAGAATATTTCAGTCTTGATATTAGTAATTTATCGTCTTATAAGAAAAACAATTTTTAGTTTATTTTTCTATAGTTTTTAGTAACTAGCTTTTACAAAATATTATGCACCCATTAGCACTGCACAGAGTGAAAAATTTCGCTTAGCTTTACACCATTAATATTGCCATACATAAAAAATGTTAATAATAAGACAAATGAATAATTTACGAGTAAGTATATGAGTAGTTGAATACCTTCTTATGAATTGAAAAAAAGTTATCGCCCCTTAATACTCCTTCTATGCATCACAAAAAGGCGCGTCATCCCCACTAACTAACCGATTCTCTACAGTTAATATATGTATAAGTGTACTTGAAGCATTGAACTCTAATTAAATCCTAAATCGTCTCACGTACGAGTAGTAGCGATGTTTTTTACGCACATATTTGATTACGTTGTCCTATTATCGAGTGTGTTACATGGGCTTTGACCTCACTATACTTAGTCGTATTTAATTCACTCGTGCTATTGACCTCTTTTTATTAATACGTAGAGGTTTCCATTTTCCGGGACCATTTTAAGGAGAACTCAGACACGTAGGGGTTATTTTCATGGAGAAGAAAGTTGAATTTAGAAAACAAAATTAAACTCACATTCTCATTATTTTCTCGTTATAATGTTTACAACGTGTTCCATAGATGGCGCTAGCAATAAGTTATTTTTATTTTCCTTTAATATTTTGTGTATTAGATACAGAGTTATTTATAACAATGAGTTCACTCTAGTTAAGGGAGGTATGAGGTAACTAATTAAGTCGAGACAAAATCAAAATATATTTACATAAATACCAAGCATCATCAATAAACATCTAATTGTTGATGCGAGTGAGATTTGCATCAACAAAAATAACAGGATGTGATACTAATGGTTTGTTTTGCTTGCACTGATACTAACGATGTTTTAACAACAATAAAGCACTTTGAACAGAATATAAAGTATCACTATTCACTATTTTTAATCCAAGAACATTATTCACGTCCATTCAAGTGTCTCCTAGTTCCTCCTGGATGGAATAGATTTATGTTTTCACTACACTTTTAGACTGAGTATGTATGTAGGTAGTTGTACATGTAAATGACGTAGATACATTTACTTGTATCTGAATTAATGATAAAACTCTGACATGAATATAAATGGACTCGGCGAATTCTGATTCCAAGTGTGATGCGCACACGTGGTAAATACAATGAAAATTATAATTAATCATTATTATACAAGTTGACCCGGCAATCGTTGTTCCACTGCAATAAATTAACATTCTATCCAACTTAACATGCAGACTATGACTAATTATGTATATTATATTACGTCTATATTATAACTTTTCTGACGAACTGATTATATGTAGTTAATTAGGTCTCAAAACGTTTTTATATTCATTGCACGTAATAAGCAATTCTATACGATTAACTATAAACTCATGCAAATTACGTATGCGCCAGCGCATGCTTGTAAGTATGATAACATCAGTGAGATAATCTAAGATGAGTATTATGGACAATAAGCTTGATATGTTTGTTAGATGGGGTTAAAACTCTAGTATTTTTGTTCGCTCTAAGAATAGTGCGATTCTTTTGTTTTTGTTAGGAGTAGGACATAATTTAAGCTTGGCGTAACCTAGTATACGTGTCTTTCATCGTAATTGAGAAGGTTTCAAACCATATTTTACTTCATCTCTGTTTTATTGTGGGTTGTTGGAGGATTAAGTGGACAAAGGCAACGATGAAGCCCTCCGATGTGGCTTAACGACTACTATTACGACTAGGGCTGACGTTTAAGTCTTCTAATCATGAAAGCGTTTAAGAAATTTTAATAGCATTCACCCTTTCACATATTATCTACGCCCGTAGCTTAATTTCGTCAATCATTTAGGATTGACGCAAGCCGCTGATCTGTGAGTATTAAGCACCTTAAAGATTAACACGAGCTAACACGGAAGCGTCTACAACATTTTGTTTTTTTTTGTGCACCTCTATGACCATTGACCATAACGCAAATTGAACCATAGCAAATCGGATATAAGTGTTCGAATAGATCATATTGTTATGGACATTTTTAAAGCGATCGCGAGTGAAAGGATAGTCGAGAAAGTGTTTGTCTACCTTTACCGTTACTATAGAATTATGTTACCTTCATGTGTTGTTCGAGTTGCATCATAGCATTAGCCAGCCGAAGATGTTACATGACGTTATTATTAGTTCTGTAGCAAAAAAGCTATAATAATATTATAATGGTGTTAAGAAAAAGTGGCACTTAATTATTGAGTAATTGCCTGTATGAGTATTACGTGCTATTGGGTTCTCTTAATGATGTTAAGCAATAAGCATTCGGTTGGCTTCGGGGAACTTATCCCTTTGACTACGCTTGTTACTATCAGGGTCATTCAACCCTTTCATCTCTTTTATTGTACTTACTTTTAGATTTAGGCTGAGTAGATATTTCAAGCTATATGTTTTCGTACCTAATTATGACTGTCAATATTTTCAAGCCCTAATGCTGTGTTCCGGATGGACATCAATTAAGGCATTACAAATCCACGATCGGATGATTTATCTAACACTAGAAGTCGCCGGCGGCTCCGCCCGCGTATATTTCCCGTTACTGGAATATTTTTTTTTTGCTGTTCCTCTCCTATTCATCTTAGCGTGATGTTATATAGCCTATAGGCTTTTTTCGATAAATGGACTATCTTACACTAAAATAATATTTCAAATCGATCCAATAGTTTCGGAGATTAGCGCGTTCAAACAAACAAACAAACTCTTCAGCTTTATATATTAGTATAAATTCGTTTGTCACATTTTGACTGCGCCTGGATTCGAACTACCCATTGAAATGTCTCTACTAATTAGTCTACGGAGATTTGACTTTAGGACTTTACATCGTACTGACATTTTATTAACGTTAAAATATACTAGCGAAGTAAAAAGTCCTTAAAAAGATTCACTTAACTTATAGTAACCCCTTTACACCATAACATTACACGTTAATCGGACAAAGATAGATTACGGTGTCAATATCATGATAGAATAATGTTATGCCTTGTGACTCACTTTACAAGTATTGTTTCCATTGACTATGAAGCGGATTAATTTGATTAATCACAATTGCAAATGATAGTTATGCCCTTATTGAAGTGAAGAATTTACTTCATTAAGTCAAAGCTGTAGAAGGTACCTATGGCTGGGTAGCTGGGTAGTTTCCATGTCAGAGTCATGGGGATGTAGTGTTATTTCCAGCTACAAACGTCCCCATTATTACTAACTGAGTGATTACCACATAACAACTAATAATACGTGATTATTACAGAACAAATATCACTAGAGAACCTATTCCACGGGTGGAACTTTACCATAAGTCATGTTACAGAAAATGCAACTATCTGAGCCTTCCCTCCGATGTATGAGTGACGTTTAAATAAAATTCAGAGATCTGCACTTCTTATCCATGTAGACTTTAACTATATTAAATCTCAAAGTCATACCTGCATTGTTCTTAAAAAGGGGTCTAAAGCAGAATCTTTTACATATGAGTAAGCAGCATAAAGATTCCGTAACAAGCAATTCTCGATAAAAAAACAAACAAACATCGAGTGTGTTCTCATAAATCATTCCTCAAGTACCTTGTTACGATTACGGTTAGTAAATTGTTTCAAAACTATTTTAAACCGAATCCGTCCCTCGAGTGCAATCAACCAAATTGTCCAGTTAGGTCAGTGTCTTGAAATAGCGAGAGGAAGCCGTGGGATAGCTGCCTGAAATCTCCCACGTTCGTTGAGAAACAATTCCCCCAATTGGAGCTATCGTTGATATTCTAACTGACCGTATTTGTCTACGTCCTGTGAAATTCATTGCATTTATATTAAACAACATTGCGTTAAACAAAACGGGTCAACCCGATAGACTTCTCCAAGGCATTACTTATTTCATACGAAAATACTATGCAATTTTTTCAGGATTCTTGAGGGCTATTTTAATATTTTCTTACACATAACTTTTCCTAGCAAATATAAATCGATCAAAATTTTCAACTAAATCGGTTAACACGTTTACAAGTTAGGAGTAGCCAAAATTTCATTTATCAATTCAATATTATAGACTAGATTATCGTCCGTAGCTTCTTCGTCAGTCATTAAATACTAACGTATTAACAGATAATATTGGAAACCCCCAGGAAAGGTAACTAAGCGATTCAAAGAATTGCTTTCCAGTTCTGCTTGAATACACGAATACGAATATTAAGTTCGTTAACCGGACGTCAGACAGCGTTGTATAACTTTCTCAACTGACAAGTTTATCCGAACTTGACCGAATGAATTGCACATTCGGAACATGCAACTGCGATAATTGCAGCAGTTTTCACGCGGTCGCTCATGGCAAATCACATGACATTTTTTTAACGCGCTAATGACGCGCGTTTTTAATACGCGTTTATCTAGAGCACCCCCTTTAGGTTTCGGACCTCGGCTTAAGTCTTTGCCGAGTGATGAGCATCGGGTTTCAAACGCATGCATGCTTTGTGTGGAAAGATCGCAACGTGTCGAAGTGTGCGTTTTCTCCGCGTATAAATCGCATAAAACACGTGTCATCTTCGTGTTCCAAAAACGTTGTATATAAAGCCCTGCAATCAATCATATTCATCTCAGTTTAATACGAAACTTGACGGTTATGTACAGCTAAGATATGGTACCTAGTAACCTCTTGTACTATTTAATGATCAATTTGTCGTGTAATAGGCATCGTCTATTTTTAAGTGTATGTCAATTTTTTTAACGATGCTGTACTAGGTTAATCTACATACGACAGCAGCGCCAAATTCCTCATAATTATTTTACAATCCGCTAATAATTGTCATTCTTTGTCAGTAATACGTGATGTTATGTGAACCCACTTATAAATAGATAGTCCACGTGCAATGTTTGGGTAAACAAAATAAAGCCCCCTTTACTTGTGAACCTAATTAGAATTGAATACTACGCTTAGTTTAATTAATAACTTTCGAAATACCGGTTCGGAGCAGATTAAGATGCTGGGTGACGCGACCAGGCAAGCCACCAACAATGGACAATAGTGTCATACTATAACAATGGAAATGTCAATCTATTTTAATTTAGCTTATTTATAAACATAAACACGACTATGGTCTATAGTCTATAGTCTTACTAGCATGCTATAGTCTATAAAATATAAAAAATAATAAAAATCAAGCGATATGCGTTTGTTTCGCTACTACACTCGAGAATGGTTTTATGGATCACTAAAATTAAATACTTATATCTAGCAAAAAGAATTATAGATGTGATATGAAGGGAAAGATAGACAAAAGAAGTTTTGTTTTTAGTTTTAACTGTAAAAAACTGTGGCGCAATTAGTGATCGTTCTAAAAAACACCTAAAAAATAATAAAAATAAACGTGTTAATGTGTAAATAAATAAAATGTATGTTGTAATGGGACTAACTGGATAATGGACAAAGACATTTAAAACATTAACCACAAAAAACCAAACCACAGTCTTATAATATTCTAATGTAATCTCAAATCAGTCGCCAACGATAATAATAAATGTTATTTGGACAACAAAAATTATAAAACGAATCAACTCAACCAAATCGAAAGCGTAAGTTAAAATGTTTGCGGAAATTGGTTAACATGTTAAAATTATTGTTAGGTAACATTCGCGCAATTACACCAAAAAACATTAAAAGACTTTGTTTTCATTTTGTTTAAAGTTTAAAGTGTCTCAAAAATGTAAGTGGATTAACGACGCGGAACAATTTGTAACACTGAAAATAAAAACTAAAATTCAGTATGGTCTCAGTAAGTCATTGTTACATAACCTAAGGTATAGTATGTAGATGGATACTAGACTATGTTACGCTGTTTAGTTTGCGGGAAAGACGTTTGTGGTATGTATTCATCCCAAAGAAACCTATTTCCGGGGAAAATATTGTATTCCAGGATTATGGTCTGTGTGTCCAATTTTAAAAATTAAGATCTATATCAACATTTAAGGTTATCCGTACAATGGTATAAATGTGAATCAAACCAAATTAGGAAATCCAACATGAACTGAATTAAGAAGATAACTAAATTGTTAGTATCAAAACATTATTTATTATTCAATATAATTCGAAGGTATGAAGCTGTCCATCAAAAAGTAGAAATTGAAGCGTTGCTCTTACATAATTATGCATCATTAAGTATGCGTAACCAATAATTTGTTTCTTTTAACAAAGGAATAACAACAGTCCCTTTTGCTTCATCTTAACTGTCTATTGTGTTCATACTGTGATACTAAATGCTATAATTTTATCGTCCGTCAGATTATACCGCAGTGCTAGTGAAAGTATTAACGTTTTATTAGATTAAGAGATTATTATGTCTAGATGTTGTCTTTATTTTAGTATTTCGTATAAAATTTATGTAATGTGTAAAAGAAAAGAGATTTGAAAAAAAGATAACAAATTTGTAACAGCGCCAGTGCCTCACTCCCAGTGTTGTAAATATTTAAAATTGTTATTTAAAAATGTATATAAAAATAATTGTTTCCATGATAAACATATTCTCTTGTTTTCGAACTATTATATTATTATTATTCATAGCCCCACACTAGGTTTCCCTGTGTTGTGGGTGCCATGAACAATATATCTCTATAAAAGACTCACACCCAGACCAAGAACATTAAAATAGTCATTGAAACTTTCTCCTCACTGGGAATCGATCCCAAGACCCTTTGAACAGCGGCCCGGCAAAGTAACCTTTGCACGGTAGGTACTTCGTCAAACTTATTTTTTAAATTATATATTATGAGTTCATAAGATTTTCCATATTTCTGAATCAACGTTATCCTGACTCGATCGATGACTCACCGAGCATTCACTGGAACAGCGACAAACGTCGTGCCAAGTCTAATCAGATAGAATTGACAAAGAACAGAAAACCAAGAAAAATATAAATTTACATTATAATTTTAACTTTATGCACTGAGAAATATGATTTAAAGTTTTACTAACCGAATGCGCCAATTTGCAAACTCTATTTTTGGTAACGGGCTGAAAGCTTAAGAAAAATTATGTTTGTCTAAATTATTACCCGTTTAAATTGCTTCGAGGATTACTAGGAACTACAAACGCTGTACGTTGACATCACACACGAATTCTAAATTGGTTGGTTACCTTGTGATGTAAAACTGCATGAGACGTATACTAATAGTTAGCTGGCCACGCTACATTGTGGCTTCAAATTCAGCTAATTTATGAGTATTTACTTTAAGTTTTACTAATTTTAACTAAATCTCCTACAAATTTTATTTCGCTACGTCAAGAAAAAAAAAGTGGGCCCTAAAGTGGGCCAGATGCACAGACACTTTTACTCTATATTTTTTCATTATTGGTAATTCCTTAAAATAAATATAGACAATTCATAATTACTTTTTTTGTCTGATCGATGCCGAAGATTTATGACGAGAGTGATGTAATGACTGATACCTACGATCTAGCCAATTGTTTTTTAGCTTTTAGTACATTTTGTACATTATCAGTATCTTTATTTTCTATTAATACCTAATTTCAGTTCTTATTTATTTAGTTTATTATAGTTTCACTTTATTTACTAATCATTAGCATTGTAGGTTATCAACTAACTATTTGTAGAATCTAGAAGTAACTAACTAACTTTTTGAGAAACTACCATGGTTACCTTGTGGTAGTATAGGATAATCTAGTTTATAATAGATTATAATACGTATATACTTATATAATAATACGTAACTAATTAAGCAGCGTTTGAAATCCAGGCTAATTAACGAGAGAAATTAATTTATTCATAGGGACTTTCCGCGCCATTAATTAATTAGCTTGCTTTTCACCGTGGAATTTAGCGATAATAAACTTGATTAATAAATCTGGAAATCCTGCGAAGAAATGTGAACTAGAAACTATCTCTCTAGTTATTGCTCATATGTTATGCTTTCGTTTTATTAGAAAGCTACCATTATGTTTACGTATAGGTATGTATAAAATTGATGGTATCTGTTAGTAATGGTTTCTATTCTAAGCTATGGTTCAACTTTGCATGTTCCGAAATGTTTAAATCATACGCGCGTTAGATTTGAAGAAATTAATGTTTATTCGTAACGATACAAGATGAATAGGCAGCACAAGTACCAAAAGTAAGTTATTAACAAAATCTATATGAATATCAGGTCACGAAAAACTCAAATTTTAATCAAACCTTAATTTTACGGTCGACAAACGAATGATCTGGTTAGATCCGCTATAGGTACATTAATTACAAAAATTTTACAATCTTGAAGTCACGTTCCTTTGTTAATTAATATTATTAGCTTTTTTCGTTGTAAAGGTGTAGGGCTTGTAATTTCAGATTCCCCTTCATCAATTCATACACATATATAGTCACGTAACCTAAATAGGTTACGTAACGTAGATACGAGTACGTTACTTGTATTGTTTTTATACCATCGCTCTTAAGCCCGCAATTGACGATGCATTTGGATTGCGGATCATTTTATCTGATGATTATTTTTTTTTAACTTCATTTGCGCTATTGTTAACTGCTTCAAGGAATGTTATAGAAATGAGCGGGTCAACGTCTATAATTTGTGATCCATCCTGTTATTGTAATTTAGTATTTGCATTGTTGAAAATGTCGGGTCTTATCCGAAGGTGTACACGAGTAAACAATAAGAAATAAAACTGTTCACGGTATTCATATCCACTAACAACTAGATAATAGAATTCTCGGTAAATTTTGGGTAAATTATATATAATTAGATCAGAGGTTCTCAAACTTATTTAGTCTACGTACTGTTCACTTTGAGAATTAATTTTTGGGCATCCGTAATTGGCCTTATCCCATTAATGGACCACTGAGCCTTTGTAATTGAGGAGACCAAGACCATGTTCCATCACGCTGCTTAAACTAAGGATTGGTAGAGAGGTTAATGACCAATCCATTTGTCAGAAGTTTTTTTGCCGCCCAATAGTTATAAACACAGCTTAAGGACTGTGATCTGACTATAGAAACACGTCCCGATGGCTTATCGTGCTCTCAAAAAAAAAAAAAAAATTTTCAATTAAAAAAATACGCAGACTATTTATCAATAACCCTGGAATCTATATTTAATATATAAAGCTGAAGAGTTTGTTTGTTTGTTTGAACGCGCTAATCTCAGGAACTACTGGACTGATTTGAAAAATTCTTTAAGTGTAAGATAGTCCATTTATCGAGGAAACCTATAGGCTATATAACATCACGCTATGATGAAAAAGAGAGGAGCAGCAAAAAAAAAATTCCTGAAACGGGAAAATTACGCGGGCGGAGCCGCCGGCGACTTCTAGTACAAAATAAACAGTTACCTACAAAAAAAATTACCGCGATCGGGAATCGGACCCCTTGCTAACAAGTTTAGTGTACCTACTATAAGCCAATACAGTAGGTAACAAGTATATTATTATTTAGTTTCGTTAATCGAACAAAAGGAAAGAAACGTCTCATGCAGTGACATTGTTATGATTTAGCATGCATATTATGTCTCTGTCGCCAATGTTAGACACAGCGGGCTGGCAAACATGTGGGAATATGGTCCGTGTTATGAGATCTTAGAGACCAAAATCGAAAGCGGTAAACTATTTTAATGAAAACAGTTGACAAACGAGTGTATGTCCTATTGAAATAAAAATGATAGAGTAATGGCATAGATAAAGATAAACGTCACTTTTTATGAACACTTTTGTGTAGCGTATACACTGTCCACGCACTGTTGGTACACTGTGCCAAAAAAAAAAAAATTTATTCTTTTGCTAAAGACTTATTTCTAACTTGTTTCGTTCTTTTTTTCCACATATACTATTCAAGAGTAAAACGAAAACATTCCTTCACACATATGAACGTTAAACGTCTGCCTCAAATTCTTGTAGCTCGTACTCAACACTAAGATTATCGACACCGGTCTCAAGGCTGTGAAATGGCAGGTTCGATACGCGTGGCACCGCCAACCGTGAAGGTTTAGGTTACAACTGCACTATGCGGGATCTTCCAACTTATCTCACGGCCTTGTGAAGACAAATTACCAAAATCGGCCTGAAGTCTTCCGCGTGACTTTGTTGTTTCAGCTGCATACTTTTTAAAGACATTTTTGAAGTTTTTGGGTGTTAAATACGACCGTTTAACTCTTGAATTGGATGCTAAGTCGCTGTAAGCCCCTCTTTAAAAAATATAATAAAAATAAAGCAGCATCTTGGAGTGTGATAATTTCATTTTGGAATAAAAATAATTAGAATAATGTAATGAATTAATGTACCTAATATAATAATATTGTTTTACACATAGGTAACAATAAAATTAAGTTCGAATGATATTTGCAAAACAAATAGGGATCAGAAAATGATAGAAAAATCTGAAATTTCTGCAAAATAAAAAATATTGCTAACAGACTCTAAATCCGAAACGGAATTAAGGAAAAAATTATAAATGCAACCGGATGAGATCCAGTTTTATTTCAATTAAATACGATAATTGTTTGCGATGATCGACGATTATACTGGGACTATTGTTTAATTATATTGTTCTAATAGTTCAATAGTAGTCATGGTATACACGCCCCACCACGACATAACTGTAAAAGTCTTTTCACACGATGTTTTTTAAAATGACGTTTTGAAATATTGATATTTTATTTTTACCTAAATGTCGTCTTCAAATATCTAAAAACTCAAAAACGTAAGTAAGTGATATTGATCATCGTTTCAGTTTGTTAATTCATTTTATTAAAAAACATCAAATAAATTGATCAAACAATATAGCTATGCTTCCTGGTGCATTGTTATTAACTACGTCGACAAAGTATCTGGAAAAACCCTGTAAAACATATTATTAAATTACTATTAATATCACCGAAACAGTATCTGAATCATACGGAGGTAAATCATATTTACATTAGTATTTAAATCTTTAAAATTGCCTTAATGTCACTTATTACCATTATCTAAATCACGATTTTGATGATCATGATCTTCGAGAATCCCAAGGTATATTTTAAAACTTCTTGAGATGACACTGACAATCCTAATCTTTAAAGATAAATATCAAAGACTACAACCGCGTTCCACAATTCAGCTGGTGTACAATCATCTTTTTGCATTGTCACTGTCATTGTCACGGTCGGCCATATTTGCCAGTTATTTACACATTGTGTTACCGTCGTTTCGCGCGCTGACAAAATAATTTACACCTGAATATTGCTCGAATTTTAGAATTTGGCTGGTTACTAATTCGAATGTCTCATTCTAAAGCGAAAGTATAGGTTACTCTGAATTGTATTTAGATACCAGTCTTCGTAGATATTGTTATTTTAACGTTACATACATTTTAACGTATGAATGTTAGCGCAACATCTTTAATTATAGAGATGAAATCACTAGGAAAAGTAACATTTAATAAATCTTTAAACAATTGAAGGCTGTCACGAAGAAGGAGCAATGACATGACCAATGAATATATTTACATAATGCGAATGCCTGTATTCTTATAGGCTTTTCCATTTTCTTCGCTAATTGATTCTATTTATAGCGTTACAAAGGTAACAGGTTTCTATTTAAATGCAACGACCTTCAGATTTACATAGCATAAAGATATTGATGCCGCTATTTCCAACTAAAAATTATTTTTTCCAACACATGGAATTATTTTTGACTAGGTTCTTATTTTCGAAAATTACTCTATCGATTTTTTAAAATTTTATAATATGTAACAACAAAAAAAGTTTTTTGTATTTTTATTTCAAGAGTGAAACCAAACTTCTTTTTTCAACAGCAAAACTAGATTTGTTATCATTAGTACATAAATTTATTTAAGCGTCAGAACTACCAGCGAATAACGCAAGCTGTTATCATGGAAGTAATTAACCAAAACCCATCATTCTTATCGGAGTCAGTAACAGGTTGATTAGGTAGTAGGCTACACTTTACTTTTACCAACATTATCATTAACTTTATTTTTGGTAATACGAGTATAAAATATACATAGGTATCTTAATCTACTTACAGTTAGTTTATTTTTACTTGCTACTGCATTCTTTGTACTTAAATTTCTTTTATCCGTACAAGAGACGATTTATTTACGCCATTTCATTTGATTTTAAGTAGGTGAATAACTTTCAAGAAAACTAGATTATTTCCAAATTGTAAGTTTTAGACACATTTATTTGCTTCAATGGAATGCAAATGCAATAGACCGTATCCACAATAACTAAGCAATTTTATATTAACTATCACGTATTTTGTGCTCCGAACTCCGATGATATCAGAGAAAAGATGATAAAAAGTTATGAGAGCGGTTACAAACAGACATTTTTTATTACCCAATATCTGTTAGTAAGTATATCAATTAACCAATTGGTTAATAAAGTAATCGTAAAATAATTTATAGCTACCAATATCATTGGTTTTACCGTATAATTTTTAGGGACATAGGACTTGGAAAAATTCAAGAAAAACTATTCGGATAAGTCCAATAAAAAAAAATCATATATTTTTTTTAAAAAAGCTGATTTTTTTAATATATACAGCTAAACGGCAAAATTTATTATGCTATGTCAAAGATGCCGAAAGCAAATATACATTTCGTTGGTTATAAATCAGTAGATGCGGGCGGTTTGTGACCTTCTACGGTACTGTATCAGGGTCAATAACAGATTTGACCTGCCTTGAGAAAGCAAGTTTTTGATTGTTTTTCATACTTACCTACTGTTACCTGCCCTCACTTCAATGAACATGAGCTTTTGGTATGAATGACAGTAGCCCTCGAATAATACTAGGAAATTTTTATGTTATTAAAAAAATCCTTTAAAAACGTTATAAATGATTACGATTTACATTTTATAACTAAAAAAAAATAAACCTACTTAACTACGAGTTAATATTTTGCGTTCAAAAATATTGAGACTACCCAAAAGCCCGTTATCTAGTACCAAATAAAAAAAAAACAAATAATATATCGTAGTAATCAGTGATACCAAACAAGATGGCTATCTTGTCTATTGATTTGCAACGTTCGTAAAAACTGTTTAATCTGATATTCCTTTGTATTACAATGACACTTCCGTGAGACACAATTATAGTTAAAATAAATTGATTATAAAATATTACATTGTTGTAACAAACAGTACCTACTTCGTTATTGCACTCTTTCCGTGACGAACGGTTATGGAAGATGTTCCCAATTTTTTTTTATTATTGATTAACCAGGAAGTAATTTATATAATTAGAAAGAATATTCTGGAAGAGTAAAGTTCCTTTCCTAATAGAATAGATGGTGAAGTAACATAATCCACAATACTGATCTTATTGACAGCTAGACCTAATAAACTATGATCAAATTTCAACCACAGCTAGAGTACCTACCTACCTATTTTACTTAAAAATCTTAAGTTTTTACAGTTTAAACTGTGATTTTACATGGCGTGACATTTTTTATTTGTATCACCTACAGAGCAAAGAATGTAGGTATCTGTAAACATTCCGTGGTATCACCAGTGGCTTTAAGACTGTCATTTTGTTAATTAAGTCATTATAAAGACAATCCATATTAGTCGAGCAAACTAAGCGGCGGCGATCACTTACAGTTATGACGCATCTACTAGTTTGTCCGCTTCTTGCATAAAAATTCAAATAACAAACAATCTTATCATTAATTTATTACAGGTACTAAATAAATTAAATAGCGGCAAATCGTAGCGTAGAGTTCATGTCGTAGGTTTTCGATCAAATTGATAACTGACTTTAGTAGGGATACTACTGTGGGTGAATAGAAAACCTTCGGGATCAACTTGGATGTGTAGAGTCCATTGACTTTTAAATAAACCTAACGATATAGAAACATCCCTTGTTTAGAAGGATATACGAAGAATTAGGAGGCATCATAAAAAGGAGACATCTCAAAATAAAAAATAATAACAAAAAAGTAAATCTCTAATATTAAAAAAAATCTAGCTTGTCCTTTCCTCGCCGACAATGTATCTATGATTTTTTTGGTGTTCCCACTTATCTTGAGGCTGCTTTATTGGTAATTCGGATACTCATTACTTACTGTACTTCATTCAAATAGAGTAAGTTCTGTACCATCTTTGCATTACTCTTAATCGCTGCAAAGAAAAGCAAGGTGTTATCTCTAAGAGCGAGCAAACATACAATGTTTTCTCAACGCTCACGGCGGCGCTTCTGTCAACACTGGCCACTACGACATAGTTACAGCCTGCCACTGGATTTTTACAGCTGATAAACCTTAAATAAATGTTTGCTCTTTCAACGTTAGACTGCTATCTGTAACCAAGTACGTGTAAGGCCAAGTAGAATTAAGGGTTCTGTACCTAGTTGCTTACTTGTTATCCTGTAAGCTTAGTTATCCGTGATAGATTTCTTTTTATTTTGTGACTGTTATTATGTTTTATAACTAACTATAATTTCTAGACAAATATTAGTCATTTATGCTATAACAGAAATCTTGTACTAAGACGGATATGCCGAAGCTATAAGACTATGCAGCCAGGATGCGCAGCCTGGTTGCGGCAACCGAAATATTTGAAGAATTCGTGAGTGCGAAAGTGCGCGGGCTCCTATACAACGTCATTATGTTCGTATGGCTGCTGTAGCCTGGGAGCTGTACATTAAGCAGTGTGCGCCTAGTTAAGGGTTCCAAATTTAGATACTACAGAGCTTTATAAAAGATTCACCGCTTCAATTATAGTCGACGACGCATCAATGACGATACCATTAGAAACATAAAAACAATCAACACACAATTGTTTTTATTTGTTATCGTTCAAGGAAATACGACATGACAGTCGATTTTCATTCCTGATAACCTCAAAATCTGATTGGTTTTTTCGTTTACTCAAGCGGTTCAAGTTTCTAAAATATTAAATATCCTGTACCTAGATATTTATATATTCCGTTAAAAGCGACTATTCTTACATTTCATCCATTCTATAGCTACAGTTCTTAGCATTTCTAGTACCTTCCATGTTCTTAATATAGTATACCATACATGCATCATTATGCTAATGTAATGTAATAAATGTACAGTAAAATTTCTTGTCATTTGGCAGAATAAATCCTGAATCTGTGCCAAAGAGGTCGTCACAAACTATCGTATGAGAATGAGGTAAAAGTTAGACTTGAACTCGTGAAGATAAATAAACAAAGTAAGTTTTGTTAAAGTAAAACATGGATGTGTTTAAAACTCACCCTGAATAGTCCTATTATTGAGGTAGGTAGGAGTATAAAATTTCTAACAGATTTAGATTTAATCTTATCTGAAGTAGACAAATTAACAGGCTTATTATTTGCTGTTAGATATGATGTCCAAAAATAATAAAAATCGTATGCAACTATCACATTGATTAGATCACACACTCAAACAAGTATATCTAAGTTCTTCCATTTTGGTACTTTTCCAATTTTAAGTAGGTACTAATGTAACGTAGGCGACTATTCCCGCGTATTTTCCTTTTACAAAAAAAAGGTGCAGCAACTACGTCAGTAAACCTGATTGTGCATTAAGTTTTGAAATTAATTAATTAATTTCCATTCACTGGAGCCTTGCGATCGATGATTAATAAATGAAAAATTTAATCTGACGCCAGCATACGCAAAAAACGTCACTGTTGGGTCTGTAGGATTTATATTGGCGTGCAGATTTTCCAGGCTTTAGTCCGTCCGATATAGGTCGTTACGTTTGGACCGAACGTCATTGCAGACTCCGTAAACATCGTGAATGTTCGACATCGCGGGATGAATTTCAAATTGCTGATAAAATTTTAAACAAGAAACATTCGAAATAAAAAGTGCGGTGCACTCTCGTCTACCTGTCATCCCCGACGGCCGGTCTCGCCACTCAGGTGTATGAAGCGATACGAACTAGTTGTGCCGCACACGCACGGTTACGTATCATACGCGCGTATTGTTCATGAGTTTTCATCTCAACGGTAAACGCAGCTTCGGAATTTTTCAATTACAAATCAAATTACTTTCGCGGTAATTTTTAATCTGTCGCAACTGTGCGGTTGGTGCCATTCAAAACGCCCGCGTATCTCGGACTCAACTAGAAAGTGTTTGCAATTGACAAAATGAAAACGGATTACGCGATGGATGAGATACAGAAGAGTGAGTCTATTGTTTAGAAGAAATTTTATTTTACTCTGAAATCATTGTTTGGTGGTGGTTTCATTTAATGGTTGAGTATTTTTTTTAGTTTCTCACGTGTAGATAGAAGTTTAGTAGTAAATAATTAGTGTTAGGAATGTAGTGTTTTTTAATGCAGCTTCAAATAATTCATTTCCGATAAGACCAAGAGTTGTTTGTTACGCAACATTTGGTACAAAATCTATAACATGTAAAGCAGTAAAATGCGACTTAAAACTTCATGCAGCTATAAAATATGAAAACAATAATTTGCTTCCTTTATTTCTATTAAAGTTGCTTTCATAGAATTTTATGGACCTATAACGTTGATGGTTCTACTTATCAAACACAAATACAGTAGATTTTATTGTATGTAATATTGCTATTTGTTATTTAAGGCGTCGTCATAAATAAGGATGTTATTTTAAATTTGCTTTGTTTTATAACTGATAAAAAAAAAATTATAAATTTATTCCGTAGAAAACCTCTATTTTTATCCGCCCCTAATAATTTATTAACTATCATCAATTATAAATTATCAAAGCGTAAACCTAATGTAAAACATTGTATAGAGAAGAGGGTTCATGCCCTCTCCTTCTATTTTTAATTTTATATGATAGCGTTGCAAAGAAAATTATACCCCTGGGATCAGATTAATCTAACCAAACCAGTTTAGCATCCAGGACTCCTCCAGAAACTGGCCAGATATTTATAGCACTCATTAACTTCCACGATATTTTTTTTTAAATCCAACCTTTTTCTTTTATATACTTTTAAACGATTTTTAATAATTAAAATGCTTGTCGTAATAATGTTGTTGTAAAAGGCTGTGAAAGGTTTCTTAATATATCTAAAATAGTCGATAAACTTCCAGAATAAAAATACAGTAAATAGCTATTCTAGAAAGTCATTTAAAACGATTGTTGTGTTTTTAATTTTAAGGCAGTTAGCCCAATTGTTTGAATATCAGTCATGGTTGAAAGACAGGATTTTAAATGTATGGACTTCTAGTATATCCAATTTATAATTTGTTATGGTAAAGAAAACATTTCGTGGAAACCTAAGTAAGTAGTAAAAAAAACCTGTTAATTATTCTATAATATTCTAGAACTTTTGTAAAATTTGTAAATTCACAGTGGACCATAGGGGCCGGCTATGGTTGTTAACATTTTATAGAGAAAATCTCAGCAATTAATATTTTTATGATAACATTATTTGCTATACACAATATCAGTTTTAAAACTTGCACCATTTAAAGTACTTGATACAAAAATATCTGATAAATGGCCCATGATTACATTCTGATAATATTATTATCAATGCAGAGCAGATTGCAAAATATCTTTAGTTCTTATCATCAAGATCTTAGTAACAAAAAATTGAAAAATATCCAAATTAAAAGTTATAATAACATGTACCTTTTTAATCTGTATTATATCTATTGTGTGCCCTAGTTATGTTTCCTGCATGATTTTTTTTTCTTTAATTTCATTTCAAAAGAACGATATCTCTTAGTTTTACGTCATGTTAGTTGCTACAAAATAAGAAACATAAGAAAAAGTAGAGCGACCGCAAGTTTGACGTAATGTTAATGATACACTTTATGAATTCAAAGATATTATTAATGTAAATTAATTTAACAATATACTTTAGATATTAACGTAATAATATTATTTTGCATAAAAACTAAGTATGCAAATAAGTTACAAAAGTATTTGAAAGCGGTATTTAATAAGGCATTGTCAGCAAACGTAAGCGAATTTTACTTATTTTTATTTATAGATAGAGTAACAATTCGAAGTTTACTTTAAAAACGGTATACATTGCCCTTGACGTTCAGCTGATAATATTTATTATCAATACAGAGCGAGAGAGCTCTCACAGTGAGACGATTCCAAATGGAAACACGCGTGAATACTTGACATTGTCCCAGCGAAGCCACGCTACTGTTTGATCAGTGGTATGTCAACTTTTTACGTATTTCAAGTACTTTGGTAGATACCTACTATTCTTACAAAAGATAATATCTCTGGCAAGTTCTCGATGCAATTTTACTTAGTAATCTATCGTTGCATTGTATCGAATTTGTAGGGGACCAAAATTAATAGAATTGAAGCGCACATAGATTGCTAGGCTAGCAACTTGTATCGATCCTAAGTGATAGAAGAAATTTCTTCTATGAATATGGGTAGGTAATTACTCATCTTCAGGTGCGGTCAATAATCAGATAAATGGCCGCTAGTGACAAATTTTTTTGATCGTTTCCGTGCTTTTGAGGACACAATATGTATCTGTGGGGCCCGTTGTTATTGTAATATTCTGTATATATACACTAGTATATATATATACTTACTATAGTGTGTATAATATAAAATGTACGTACATTCTTGCGTTGCTTAGTGGTTTACGTGATATTTCCCGAGACAATTCTTGGAGATATTGGTCATGGAACAGTTTGCATTCCGTTACCTACGTATTTATTAGTAAATCAGTCTTCCTTATTGCGGTTAGCGCTCTACGGTTACTATAGTTCAGGCTATAAAAACTTTCTTTGTGGTTATTAAAATGTAACTGATAATCATGCTTAATATTCTTAAACGAGTTAATTAAAAACGCGTCGAGTTAATTGTAGGTTTGTTTTGCTATTTTCCTATTATATAAATTACATGTAAATGCAAATAGAATAGTGTTAGTTTATGAAAAAGTTGACCGTAATTACTTGTAATTTAGCAACAATGGATTTGATCAGCACAAAGAATTATTAATCTTAAATCTAAATATAGTCTACTGTTAGATATAATGGTCAAATTCGGACCGCAGTATGGGTCCTCTTATATATATACTCGTAAAATGGTTGACAAGGTTCAACCATTGGTTGCCCCATTGGTAGCCTCGAGCCCCAAAGAAATGTCTTTAGGACGCTCTTCAGTCTAAAGAAGTTGGCGGATTTCCACATGATAAGGTGTCATTGGATACGTCTTCATTGTGGGGGTGTACAGCATATTTTTATAATACTATATACTAGTAGTTTCGTAGACTCTTTTGTCTTAAAGATGATATGATTTGTTTATTTTTTCTTCGTTCGTTTACATTTCATCAACGTTCAACTATATTAAACCCGAAGACCTTACATCATTCGACATTTTCTCTCTAACTAGTAACAATGGACATTGTAGAACATACGCGACATATACTTGTAAACAATACTGACGTAAATAAATATAATGATACAGCCGAGATGTACAATACAATTATATTTCTATAACATCATTCCATGTGGAATTCAATGACAATAACCGTTGGACAATAAATCATAAAACTGCGCAATAAAACCATTGATACGCCTCGTTCAAGTAATAACAGTAGCGCCAATTGAATCAATAAATTCTGCACATAATAATTTTAATTAAAGCATTCTTTTTCCAATAACTCGTTAATAGCTATAATTCATCGATCGTGACTATTCCACAATCAGTCGTTTAACACCACAATATGAAGAATTTATTTTATTAAATGGCTCTACGTTTTTTATTATCTTCACTTTATAAACACGATAAACGAGTAATTGATGTATCATTTAACTTACTAAAAATGTATTAAATGTTTTTATGATGGTCAATAAATAGTAAATTAACAAAGGTTAATCTACATTAAATTACCAAATAATAATAAATGCAAATAATTTAAATACATCGAATTTAAAAAAGAAAGAAAAATCATTTTCCACAGAGTACTGCATGAAAGCATAAATTAACTTCCTACCCATTATTACTAATAATAAATACTTACTGTATAGGATAAAGCTTCAAGTACGAGCAGTTACTTTACCACTATTTCCCTTGTCCTACAGGATCAGACTCATTGGTGGGCGTAGCAGACGTGGTGGAGAACAAGTTGCTATGGCGGCAG
>LGAG01000894.1:0-11889 GCA_001278395.1 Lerema accius | reverse complement strand
TCAAGGTAGCTAAAATATCACCAACTAAGCACTCGTAGGCATAGCACTTGCGTTAGTAAATAATTGCAAAGACTTTTTTATTATATTTCTGAGGGTACTACTCACTATAAGGAACGTGTATTTTTAATTACTAGTAATATCAATGGCAGTTTTACCAATTTTCTATATAGGTATAGATAGACACTAAATTCTCTACCTTCCTTTCAGCAGTAATACAATACCTAATCAAAACAACGTCATGGCGTACTTCTATAACCCAAAGGTGTCCATAAAAGCTTCAACGAGGTGATTAACCCGGTACGGCTTGCCATTCATCATGAGAACATGTCAATACGAGCTGACGTTTGACGCATGAACTGATCCAAACGGCGCGTTAATGGATTCTACGAACATCGTTAGCTTTCGGAGCTTTTGCGGTGGGAACTTAATTGTACCTGCTTTATCACGAATTCACTAGGTGGGACATTACTAATTATAGTATTTCGGGTCAATTAAGTATGTATAACACTACTATCCCACTAATTTAACTATCTTGTCAGCAAAAAAGTACTTTCCAATTATGACTTAAGATTAAAAAAAAAGTAAACATTCCCTTAGATGCTTACATATTTATTTATAAAATTTATTTGAAGTGTCGTAGAATTCGTCTTCATTTTACGAGTGACGTGGGCTCTGAAACCTTTACCCGTACCTTAACAAATGAATCAGTTGAAAACACTAAGTATTGCGCTTTTCGAGCACCATCGTATTATACAAAGTGCATAATTACTATCAAACTACGCAGCATTTCGAATCGCGTGTAAATGTTTTCTAGTTAAAAAATAGTTAGTTACTGCAATTTCCTCATCTAAATTTTTCTCCATCATTATTCATGTACCTACTAAAAAAAACAGCGCACGAATAAGTGCACACGAATTAGTTAAGGGATTTTCCTTTTAAATATTAATAACTATTTCTTAATCAGTTAATCTCGTGTGGAGCAACGTTTCGTATTAAGAAAAATTATTATCGTGATTGGGAGTAGCTGGTAATTATGTAATTATTTTTATGATGCAATTGATGGAGTTGACTCTATAAATCTCGCTGACCGACCTTCATGTAAGATGAGTTTACTAATACCAACTTAAGGGCTTGAACCATATCTGTTGTGGCATTCACCAATTGCATTTATATTAATTATATCTAATTATTAAGTCAAGTTTGTAAGTGTATATTATAATTAACTGTTACATTTTGTAATCAAATTATTTTTGTTTTTGTAAAAGGTTGGCACACTTGCATTAATTGATGAGTAATAAATTCGGTTGTCGATATGCAACATTATATGTCATAATGCGCTATTAACTAGCTATTAAAATTTTCCTCATGTAAATACAAAGTAACATTATATTATGAACTTGTAAACAGTTAAACGTTTCGCTTACAAGTAACTCATACATTTTTATTTACAAACGTTTTGAGCGCTATTTATAGTCATTCGTAGTTCTTAAATGCTTACTGCTCGTTTCGTTTGGAACAAAAACAATAGTCATAGTTTTAATTAGGGTAACTAAGCAGTCCTTCAAGGTTATCTTTTAATTGATTAATAGTTTATTTTTATCTCCATATTACCAGAACGAGACATTTCAAGGATTTTCGGATTCAACATGTGAGATCCCTGACAAGTTTATGTAAGAACTTCTTTACTAATAAGAACACATGTTACTACATTATAGATATACAAGAATTGCTCGTATTATAGTAAAAGATAAGATGAACCAGGCAGATTCTGAGTACGAAAGAGTGTAGTGTATTATTATCATTATTTAAACTGGGCCTGGCGCATACCCAAAAAAAAACAAATAATAACCTACACAACAATTGCACTGAGTAATTTAAAATATTTTCGAGTTAAGACACCCCAAAATAACAGAGCCCGCATTAAAGCGATTGGCAATTAGAATCGTGGCATGTGTGGCCGTTGGCTGATAAGAGATAAGGTGCGATTGGCATTCATTGGGACACGGTCCAGCGAGCACAGATGTGCTGATAGCCGACCCGCCGTATTGACTGCCGCGGTGGGTTTATACGTTCATTAATGACACAAATCTCGCCTCTAGCGTTACTGCCTACTCTAAAGGATGAAAGGATTAAAGAATTTTTGATGCAATTTTCTGTAGGTTGGGAAAAATAATACGAAATTCAGTCTTAAAAACTTTAGGGAAAACTTACTGGGCTGTATTAGGACATTTTTTTCTCAAAGTGGGCGTTACGGCCCTCTTATAAGCGTTGGGGTCAGGGGATCTATAAGAGAACTTATGAATTTGAAAAAAAGTTTTTAAAAGTTTCGCTTCTTAGTGCTTCCCCTAACAAGAATCATTGTATAAAGTTTAATATTAATAAAGTACAAGTTCAAGCTATGCGTATATCAGTCAGTCACCGTCACCGCATTATTAAGTAGATATAAACAGTGAGATTAATTGCATTATTGCTTCATGTTTTAGAACTTTGGACTCTATACTTAATGATCGGTTAATAACGCTCGGTTAGGTTGTCGCTCAATCCATATTAATATATCTACCGATAGACAAGTGATTGAACTTTCGCTTACAATTTATCTTACTTATCTCATACATCTACATTTATTTCTAATTGCCTTTGCAAGTATTGCTATTGACCTTTTGAAAAGGAACGTATGTGCAGTGAGTGTTTTATAAGGTTCAAGAATCTCCTATTGATTTAAGATAATAAGACCACGTAACTCTAGATACATACGAGTATATGCAAATTTTAAATTAATTTTTTTCCGTTCAAATTTTAGTCTTTTTAAAGCTAGAAGGAGACAGATAGACAGCTAATAAAACTGTCGATTATTTAAGAAATTAGTTCCATATAGTGACAGTCCTAAAGGTGACCTTTATGTGTATCATTCATCTCCTTTCCTACGAGGTCTGGAGGCCTCGCAAGCTGCACGAGTGGTTGCATAACATCATCAGCTGTCAATCACGGATTACCATCACAATGGAACAATGTGGCCGATGCAATGCCGAGCCGGCGACAGTGACACTGTAGCAGCATTGTGAAAAATAAACACTGACAAATATGCCACAATACAAACATAAGTCGGTTTCGGATTAACGAGGAAAATTCACGGTATTGGATCTTCATGATCTTATGACAGCATGCGATTGTGATCACGTTTTTAAAACAATTTTGTAATTTCTGTTAAATAAAGACATCTTAAGCTTAAAGACATTCTGGGCCGTTTCTTAGGACCCTCGATCTTACAGGAGCCTAAAATGGCTGCACAAATTTCCTTTTAAAACTACACAAAGTGAACGCTAAAATTTTTATATTTACTGGTTAAAATAAACCGAACTTATAGGGAAAAACCCACCCACATAGATATCTGTTTGTACCCGAACAGGCCTATGCCCTAAGACGACTTTGCCTTTATTCTCATGATTAGTAACACAGTTTGAAATGGGTAACGCGCGCCGGAGATCCGGGTTTAGTTCAAATCTAGGGCACGCACTTCTAACTTCACGATGCCATGTGCGTAATAGACATTAATTTTATCAATTACTTCAACGGTGAAGGCTAACGTGTATGTCTGAGAGTTATCCATAATGTTTTCAAACGTGTATGAACTCTATAACGAGGTATTAAGATCTTGGTCTATGATCTCGTCCAGGGTACTATAATAAGAACTTTGCTTCTTCGGGAAATATGGTTTTTACGTTAATTAGCAGTGAAAACACGAGACAGGTAGGGTATACGTTTTTTGTAGGAAAATTCAATAAATTTTAAATCAGATGCTCTTGTAATAAGATACGTATCTACTCGTATGTAGTACCATTAATATTATAAAACTATTGATAATATTAACGAGCCCTACTACGCAAAACCATCTTTTATCGCCACATACAACACCCTGGTCTGCCCGCATGGGATTAGGGCTAACATTATATTCCGCCCTAATACCATACTTTAAATTAAATTAAAGATCTAAGGAAAAAATTAGTACTGGATACATAAAATTTACACACTTGCATTATTGTTGCAGTAAACGTCAACAATGAATACTAACAAAGTATTCGCAATACTAGAGATGTAAAGACGTATTTACTGTAATAACACCTTTGTAATATTCAATTTATGTTTTACTCAGCCAAGCCCACAATCATAAAACGTTTAGGGATTATCAGGTGCTTATTTGAGACAACATTACGAGTACATTTTGGCTCACACACCTTTTAACAATTCCTCACATTTGACATATGCAATGTATCACGAAATTGTGGAAATTTGCACCGAATGTCGGTGTATTTTGGGTCTTATTACGTTGGAAAAAGACTACGTAGAGTAATACTGAAGTCGAGTTATTTACTTAAACTTAACGCATTGTTTATGAACCTTTTAGACTGAAGAACCAGAGTTTTACGATGCAACAACCAAATGTTGATAGATTTGCAGTAACTATTAAAATATAGGGTAAATGCTAAATATGCAAAGTGTGTGTAAATGCTCATTTAGGATTAGCTCTTCCATTGTTTTAGCAACATATTGAGTATTGCGATTTAGTTATTAAATTATATACCGTTTTAAATGTAAATACATGGATCTATTTTCTAAAACGAGTAGGCCAAAGTTTGATATTACATTGATATGGAATTCAGCCTTAATCTAGTAGAAGCTAATAATGGATCTTAAGTTGACAAATAACTGTAAGAAAGGCAATTCTTACAAGTACTTCCAAATTAATTTAGTCAATGTACTTGCAACAGACATCAGTCAAGTAAATAGCACTTTTTGCTCCCGGCAAGACACCTACGCCTGTACAACGAATGGACTAACGGTTAGCTGCCAAATGAGTAAGTAAAAACTGGGGTCATGTACCTGTGGACAAATTACTTTAAATTATTACGTCTTCCGACGACGACACGACTCAGATTAAGACATATTGGTCGTGTGTTAAGAAAAAACATTGTAACTTTGTTTTAAAGAAACGTTGATTTAAATAAAATCCAGAAATGTCATAAAGTTCTTATTCCATTTTTCAAATTCAATTATTTGTTTTTTTTTTAACTTATTTAAGGTCAGAATAGGACAATAAAGAGTTAAGTTAAAATTAAGTTAATTTGTAAAATCAGTGGTTGGTCAATTTTGTGCTTGATTGACTCTAATCAATTCTGCAGTTTTGTTTGCTTTATCCTATTAATAAAATAGGTACACAAATATCTTTAAATTAATCTGACATAACGATCAAAATAACATTGGTTACAGCGGCCTTAACCAATGGTTACAGAGGCAGTTAAGAGGCTATGTTATGTATGTTTTAAGTAATGTACATAGTTTATTTAATAGACAACATTTGTTACTACATACTTAAGAATAAAGCGTGGTTAAATTAAAGCTGATTTACGATATTAAACGAACGTGACCTAGATTTTAACTGCTATTTTTTTGCTTAAATGCTAAAATCATGAAAATCGTGATCACGAAATTCGCCATCAAATAGATAAGGAGACTACATTTGCAACAGTTTGCTATGAATTTTAAATAGGTCATAATTTATTTAATTTTAAAAGTTCACCACTTCCGGTCGGTGCATTGATAGCTTACTTAATCGAGGTCTTATTAAATTCTTAATTATTTTTAATAAATTACCGCATTAACATTTCTATCTACCATAAATAAATAAATACTAAGGCGTATCTACGACACAGCACACGCACACAAGCAGTCATCATAATATCAAATTAAGAGAATATTAAAAGCAGATTATGCAGTAGCTATCGAGTAATATTTCGACATAGCGCCAGTCGCCCCCGACTTTGATAACTGTCAGTGATAACGATAACGACTTGATGAATCGAGCTCATCAGCATACTGGCGAACAAACAATGAACTATCAGCTTTCCTTTCCCATTATATTTATGTAGCTTGTTTCTATCTCTTAATGAGAAAAATCACTTATATACCTGGATGGGTTTGGTAAAGACGGCGAATATATAGAGTAGGAACAATATTACCTACTTATAGTTTGCGAGTAACCTCAAATTTGCGGTTGTGTAAGTGATAGAGAAAAATAAAAACTCGTCAACTGTAGAACTTTCATACTTAAATAACATATTAACTAAACATTTAATAATCAGGCTGGTAGTATATCGGTTATTAGATAATTTAATTTAATTTTTAACACATATTACCTACGCATAAAATTTAACTTAATGCACTTTTCTCCATATAAATTTTAACAATGCCAAATCTTAAACATACATGCTTATATTATTAAAAAAAAAATTATGTACCCGCTAGTTCTAAGAGAAAAACTACGAAAAAACTACATAGGTATAATTGATACTTTACATATCCCTTTGAAACCGTCCCTTCTTGCTCACGAGACTCACGACCCTTTACCTAAATAGATACGCGTAATAGAATTACGTATTCGTTTTTAATTAGCTTTGAAATTTATTAGACCTCAGTAGAATATTCACAGTAGGAAAGAAACCGCTATGAGATCACCTTACTTTTGTTTTCTTATTATGTTTAAATAGAAATAGCCCGCTTGTGTTTATGTAGATAACATACAACATTTAATAATACGTAGCATAGATTATCTACCTTGAGTAACTTTGTAATATTTTAAACTATACTAGAACACCGAACAGACTTTGATCTGTCACATATTTTGTCCCTTATAGTGTGGTTAATCTATAGCGTTACGGAACTCTAATAGTTTGAAAGGTTCCTTGAAGTATTTCGAAATCCGCACCACCTACCAGACTCAAGAATGGTCCTAAACGAATCTTGGCGCCTCTTTTAAACATCATAATTTTTTTATTGAAATCGGTCTATTCATTTAAAATAAACTCAGTATCAAAGATATGTACTGATGATGATATGATTTTATATATTAAGAAGATTACTGGAAAAAATATAAGGTACAGTCATCAGTGATTGAGGCCTCTTTCGCAAAATAGTAAAGCACTCAACATTTTTCGTCACGGTAAACCATTCTTAGCTAATTCTACCTATTATTCTACGTGACAAACGAGGACTTTGTGATTAATTGGTTGGCCATTGCATTAGATGCTGTCTGTACCACTGGATACCTAATTGACGTGAGAAAATCTATTGCGACAAATAAATCTATTGAAATGTATTGCTCGCTAATATGACTTTAATGATACTCGTATTTTAACATTCGATTATTTTATTTAGTCAACCAACATTTTGTTAACGACCTGTAGCTTTCGTGTTTTTAAATTTTATTCAAGGTCTTAGCAAGAATTTTCTTTGGGAAATTTCTTGTGAAATGGGTGGGGGGTGAATTCAGGTCCAGATTTGAATTGTGAGAAAATTTGTTCTTTATACAGTCATTAGTTTAAATACAAAAAACTCGACTGCAAAAACAAGGAAAAACATAAGCCTTAGCCTAGGTGGGCTGTAGAGCATGCCAAAAAAATTAGGTTAGTACCTATATGTATAAATTTAATAGTGCTGAAAATTTTATTTTTCCGTCAAAGTCGGGTTCACATTTTCTTTCTTTGAAAAACGATGGTTGTATCCTTTAAAAGTCTAAAGCACTCCTGTCTAAGGCCATGTATTCACGAGTAAATCGTGTAACATATCAATCAAAGTATCGCCTATAGTTTCTCAATATGACCCTATTCATTCACCCGAGCGATGATTCGCAACTATTAATCTTTTGTCTTCGCCTTTGATTGAGTTCGCATCCGGAACGCAAAATTATTTAGACAATACGATTTAACGATTGATGCTTGACCATTTGACCTATTGCAGTAGGGTTGTCAAAATGTGTGTTGCGTATGATATAAAATATGATAATTAATATTACATTAAAATTAAAAATATTTCGAAAAACTTTTGTTTCACGTACCTAACTCGAAAACGAGATTATAGGCAACTACAATCACCCACCATCTGAGAGTAAACTTTTCTTTGTTACATAATACTCGATCTTTTGCTGCTAACATTAATCGAATCGGGGACCCTTCTGCAGGTAGACAGAAAAATAGTTTGACAAATTTTGTTAGTTTCTTTCTATTACGTAATCATAAAAGGAATTAATCTTTTGCGTATTTTGATGTTAAAGCATTTAGAGTAGGGTAGAGCTTCCTTAATATATTTTTGGAAAGGGGAAAAACGATAATGATGACTAAAACGTTACATGATGAAGAGTCATCATCATTGATGACGCATACTACACGACTGGCTTCAGTGGTTGGCAGCCCTGATCACAAGCGGCCACCGACACAGTGCGATCAGCATTCAGCGGCAATCATCATAACAAATAGTTATTGACACTACAGGTTGCGATGTTTGATCTGAGCCGTCTACAGTTACCGTTAACTTTATTAAGTTGCTCAATATTAATGTTGGTATCTCTATTCCGTTGTGTAATGCTCAACACCTCGAACAATATTAACTCTAGATAAAATTAACTCTGGATAAGATCGGGATGAGATATTTTTCGGATTGAGATATTAAAATGTAATTTTACTACGGATTTCTTGACAACCAACGTTAACTTAAGGGTTCTCTTCCAGAGAAAAGATAAGAAGACAGAAATGATGAGAAAAATGTTGGTCCTAATTAAGTATAGAACACACAGACAAACATTACAGATAATTATAATATGTAGATATACAATTGTTTCCACAATCGAACACACGTCTGTTTATTCACGTAGCGTGTCTCTTACGATCAAGTTGCAATTTTATGATCATTTGTTTGCCTTCGATCGATCGATCGATAGCCAATAGGTAGTGAAATGTACAGATAGCATCAGCAGTGTATAAGCCACGGCAACCTTGACTGTGGTTTTCATTAACCCGCTGTGACCGCTGCACTTGCCAGTGATTTTATCGTAGACGGGTTAACCTACCCACCTACTTTTTACCCGACTGTGTCAGGTAATATTTTTTTAATCGTATGTATGTAGCTACGTAATTCAATTTCTTTAGCGCGATCTAGAGTCTAAATGTTTGGACAGATTTTAACGTATGGCGTGTCTTTAAATTCGACTAGATTGTGAGCGTGACTTATGCTATTTATTTTAAAATACCCTTGCAATTTTTCGCAGTCGAGATTTTTTTTTACAAATAGGTAGTATTTAGGGTAACAGATACTTTTAAGAGAGAGTAAAATTACTTAACACTACATTATTTATTAATACACGATCTGCGTATTTTATTACAAAGTTAAATAAGCGCTTTACATTTTTTAGTAGAAGCAGCCAGACTGCGTGGTGCCGCAGCAAGGTTACAAAACGCCGGCATCCGATCTCACTTGTCGTAAAATTAATAAAACATTATCGAACATGTAAAATTGATACTACTTTATTGGTTTAAAACTTTTAAAGCTCAAATTAAGCTGTTTCATTGGTTTAAAACTTTAAATATTAAATGATAATTTTTATGGAGAAATATTTTTGTCGAATCTGAGATTATTGGATCATATTCTATGAATTCTACTAGCTGGCTTGGTAGATGTTGTTCTGTTAATTATACATAGGTATTTCATATTCCAACTAAGTAACTGCTTCACTAAAAACAATGTATCTTTCGATATCTCTTATAGCTTAGCTGATTGTAAGTCTTGATAATTCCATCGCCCACGAGCAATTGAAAACCATAGGCTGGGTTATTCGAAAATACATTGCAAAATTTGTATTACTTAAAACAGTCGGGTAGTTAGGGAGGAGTTCAATTACAAACATACGTACAATAGGTTTTTACGTTTTATATATAAATACAAACAATTTTTTTTATATATCAATAAATTAAATTAATGCAGTTCAAAGAAATTGCCCTTTATGTATCCTCGAACGACTTTGTTACCTGACCGTGACATTTTCTCACATTTCGTCAGCTCGTGCGAAAGCTTACAAAAATAAAAAACAAAAAATATTATTAACCCTTAAATTTCGAAACCAGTTTCACTGACTTGTCCCACGTTAAATTCGTAACGATAGGCGTTAACGACTTTTTGACGTTTAACGTGTAGTTCAAGGTCACAAATAACTGCACATAACAATGCATCATATAGTGATTATTTATGCATCATCCCATTTATTTTATTTTCAGATCAAAAAACACCAATTTTTTTTTAAAACAACTTCAACGTTGTTTCTTCATCAAATTATATAATTATAAAGACTACAAATTATAGTGTTCTGATGAAATGTTCAATCAATTCTAATCTATCCGCTACCTCTGATATAGTAAAATGATTATGCAGTTATTTATGCTATTCCTTTTTTTTAAATCTCCAACACTGACACATGCCCTCGAATGGTTGCAAGAGTCGACTTGTAAAGCAACCGACCCTACATCATTTCAAGGTGTTTTATATTAAATTAATGTGATTTTGGATCATTGATAATAAGAGCCGAGTTGCGATCTGAATTGCCCTTTTAACGCCAATTTGTGTCTGAGAATTTAAATAATTTTCCTCCTCGTCTGAGACCTTTTCACTGACAATTTAATTTATCAAAAGGGGCAATTAACACAATTAGGTTACGACGAAATTTATGATATATATCTCTTATTATAATTATACATATAGTACCGTATCTTAATGATATCGATTCACATCTGTATGTTTAAAATTTAATCAAAATTTGAAATCTGAAAAAAAGGTTAATAACGTATCAAAATAAAACAAAAACAATAACGTCGATGAATTCAGAAAAAAATTGTCTTTCAATCCAGAAAAAAAAATCACAATGCTATTATGTAAAATGAATAATTAAATTACAGAACAAGAAATACCTATATCTGTATAATTAAATCAATAATCCTAAATTAAGTTGTTACATAAAAATAAAACTTTTAACTAAAGAATTGGTAATGGTCATAAAAAGTAAATAATTTCTTCATAAATTTCTTTAATTAGTGTTGTCAGGTGAACACTCGTAAACATAACCTTTGATAAGTAATGTCTTGATTTGTCGAGTCAAGGTTCGGCCACAAAATACTCAAAATAGTGGCTCAGTGCACGTGTTTCGTTCACTCAGTAACTCACTCTTAAGACCGGTTTGTGCATTTTATATTCTGTCTGCATTTTAGGGTTAACGTTGAGAGTTTAGATAAATTTATTACATAATAATTAGATTTATCGTTGGTGACCTATTTTAATAGTAGGTAATATATTTTTTTAATATACTTTTTTTTTTAAATCGCCTTTTTTCTTTTTTTGTAATTCTATTACAGTTTAACAAAAAAACATACAAAATAAATTGCCGCGATATGTATACAACTTACTACTTACAGAATACAAAGTTACACTCACAACGTATTTTGTATCCACAGAGCGTTTTAAACGCTTATCAGATTGCGATTTAGTATTACGAGTATATCAAGTCTCGTACGGCATTATCTTGCAAATGCATACTTTTCTCGGTCACCGGGTATAACTGTGTGCCACAGCCCAACATTTCTTTACACAGTATGCCAATGCTGACAGTAAAGAGGTGCGTTTATATATTATGGCGAAGGGGCGAGGCAGAAACAGAACTATAAAGAAATTGTTTTTTTTTTTTTTTACTCGTAATGTAGATTATTTTCCTTTGTATATTTCTGTATTCATTTGAACGAATTATGGTGTGTAATTATCTGTGTAATATGAATGATAACTAATATACATTATATTTCCATATTACAATATTTTGGTATCATATAAAAAAGATAAAATTGATTTATTTCTATTTAAAAAATATACATGTTTCCCACAATCGCTATAAGTATAGTCTGTCTGCATCATACATACCTACTAATGTGTATTTTTTTCAAGTCGAAACTATTGACATGCTGTATGCTTTAATACTGTGGTTAATCTGACTTCAGCTATCCAGACAGGCCACTAGAAAGTCGTTTC
>LGAG01000889.1:411177-421827 GCA_001278395.1 Lerema accius | reverse complement strand
TTATAATCCCCTGGTACTTTTACACACGACCAAGACAGCATGATAACAAGAGGAGGCTTTTTATTATGAATTTTATCTTTAGTTTTAATCTCAATTTAAAATTATTGGGTCTGTTTTATTTGGAAGGAGCCGAAATAAAACGTTGATTTCGTGTTGGCGGTTTTGTCAATAGCTTTTAAATTATAGTTCACAGATTTGCGTAGTTTAGTAGTACTGCATTACGTTAGGCCTATAATATATTATAATCATTATAATATTGTCCTTTCTCATTAGGATAAAACTCTTAAGCGTTTCCATACTCCAGAGGACACAACTATCGGCTACGGGCTAATGTCGTTATTTATATCAGTCTTTTTGTTAAAGTTTATTGGAACTATTAGGAGTATTTTTCCATTGAAACTTCCACCACTTGGGTTAACCAAGAACCCTTTTACCAAGGCCCATTAAAGCAGATGGAAGTAACTTGAATTATATTATTATAGAGCTACTAATAAGTAGGTAGGTACTTTAAATAATAAGTAAACAGGTGCTACCAATATTATTATAGGTACCTAGCGGATTATTCTACAGGCGTTCAAAACTCAATCACCTAAAATGTATTTTCTATAAGTACGGAAATTTCCTTGGGGTTAACCCACACTAAACTGTGGGTGGCAATTTATAATAAGTGGTTTATGAATTTGTGTTTCTTTCGTTTTTCATAATACCGGTTTATTAATTAAAGTAGGTACCTACTTTAAGGTGTCTGTAATTAGGATTATCTTCATCATCATAACTGCTGGGCTCGGGTCCCCTCTCACAGAGAGGGTATAGGCCATAGTCCACCACGCTGGCCTAGTGCGGATTGACAGATTAGGTACACACACCTTTGAGAACTTTATGGAGAACTCTCCGTTGTGCAGGTATTCTCACGATGTTTTTCTTAACCGTAGCAAGTGATAATTAGTTCTAATACGCACAAGTTTTTGAATTAGAGGTGCGTATCGTGGGGTTTGAAACTTTGAACCCAGGAACTCACGTTCGGCTAACTAAGCCTAACGTTCAAACCACTAGGCTATTACTGCTTAAGCAAAAGGTAGGTATAAGGTAGGGTTGAGTATTAGTAATAAAACAAACATTCAAACAGTTATCTGCCTTTAATCTGCATTGCATCTCTTCATAAACCAGCAGCCATTATCATCCACTCGGTACCATTACAGAAGAAAAAATTAATACTCTATTATATACTGTTATAGTTTGGTTTGAATATGTGTTACAGATGAAGTTATGTGTAGTAGAATTGTATAATTGTATTTTAAACTATTATTATTATAGATATATGAAAACCAGGGTGCAATGCGATTTTGCAATGTAATGGTTATTCATATATGTATACGCAACGGACTAGCAGTTTACAATTAAATAATAATATTTGTACTTAGCAATCTATGCTCGCTATTACACTAATGTTTGTTGGGAATCAGAGTTTTCATTAAAAAGAAAATGTTAACCATAGAGTTACCACAGTGTAAAAATGTCTTGTATACAATCTATGCTTAGCCAATAGAGACATTTAATTGTATGTTAGGCTATGTCAATTGAGCGGGAAATGTGGGATACGATTACAATCTTCAATATTTAACAACTTTTTATGTCGTTAATTTGAAGCAATACAAAACAATTTAGAAAGTGGTGGTTTTACTTCTCACTACTGTAAGTTGCTACACTGTGGTATATCTATTTATTTATTATTATTATTGTATCCTAGTATAAAAAATGAAGAGCAGTAACTCAACTCAAGAACGTAACAAGGTATTGTTTTTGAACCATTTATACAACTGAAATTAAGATTTAAAAAATCAATCCTTTAGTCATAGAGTATGAATGATTTAAATGAATACCTGTAAGCTATGGATGTGGAGTTAAATGGAAAATTAAATGTTAATATAAAAAATAAGAATAACTTACTAAAATAGTTAAAAATGTGTTGGTTTAAGTATGTGTAAGTACCATAAATAAAAATAGTTTGTAGTGTCCATAATACAAGTAAAAAATTGAATTTGCTTAGTACTATTTGATTTCGGTAAATGGCGTTAAATTATCATAGTTGGGTTCTAAATACAAAGTTGACTGTACAAATCTTACTGTGTGCAAGCTAGAGGAAAATGTATCTACTTATAAAAATATGTATAAACTAAACTCTATCGCGTCCATTACTAATTTAGGTAATGAAAAATCTGATTCCATAAATATAAGTACAGATTACGTGCAACATCGCATCGCACTATATATTGTAAATCACTGTTTACCTTACTGTTCGTCTGTGGTTGTAGTGGTGTGCTTTAGTCGATAAAAAATTCCGAGAAGTGAAAAATTTCGATTATGGCCAAACATTCCCTTTTTTTAAATACACATTTTTTTGCACTTGTAATAATTTTTGAAAATATAAATTTTGATAATATTTTTTCTTTGTTCCTAAATATTAATCCAAATAGTTTTATTATCCTTAATATTGTATTTACAATTTTTCAACAGCCGAAAAATATGTTCAATTTTTTATAATATTATTTTTTAACGACTCTTGTTAAGTAGTAGGTAACAGTACAAATATTAATGATCACAAGTTGGTTTTCATTGGTCATTAACATACGTTAAATTACAGCCTTATTACTATCGGTAATACAGTTAACAGTAGGTCTTAACTTGAAAACTTTGTAACTAAACTATTTACATACGCCACTCTAAGAGTTACAATTTTAATTCGTATTATTAATAATAATATCAATTGCGACTGGTGATTTTGTTTTGTTAAAAGAAAATGCATGTTACAAAAGATATATATTCATACAAATAAATTAAAAACGCCTGTATAAAATGTAATTGTGCATATTTTTCGGGCACTTCAATTACTTAAAAGATATATAATTTTATTTTTTTTGAGAAACCTATACGTATATATTTCAAAATCTACTTTCCAAATGCGAGGCAATTTTAATAGTTTTTTTGTAGATACCCAAATAATATGCACATACATACAACAAGATTTAATAATTTAATTTTAAAACAGACCCGCTGTCACGTGTATTTCATTTAAAAAAAATAATAAAACCTTGAATATATAAAGGACTTTCAAGGAAATCAATTTAATACTTTTTCCAGAAATGCACTAAAATATTGCAACAAAATCCAACTTGTTTACCCACACAAGAATCTTATAAAGCTAAACTTAAAGTTTGTTACAAATACATAAAACTAATAATACATTTTAATAAACTAAAATTACGAGAACAATATTTACAATTTACGACAATGCATATTATTATAATAATTCTATACATATCGTTTTCATACCTATCTATTAACAAAAAACTATGATTTGAAAAAACTTTCAGTAGGCCACTAAGACTGACGACACATTTCAACTACTTCATATTATCGATAATTATCCTAAAACTATAAAGTGCAACATTCGCTAAGTAGAACGAAAAAACTCAGAGTATTTCAATAAATTAATGTTCCTAACAGCTACTTTTTATCGCCAAGAGACAAAAGTTATTGTACTTATTTACAAAATGCAAGTCTTTACAAATAAAAAATAAAAATAAACCGTTGGGCAATTTCAAAAAATTCCCAAGTAAAGTTTGATCGGGCACTTTATTTCCCCTGTGACATTTAAATTCACGACATAGTTTTCATAAAAGGACAATTTTTACGATCACTTCGATCAACAGTTTCCAAAAAATGTTTTTGTTTTACAAATGGTTTGATTTTGACAATTACATAATTATATTACGAGTATTACTTAGCGACAATCACTCCATTTCTTTTGTACTAAACACCTATAATACACTACGTACCATTTATATCATTGTAAAAGTAGCTACGTCGAGACGAATATATCAGTCGAAATGTTCATTTTACAATTATTTTAATTAAAAACTTAATAATTTTCTAAGCTTGGCTGGAATCGCATAGTGATTCTAATTAAGGCCAGATTTTTTTTTGTATTTTTTAGAACAGTTAGGAGGTTAATTAACCTTTCAGCTTTCTAACTATTGATGCAAAATTATAATTAACAACAAGATAGAAACACCTGATAAAGTGTGGATTGTAATCTTACACCATTAAACATCACATAGTGAAGATACTATACATACGACTCTACATACAAAATGCTCTGATATATCATATCCGCCGGTATAACATCAAAATATACCTACAGCGCTGTTTCATAAAACATTGATCATCAAACACGACTTTTTATCAGCTGACATTTGAAACTAGATTCCAAGACGTATTTGTTATAATATCTTTACTAGTGAGGGAGTAAAAATGGTCGAGCGAATAGCTCACAGAACATAGGGGTGGTTTAGGTTTGGTGACATTGTAAATAATGTTAGTCCTTAGACCATGCCTTTAGACATCATTCGAACGGTGTTCTTGAGCGCTTGCCGCTTGTTGCAAAACCATATTCGAATCACCTCTCTTTCGTAGCCCAGTTGATGTGCTAAACCCGTAATTTCAGTGCCTGGAAATTAAAATTTAAATGTCAAGAGTATGTCTTATAAGCTTTAGTGTAATATTGATTAAGCCATGTGTAAGGTGAAGAGGAAAGAACCAAACATAATTTTTAATTCAATTCAATTAATAATTTAAACATAATTTTTATTTCTATAGGAGATAATTGACCCACACAATATACTAAGTACCTAGTATTGAAAAAATGAGTACCTACTAAAAGTTACTTTCTGTTTGACAATTTTAAAAAAGATCTGAAACTCATAAATTAAACTAAGAAACGAATTATATTATACATATAATAATTATTATAACATAAAAGTAAAATTAATTAAAGGCAATTGAAAAATATATTTTAGTCAACCATTTTGTAGGTATTTTATCAAGATTCATCGTTGACAAAAATCGATACAACACAGCCCCATCACTATAGCCAATCAACGCCGCGTGCGTGGGAAAATCGCACAGATAATACTACAATTCTAAAATCGCACAGATAATAATTCTACAGCCCGTTTTTTTAGTTTTAAATTTAAAAAAGGAATACCTGATGGATGTGTGTTCCTCTCGAAGTGCGCATTCAGTAGTTCCAGCGCTTGTGGTGTGAACGACGTCCGTCGCTTGCGTTTCTTGCTCGGCTCCATACCTATGAAATCCGTGAGGTGGTTTTGGCCGGACGCGTACCTGAAATGAGAAAATAGACTTTAAGGCTATGAATATAAGTGTTGTTTTAATTTATGAATAGTTGTGTGTGTTGATTGGTTTTGGCAGTTTCAAGTCATGCTGATTGTAGAATATTTTAATTTTACTTGTCCTTGTATTTATTTATATTAATTATTGGTCAAAAGTCAAAACACAGACCTAAGACTTCTCTTGCAGTCTGTAAATTAACCTTTGTATTACTCCACTTATTAAAGATTGAGATTACAACAGAACATTCATTTAATTTTGTCTCTTTTAAACAGATAAAATCAGACTTCGAAAGAAACACATAATAGTAAAACTGCAATTTCAGTCACAAACTTTAAGTGATAGAGTAATAAAAATACCATTGTGTTCGTCTGTATTTCAGTCACGGTAATATAAGCAGAATATTTAAAATCCCGTCTATTTCTACCCGCGACCATAACATATTCCGTTACCTAATTCTAACCCAAAACCTCTATTCTAAATGCAGTCGCATACTAAAGCAGACGGTGTCTCAATCTCAAGTTCATATCGAAAACCAAAATAATGTATCTATGTTCCGACTATGTATAAACCAACGATGGAAGTAATGATCCTTGCTCTGGTTTCATAATGCACGCGCCATTTGAATTTGATAAATAAATGAATCTTTAGTATTATGAGCAGAGATTTGTTTAACATACGTCCGAATATTGAATAGGCCTATGTCAAGGACTATAAAACTGTCAAGGGTTTAAGGAATCACAAGAAGATAGAAACATTTATATATGTGACGTAAGTATCCAGTTCCGTTTTTATTTTGAGGCCACACGAGGCCCTTGCCCAGGGCCCCTTAATTTCACGAGGGCTCCAAATGACAGAAAAATTAGCTTTAAATCAATTGAAAATAGGCGCTAAAATTTTTTGTTCAAGTTAATTTTGCATGCGTCTTTGATAATAGTGATTTGTAGTCTCGTTCGTACAATAAAAGAAAAACGGCCCAATTGGATTAGTTTCTAGTTCTTCGAAATTGCTTGAGAGGTGAAAGATATCTATCGAAATATGGGGAGATTTTAGTCCTCTGACTTATTGAGCTCTTTATGTATACATGTATGTATGAGGTCTAGAAAAGAGCAAAATTCTTCTGATCTAAAGAGCTACCTCAAAAAATATTATTACATGCTATTAATTCTATTTGAGGTCACTCATATGGACGTTAGATACGTTTCCGATTTTGATAACATAAAATAAATAAATGTTCTAAAGTCCGAACTAATTTATCACAAGTAAAATTATTGTCTCTCATCCAAACGTCCAACCAACCAAGTACCTACAAACTACTCCATAAAATAGAGCTCCGTCACTCCTCACCCCAAAGATATTCATTAAAAAACGATTCCCATTTCGTCTCGTACGTTAAAAACTAGCTACCTTAACCCTTAACACGCGAGGGTTAAAAGGGTGTTAAAATAATTAACACTTAGTGCCACTATTAGATAAAGTGATCCTGTTCGCTCTTTCCCTTAACCCTAATGAAGAAGTATAAACATTAATTCAAGTACTGTCGTCTCTCGTTATAGTCATCCTCGTTAAAAATTACCAAGGAGAGGCCACAGGATTGCAAATTCAAGATTTGCAATGTTAAATTCGTCCCGTCGCATCCAGATAATGCATTTTAATGATGCAAAATGTAAAATCGATAGATCCTAGAGTCTTAAAGAATATTAGTGCGCGTTGACGACTTAAACGACACCTGGTAGCTTATAAATGTTTAAATCGGATGTTTTGGTTGTCCGTTCCTAATATAGAACGTTATTTGAATTACGTAAGGAAGATACGGTCTATGTTTTAGGAATAACGGTGTTATAACAGTTACATAGTAAATCGAATGACGTAATTTAAAAAGATTTAATCAAAATCACTTTAACTTTTCAATTTAAGCTTGCAAAAGCTCGCTTGAAGAAAGACCGAAGGACAAATGTGATAGGTACTTACAGTAAGTAAAGCATAGATAATAATTTTCACACAGAAAACATTTACATACATCTAAAAGGAAGCTATGTATAACTTTTGTGCGCAACTGATCATTAAAAACGATCATTAATTTATGTGCATTATTCATATACAAGCAAAAATATATTCGTATTTATTCCAGTCACCTTAAATTACGCATGCGTGAATATACACAATATATACAAATAATAAACAAACCATTATATAGAACGTGAATATTTGTGTACATTTAAGTGCTAAAAAGATTGTTATGTACCCAAACACCTATCATTTCCATGTGTAATCGATCTACGTGTAAGAAGCTACAAAACAAAGTATAACCCGAAAAAGCGTAGTTAGTCCAGATTTGAGAAATGTTTGACGTCAAGCGTTACAGGCCAGATGAGACACGACACGACAATTACGTAAACTCACTCAAACAATCATATTTACCTCTCCTCTGCTTCCTTCATCCACCTTTCTAGCACCGGTTTGATTTTCTGCGCACTTTTTGGTGTTATATCCAATTTCTCAAATCTGTATCGAACATAAATCGTAATGTTAGAAACCTTTCACGTTCCGTTAAAAAAAAAACGCGGCGAAAAGCGGGTTAAAACAGCGCTTACTTAAATCCCAAATTACTTAAACGAAGGCGAAACACAGGACATTGACATTGCGTTTACGATTACAGATAGAAAAAAAAACAATAGGCAATTTAGACCGGCAGGGTAATCAGTTTGATTAATACCGAACGTGGTAACAATAAAACGAATTCAATTAGAAACGAAAGGTAACGTATGCCAATGCCCTGGCTTTTGAATTGCGCAAAATGAATATTAATAAACATAAAGAGTAATGAAATAATACATCATGCTAGATTAGATGGAAAGCTTGGAATTACACGTCGGAACGTTACAATAATAAAATCTGATAATGTTCTCACAACAATTACTCAAAACGTCGAACCGACATGGTTTGATAGTCGGCACGTTTGCGGCGCGTTCGTCTTAAAATGGGGCAGTCGAGTGGATGCATAGCGCCTTCCGACTATAATTACTCGTATGTAAATACCGTATACGTGTGAAAAGGAAAAGAAAGAACGCCAAAACCGGTAATTATAAATAATTGTATGCGGGTTACATTCACGCGGTATGCACGGATCGCCGATCGAGATTAGATTACATTAAACAGCGTTGAAATAGTTTGATTTAAAGACAGTGTTCGTATGACGGCCGAAGCGTGTGGTTAATGCATGTAACAATGTGTATCTCGGAAGCTATCTGCGTTATTGAAGCGTTTTGGTAATGATAAGGCAGACGTTAAACAGAGCTTGGACATTTGAAGAGCGTTCGGAAAGATCTGTCCGAAGTTCGTACGTAAACATTATGTATCGCTCAATAATGAAGTTAGCTTCGTGTGTCAGGGTAATAAACAAAACACGTACATGTTTTGTTGCTGTGAAGACAGCTGAGCTGCTAGCATCTGCGAAGCCAGGGCACTGGGGAACGGTAACAAACATTATGTTAGACTGTTTGCCCTTCTCTTCAGAGGGTAATACAAGACAATCAATATTTAAGACGATAAAGTCGCACGCTTATCATACAAAATATAAAATAAAATATACAGTTTATTAGGCTTTTGATGAAGTTTAATTCAAAGGGTTATACGCATGTATTATTAGATGTTTTCCAGCTTTACCTTCCAGCAATTGATACTTTACTTTTTTGACTTTTATAAGCGACATTTTTTTGCTAATTCACCATGAAAAATATCGACTAAATAGCCTAATAATTGTGGTGAAATGTTAGGAAATTTTTGACATATTTTCTGAATTATTTTTTAATCGATCTCCAGTCAAAGCATCAGAGAATAATTCCAACTAAACACACAAAGTAACATTTGACCAACCGTTTTAAAATCCGCATGTCATTTGACCATTCAACACGAAAAAATCAAGGTTACATGAAAATTAAGCTCTTGTGTATTACAGAGTGACACGTCTGTATGCGTTGACGCCGTCCGCCTCATAAGAATTTGTAATAGTAACATGCTTAATTCAATGTTTTCAAACGATTGACAGTGGCAATGACCAAGCGCTCACACCGTTAACTTGGAAAACAAAATAGGAATATATTCCGGATTTCTGTTCTAGTCTTAGACACAGTCTTGTTTACGGGTTAACTTAAAACCGATAATACGATATGAAAGTCATTAAAAAGCCTCTGTACCACACGGGTCTTCCTTATAACTGAGCAGAACATGAGCTAAAGTGGGGAATGGTAAATGAATTGGGTAGTGGTCAAGTCGACACTTCGACAATTATTATGGCATTTGAAAGCCTCCGACAAAGCTTAACACTTACTCAGGCTATCAAAAATGGTATCAATTTAGGGTTCTAATCCCACACGCATATATTGGTATTAGTCCTCTTATATTCACTTTAAAATTGTGAGGATGATTTAAATAAGATATTCACATACCTGATAGGATTCTTTATAATTTACGATGTACTCTAAAAGTTTGTGTGATGCAAATCTTATGTAGCAAGAAGGATGAGCTATATCTTAAAACCTTTCTATATGTATCTGGTTTCCCAAGCCCAGCATTGGTACAATTTGAGCTTGTAGTAAGTCAACTTTTACGTCACGAACACTATCGTTTGGTTGTACCAAGTAATTTATTTCTTCACGAACTGTATAAAGAACTAATTTCCCGGCCAAATTTCCACAGTACACTCAGCGATTGTTATTCAGCCAAATAATAAATTCTAATTATAATTCACATTAATTGAGTCCGGCATAATCAAAGGGGTGAATACTTTGTACCGCGTCACAATACGAAATTGGGGGGAGTCGAAAGAAAAATTAATGGAAAATGAAATCACGACAAAGACAAGGGAATTCTACTCTTTTAATTACACGAAAAAAGTAATTACGGCAAGATAATTAATTAACTGGAACAGAAGTAACGATTAATGATTTTATTATACGAAGGAGGTCGATGGGGGCCAAATTGAAATTTTCTCTGAGTTGAGCTACTGTGAGGTTTCCATACGGTTTGTCTTTGGCGGGATATTCTTGTATTATTAATGTTACCACTGGGAATATGCTGATGTTTACTATACATAAGACTTCAATGTTAATTAGGTATAACCAATGTAGTATTAAAAGTAACTAATAAGAAATATATATAGGTACCTATGTATAAATTGATAAGTATGCTGATTGTCTCTTCGCATTATTTCATGAAATTTATAAGAGAGCCGATTTTAAGATTCGAGTAAGTCACCAGTATGAGGCATTTCCATTGAAAATTACACAAATAAGGCTTGTAAATTGGTTATTGCACTAAATGAACCTATAGAAATTAACTAAAGCATGAATACATTCTTAACATCTGTCCTATTTTAATACGATACTAACAATTTTGTATTAGCTATTCGAACTGTTAACTCGTCAAGATCCTATGCTACCCACTTCAAGTCCTACTATTAAA
>LGAG01000889.1:396057-410616 GCA_001278395.1 Lerema accius | reverse complement strand
CAGTATGAGGCATTTCCATTGAAAATCACACAAATAAGGCTTGTAAATTGGTTATTGCACTAAATTAACCTATAGCAATTAACTAAAGCATGAATACATTCTTAACATCTATCCTATTTTAATACGATACTAACAATTTTGTATTCGTTATTCGAACTGTTAACTCATAAAGATCCTATGCTACCCACTTCAAGTCCTACTATTAAATCGATTTTAATCGATTATTTATTTTGAATAAACATTGTATAGAAAACATTAACCTAAGTTTTAGTAGAAACATAAGTAGTCAATTACTGCAAACACCTTCGATGATATCCACTGATGTCATTAGTCGATGGTATCTTCTTGCCAATAGATTGCTCATCTGTTTGTTATTAACATAAAAAATAGAATGTCCTAGAATATTACTGAAGAGTGGTGACCTCAAGCTAGCTACTATTTGCACCGAAGTCTGCTTGTTCATTGGAAAGCGTTTTCAATTATTTGATTTACATTCAATTTGATGTTATTAGCGTGTACTGTATTTAATTGTCGTTATAAAACAATGCGGGCCCTTGCAATTACAGGATTTTTTAGCATCCCTTCGGTTTAATGAAGTTTTATTTTACATTAATTGGCGTAAATAAAAATTTACTAGTATCGAAGACCAATTTTCTTGTCTAATATAATGTACTACACATAATTTGATAAAAATGTTTTGACGTTGCAATCAGTATCTTAGTAAAACTTAGTACCTAAATGATGATAGACAAATGTAAATTGCAAAGTTTACTTAAATAGAATATAACCATGTCTAAGTTGTTATTATTAACAATTGTTAGAATTAAGTATAAAGAAGATCCTGAATAACGCAGCAAAATTTTTTTTACTAAGAATCGGTCATGGTTGTCTACGAAATATTATTTATAATAATATCAAGTTTACATTTACTTATCTTTTTTCGAGCTTTACCAATCTAAATAGTAATTTCAATTTCTAAAACTTCATAAAATAGGAAAACCTTTACCTACCTTTATTACTTCCATGAAAAAAAGTCAATCACACATCGATGTAACGTTGCTACTAATAAATTGAAACGGAAACGGAAGCCGAAGACTAAATTGAAACGCTTTGAGCGTGTACAAAATTCCGGATACATCTTTATGTTTACACTACGATTATAAACATTGTATTGATTTTAAAACTATTTTTATTGATACGGAATGGCCAGTTGCATTGTACACATGCTTCTTGATCGAAGACTAAAAAGAATATTAGTTTGAATATCGAACAGTAATCCTGTACAATGGGAGAAATGGAGCTAAATCCTGCCTAGATGACGCTACTAGTGTTTGACACAATACAATGGTTTTATTAAAAAAAAATACGTTTCGCAGGTTCCCGTTTGAAGTTTTTAATTCATAAGCTTGAATACTAATTTAAACGCTTTATACAAGACATGTTAAAATAAAACGTAAGTACTGAGTGAAATATTTGGTTTATAAAATTAATGCACGTAATAAAAAAACTAAGTCTAGTCTAGTCTGTTCTTAAAAAAAAACTAATGTCTACACAATATCATAGAGACTAGTAGCGCCACCTAGCAGCAAAAGTGTCACAACCTTCCCCATTGACATTAACAATCAATTTCAAATGTAGATCAAACTTAACAAAACGCTATAAGCACAACAAAGGCAAGACTGACAGTAAAATAAATTGATATAACACCTAATTAGAACACACGCTCCGGCTAAAAGAAATGGTCTTGGCCAAACCGGAACGGAAGCCGAATGGTAATTAATTAAACGAATCGTAGGCACCGAAAGGAGTCATGCTGTTTTACAAATCACTTCAATTAGCAATATTAAAAAGTTGGTGTGATAACTGTTGTTGGCGTGACGAGAAAGGTAAGGGCGATTCTTATTGGACTTTTTCAACTGCGGATATGCGACTTAAGTTATTGTAATTATCGATTTAAAAATAACACAGACACAAATAAAAAAATTAAGAATAATAATTTAATGTTAAAATACATTTCTGTATACTTCTAAATATTTTTTTAAATTAATGAAATAAATAAAAGTAGTGCCAAGATTGTTTACTTTTTAAATCACGTCGAAAAAAACGAGGTATAATCGTTTCGATGTCGTATCAAAATGTTTTTATCGTAATCAAATTGATTGACATCATAATAGGATGAAAGTAATTGTAATGCATTTCATTTTCGTTATTCTGTTGTGTGACATTTAAAGCTGATTCAGAACGATTAAATTTTACTTAATTAATTAAGTAAAAGAATTCTGAATACAGTAGCCGAAATTTATATTTATTCCTGACAGATAAATATTATCTTAAACCTTTGATTTTCAAGAGTTTTGATTAGAATTTTCAACATGTTTACAAATAACTGATCCTTTTTTGTAATACTAGGAAATCTTTTTATTTATTAATCCAAGGCTTTATTTCGAAAAACTAAATTACTATCTTAGAGTACAGGAGCATTAACTAATACTGGAAAATAACAAGTTTTTTTTATTATTTATAAATAAGACAGAAAACGTCATTGCGACTAAGACGCACAATCGGTGTAAAACGGTAGCAGTTGTGAATCCAACTTTACCTTTCGTGTGCCTTTCGGGAGCGACGAAATGCGTTGTTATGAGAACTCTACATAACTTTTCTTATCTACATCAAATGCCGTAACAGTTTTTAAGGTCGTTTAAGGAGGTTCCTAAACTTAATACTAACCTCTATTCCAATGCAATAAGGTCGTACACAGAACGAATTTAAAAGGGTTTAATTGACAAGCGTGCGTCTTTATCTCCTGAAAGTGAACAAGTGTATCTTTGCTTGTGTGACTGCAATATAGACATTGATTCAAGGTACATAAGGTTGAAATTCTTACCTGCAGATTGCGCTTTGGCTATACGCTGGGCCCTCTGTCACGGATAGGGCCTGGCCTACCTGGGTTTGGGTCAACCCTAGGCCCAGTCGCCGTAGCTTGAAAGCCTTGGCGAACTCCTTGATGTCCTCCAGATTAATTCCGTCAACCACGTTGCCTGAAGACTGACTGATGGTTGGTTGATCTAGGAAGATAAAGAATCATTAATAACATGAAAATCCAATTATAATTATGTAAAACTATGTTATGTTTGTATAACCAAAAAAAAGTGTATCGCGTTACTCTGCATGCAGCCTTAGCGTCTTTACGCTAATTATTTGCCGTCTCGTTCATATAACAGAAAAAAACGACCCAATTGGGTTTTCGTATCTTCACGCCGAATCGTACTGTACAATTCTTTGTACACAAGTAATCTGTAGGCCAACTTACGTTTAATTTCACCTTTCATTATCCCTTATTTATAGCGGTATAGATGAATAGTAAGTATTGTAATTGCTACAAAAATACGTGTAGATTAAAGGCCTCATTGTACTCAAGTCGGTTAAAGTGTAAAAAAGAATATTGTAAAGTGTAACGTGACCAATCAGTCTACAAGTCCAATGACTGGCTCTCGAAGTCTTAGGGAATTATAGGGAGGTTTAGCGGGTAATTTATGTAATTAGTAGATGGTAGCGTTCCTAATTATGCGGAATGTCATTAGCGAGACGAGCCCCGCGAACCCTGCTTAGCTAACCGATGACAAATTACTTTCCCTATCTACCCTCGCTAGTTTGATACCCGTTTCCATGGCAACGCATCGGTTATTGTCTTACGATGAGGAATACGTTTCTATATACTAGCAACTAATGTAACTTTGTATTAGTAAAAAATGTGATTATGTTATTTTTGCTGAAATTATTAGTAAGTTTTGTAAAAGAGGGTAGTTATGTTTTTGATGAGCTAAGTAGTTACTGTTACATAATGGTTACCGAAAATTACCGAAAGTTACCGATTTAGCATTGGTTAAGAAGCAATAAACCCAATTAGTAAGTTCGTTAACTAAAACGCAAGTTGTAGTTAAAAAAGTTTCCCTAAAAGTCCGTTAGAGGCGCTGTACGTCACCAAACAGTAGTTTAGTTAATAGTTTCCCGTACGATGCTCAACTGTGGAGACAATTCTGAGGCAGTATTAGTACCAATTGAGACAAGGTGGGGTTGGTAATTGGCAATCGTTCTTCCATTTACCGGTATACCAAACGCAGACGAATCCTAATTTCGTTTATGTACCAAAGTACCAATAAAACCTTATTGTTAGAGACCGTTTGCCTCTTGTTAGGCTGGTAATGACTTTTGCGATTTGCGGAAGGGGGTTCTGTACACGTGATTGAATATTAATACGATTTTTTCGTAATATCAACGCTGATTGAATGAGATGTGATCACTGAAGAGTAATTTGATGTAGGTATCGACTTTGTTTACACTTGTTTTGTGAAGCGATTCTATGGCTTTAAAACAGAAAATAATTTCTAATTAATAGTAGACGACTATGTGGAAATCTATAACTCGACGATAAATGACGTCACATATATTTTTACGGATGTCCACATTTATTCATTAGAACAACGGCATTCCACTTGGTAAAATACTTGGTAGCAGTCGACGGATGTTCTATACTGTAAACTGTATCAAAAACAGTTAGTTACAGGTTAAACTATTACCAGGTCTTTGCCCAATTACTGGGCATCGCGTGATGAGGCGCGCCCATTAATTAACTCGCGAAGATAAGTCAATTGGTCCAAGACCAAATGGCGGACCAACGAAATAACAATAAGTAATGCATCAGATAGCTAGCTCCCTTAATTGTTTAATACATGTTATAAATTAATTAGACACAATTACAGATCGCGTGTCGACTTGTACGTTACTGACCCGTGTTACGTGTAAGTGAACAATTTAAAAAAACTAAGCAATTAAGTATTTTCGGCTATTACGCCTGGTTGGCTAGTTGGTACTTTCTTTAGCAATTGAATTGTGGTATTGTTATGGTGAATTGGTCTGCGAGATTCTCTAGTTGTATGTGTATAGGTGTTTATGTTTTAATTTCTCCTAGCGGCTCGTGGGCTCGGCCCGCGTAATTTTCCCGTTTTTATATTTCTGCTCATCTCCTATTCATCTTAGCGTGATGTTATATAGCCTATAGCCTTCCTCGATAAATGGACTATCTTACACTAAAAGAATTTTTCAAATCGGTCAGGCACAATTCAATTTCAATTTACAGGCACGCACGCATCTGTACGATTTTGTTCTAAAACAATTCCGAACAGTAGTTGAAAACAATGAACGATCAACAATGTCTACGTCGTTCGAGCGCGCTCTCTATGGAGTTTAACTACTGTCAGACTCTCTATATTGTGAGTGTACTGATGACTTCAAGCTACTAGTCTATGACCAACTTTAGTCTAAATTTTTTACAATTGCAGGAGACATTAAGGCTTTAAGGAACTTCCAAAAACCCAACACATCCCAACTTTCACACAGCCAAAGATATTACTATAAAAACGAATTATTAATAGCTGGAACATTATACATACTGGTTTACTGCGCATTTTAGGTAATTAACTTAATACCCGCTATCGGTTGAATTTTACAAATTAGTTCCACTGATTAGAACCGGACACCTGCGATGCCGAAACATTATTGTTTATTACCAAATTTCGCCATAATTATAGTGTTTTGTATGAAAGGGGTTTATGGACATCGACTAATGGTGCTTCAGTGACGTGTGTAACTTGCTAGTGAAGTTAGTGGTAAACCTAATTGTTTTATTAGAAGTAAGCCAATTTTTTTAGGGATTTACAAAATAGAAAAGTGTCTAGACCAGGTTTTTCTCTCAACCCGAACTTATTTAAATATATTTGAATCGGCCTTAAAATCCGCAAAAATTTTCGACAGAATATAATAAAATGCAACGCAGACAACAAACTAAAGCAAAAAAAAGAAAGTATTAAATGTATCCTACATAGATAAAAAAAATCTATGTAATAATAACCATCGCACAACGTACTGCGCACTTTTATTTAAAAATCGATTAAAAAGAAACCAAAAAAGAATCAGCCATAGATAAAAATAAAAAATAAAAAGAAAAATACAGGATACAGTTTCCACGTACAATAACGTAAAATAAAATTCGGAAAAACACTTGGAATCAACAATAGATTCGATACAACCACTCGTCGATAACGAATCAGAATCGCTCTAAAATTCAACAGCGTTTATCTAATTTTCATTCGACACTTAATAACGAAGCTTCTATTATGAAATGGGTATTTAATTACGGACACGCAAATGAAAGGTCCTCTTCGATCGAATCGAGAACTTCCGGAAGAAAACTCATATCCATGAAAACTTTCCGGAAAGTACTTAACTGTAACAGTAATAACACTGGTTTAATTTAATTGATATCATTTACAATTTGACGATGGAATCAGTAATTGTTATCGGAATACAATAAACTTTGATAAAGCCAATTTAAAACATAATATAAATGTGGGTTTATAAACTTAATTCTAATTCAAACATTTACGTGTTAAAAATCGATGGATCTTTCAAATACCTCTGACTTATTTGCTCTTTGGAGTTTCAAATAATTCACGAAGTAATAATATAAAGTTAAAAATAGAATCATTTTCGGTATCAAACAGCATATAAATCGGGACACAAAAACATTATAAGTATGAAATTAGAACAACAACCTTAGCTTTTTTGCCTGAAAGTGCTCTAAACCTAATGATACAAATATTAATTAAAGCAGTATCTTCAATTCGAAATGAAATACCAAATTAGATATCTCGATTGTAACAATATGGATGCATGTGAACCCGGCATTATGATTAAGGTTTGTACAAACGCAAATCTGATATTAGTGGATCATTTTGAAGTGAAATATTTCGAAATATGCTTCGATAAGGAATTTCATAAAATGAAACAAACGATCAGCGTTCCTAGAAGAACTAATAATACGATTGTAATGAACGTACGAACAGAAATTGTTAATGTTTCATTGAAATGTTTTCAATCAAAAGTCGGAAGCCTAACTATTTAAGCATTGTTTTTTCATCGATGTATTAAGAATTGTATTTTAATGATGGCTTATAGTTATAGTATTAAAGAATTTGTAGACGAACTGATGATTTCAATGGGTGAAGTATTTTTGAGTCCATGTCAATCTTTCTTGCATGTGATGCATTTTAAAGATGAGCAATCGAGGCAATAGTTGGAATCCTGTTTTGGCTTATCACTATTATTGATTATAATAACATTGTTCACTCGAAGCCCTACCATTAATGACCAACTAGTTGTAAGTGGCAATATAATCTAGTCTAGTTTTTTTAATATTGTTAAGATAGCAAACGAGCTGACAGTGCCACCGACCCCTGCCGCCCATGGACATCGTAACAAACTTGGAGTAGGACTAAGGGGGGACTCTTATTTAATAAGTCATGTTAGTAATAGTTACTGGAAATTAGTAGATTAAAAATGTTAGTTAATTGCAATAACTTCGTTAAAACCTATTCATGAATCCATGATACGTGAGTTAATTAAGACAGTGAGTCGTCAAGGGCGAGTTTTGTATAAAAAGAAACGAGTAAGATACCCGTAATTTGATGTTTGTTCCTGGGCACTCAGGTACTTATCGAAATGGCAGTTGCCAAGTGACTTGTAGTACTCCTTATCGGGATGCCCTACTGCGTAAGTGCGGAGATATGCTATGAAAGTTTTCTATGTCCTTTGATAGGAGATGGGAATTAAGTGTGACAGTTAGCTTTCAAGTAGGTTAACTTAGCTCTGTAATTAAGTTAAGTTTAATACTATAATTTGTGTATTAATCTTAAAGAACACTATTTTAAACTATTATTAAATTCATGTGATATCAGGGTAACTGTTATCCAGCGCCAAAATTGTGTTAAATGCAATTAAAAATGTGAAAAGAGTTAATAACAGTGACGTTACATAAAGTGACATAAGATTTGTAAGTCCTTCACGCTTTAACCGGTGAACAGATTAAACTAAATTTTTGGCACAAAGATAGTTCGCATACAGAAATGGGACATAGGATAGTTTTATTCCGATTGTAGGTTCCTTTCGGAAGAATCCAATAGTTTTAAACTAGGTACTTTCCTGCAGGCGAACTCACGGGCGTCGTCTAGTATTACATAATTCTAATTTAAAATCAACATTATAGAGTGTTTTTTATATTCGTTATTCTCAATGTTTTTACAAATAATTAGTGTTTATTGAGACTATGACCTCAGTAAAATTATTAATGCAGGCGTCTCCAAAAGTAATTTTGATCGTATATACTAATGTGAAAAAACTGTAAATATTATCAAAATATCAATCATCGTGTATTTTCTTAGGTTTCACTTACACTTGTGTGAACTGCATGTTTTAATTTTTTTTTCTTTATTTTTATCTATCCTCGCTTGCTATACAGCCAGTACCTAACCGATCCGCCGTTCCAACTCCTTGTCTTTCTTATCGATTGCGTTCAATTTTATCGGCAACGTTAATTATTTGTAATGGATTTTAATTAGTTAATTAATTAATTTAGTTCGGCGCGGGAATGCGCCGTCCTATCGGTCGCTTTGAACCTTCGGCATCTTTGTGAATCATATATTTCTTGTAATTATACAAAATCGTGTTGTACATGTGTTTTAATTTGAACCTCACTGCCGCAGATTGGACGATAAGCTGCAGATAGATAATCAATTCATGTTAATTGATCGGCTAGGGTACAGACAAAAAATATTTTTGTATAAAATATTTAATTTACTTCAAAATTTTTATCAGATGATTATAATATTTTTTGTTCAGCATCATATGTTTTTTTGCATGAAAAATTTTGTTTTATAAGCGCTTGTTAATTGTGACGGAATATCAAATACATTTAAAATGAATTATATTTATTATAACCCATTTTCAGGTGTCTATGACGTGGCCTGATCGCACGCTATATACAAATAATATTTTCTGTTCAGTCATATTATTTAATCATTAAAATCCAAGGATGTCACCAACAAAAGTTGTTAACTCTATGTTCACCAATGCAAGTGTCTGTGACAAACGCAAGGATCCCCTGTAGTGGGTAACATGGAAACCATACAAAGAAAAGAATATACCCAAATTAAGAACAGATATTTAAATACATTTTTATGCCCAGAATCGAACCCAGTACCTCTGGAACGGCATTCCGAATTCCTATCCGCTGTGCCTTACGAATAGTCAAATATACAACTAAAGTACTGTAGGTATGGATTCAAAATGGATGAATCGTACACCCAACCTCTTAAAGGTACCTTGTCGGTCAACTAAATACTTAATTCAATAATGATACGGTTTAAGCATGTTTAATCGACCTCGATCCATCTGTGCCCTATCAATTTAATATAGACAAATTAGCAGAGCCAGCAAACAGAGGAACTGAGTAATTCAGTAATTGTATCCACTAACAACGAATTAAATAGTAATCAATAGAACTGGGCCCCGGGCGTGGGACTTTTAATATCGACGATGCGGGCACGACGCGATTTTTTTATTTGCTTTGTTTTTAACTTTTACTCACATTTTGTTACACTATTGATTTTTTTTGGAACGTAACATGTAAGTGGTCGTCGTTATCACTGCATATCAGTAAAACCAATGACGTTAATAAAATATAAACAAAATTTTGTTGGTAATTGCCAGTAACTAATCTTTCGAATCTAGGGTTCTTGTGTACCCCCGGCGTCGATTTACATTCGAATAGGTGTTGTGTGACATTTTTTTCAGGTCATCGATTAGTGTCGTATCAATAATCTTTTAGACAATTTAAGATTACATAATTGCTTATTTATCTGTTTACTTAATACCAATGATATTTTAAATTAACAATAACTTCAAGAAAAACGTCTAATAATGCTTTCAACGTTGCACATTTTTTTTGTTTCTGCAAGCAATATTTACTTACTTTCATAGATTATTCCATTGTGTATGCCAGACATGGCACAGGGATTAATTTTAAGTGTATGTATTCAAAACATTCTCTTGAACATTTTCTAAGCGTTATAGCCCTTTTTAAATGTTTAACGTCTAAGTATATTATTATGTATAAATATAATGACCGATAATAGAAATAGGTATTAATGCCTAAAATAATTCCGCGAAGTCTTGATGTTTAAATACACGTGCGGCTTTCAAGAGCTATTGTTTTAAATGGTACAGTGAACAACGAAATTAGATTAACAAGGACGGTCGAAGGCATATTTGATATTTAATACAAGTTATATAAAATCGTGGTTAGACTGCGTTTAAATGGAAAAGATTGTTATAATGCTATCAGACGTTTAACTTTTACGTCTGGTTTGATAAAAATGCTTTTTTTACTTTCTGGGATAGTGGAACTTTGTTTGTGAAAACTTGAATTTATAAGTGCATCAAATGTTCGAATTATAATAGTCATTCTCGAGGTTTTTTACTCATTTAAGTTTAACTTAATACCATCGTGTTATTTAAAGAACGCGATACATAAATATGTCCGTGAGTGTACCCCAAAGTTCGAGGCCTAAATTAGCGTGTTTAGGTTTATGTTTGTCTTATTCCAGTAACCTTCTGTCTGATTGTATAACATAATGGCGTCTCTATCGATTTTGTACAATTAGAGCGAGACATGTGCTAGATACTGCCAAAAAGCTGCCCTCAATTCGAAGGTATAGAGTTTTATTTCAAGATAATGATAATGCTTAATCGGTTGAGCTTTCAGTACTAAATCGCTAGGTCGATTGCGATTAAATTTTATATGGTGATAGTTTAAGGTCTAGAAAAGAATATAGGTTGTTTTTTAGAATTCCAATGGCATGTTATTTCGTGTCGATTACTAATTCAAATATTGGAATGCTATCATAGCAGAAGTTGTTAAAATTTATGAGCATTTATTTACTAAAGGTATAATATATTTTTAGTCGTAAAGCAGTTGGAATATCAAATAAACTGCAGAAAATATGTCTATCCAGATTAGTGTAACTATAAAATATTCCATTTTTGTAATAATAAGTGTAAATCCGACCCTGGATCGGCAATAATCAGCATCAAGTGAAGTAGGTACTAATTACCAAGCAGAGTGCAGCGATTAATGTGCAGAAATAGCTGAAATCGATGCACTCATTATGAAACAATTTATCGCACCTCATTCAATACCACGTTGTTATCGTCAATTAATACATTTACATACATTTTGTTATTTTGTCATTTTAAAATTCGTACATATTTCTCTATTGGATAAGGAAGACAAATATTCATCTTACCTATTCATCTTAGCGTGAAGTTGTATAGCCTATAGCCTACCTCGATAAATAGACTATCTTACACTAAAAGACTTTTTTAATCGGTCCCGTAGTTCCTGAGATTAGCGCGTTCAAACAAACTCTAAGCTTTGTAATATTAGTATTGATTGTGTCCTAGTTGGAATACAATGTTATGCCATGACGTTTCAAGGCATCATATCGGACTACGAGACACTTCAATACAATTGTAATGTGAACAATCTAGGATTCCTAGGTCATTCACTAGGAATCGTTATAGGTCATGATATAATCTATATGGTAGCACTAACACAATATTGCACTTATACACCAGATAATTTATTCTTGACATGTTATCTTACTAACTGACCTGACAGATGTAGTTCTATAATTTATGTTTGTATTAAAATATAATTAAAATAAACTAATTAACTCCGCGTGTCAATCGATGATTACAGAGTTCGATTCTTGGTCATGTCAATAATTATGTGACAGATGTTTGTAGTCGCGTTGGAAGTGTGTATAATACACACACACAGACATAATATACATATTAATATTATGTGTGCTCACAATATCCAATCTCTATTAGAGTACTGTACGAGATTTTAAATAGATTTCACCAATTCTAAAGAACACAGAATTGAAAAGCAATTTCCAAGTTTTAACGTAGGTATGGTAACTTACTCGTATATTAAAACCACCTGGTAGAGTAACAATTGCTTTGGTTTCTATTATTATACTTCAAAACCACGGCATTAAATATCAACATAAAACTAAAGATAACTTACAAACAATGATTCAGCAATGTCATGTTTCAAGTTTAAATGTATGCTAACGTATATTAAAACGCATTCTACCACCTTAGGTAGCTTTTACTATACTTAAAAACTATATCATTAAAAAACTACGTAACACAAACAATGATTTAGCAACGAAAATTCAAAGTATCCTCATACAGTAGCCACCGCAAACCTACTTTGCAGTAATCAACTTTGCTCTGCCAACGCACTAGGAACTTCTAACAATGCATCCTACTTCACTAACTCTTTATGTCATTAGTTAAATAATGCAGGACATCGTCGGACTTCGCGCCGCCTAATGGATTGTCCCTCAGCTCGACAACTTTGAGAATAAGCGTGGCTTCGCAAGTTGGATGGTCTTTACTTGTAATTTGTAGCGTGAAAGGAAGCATGTTGGTAGTATGATAGGAACTAAAGTCGTTGAACTCCTAAACGGATGTTTTGTTAGCTTCTTAGACATAAGTAAACAATTAGGGATCTGATAGACATTTTTTCTGCCTAATATCAGTATTAATGCAAACGCAAAAATATACTACGCGGAAGCTAGAAAAAGCATGCCTGCTCAAACCATTAGAGGTATAATGTCTTCATAGCAAAAGTTGTCTATTACCTTGAGCATTTTCTAAAACTTCATAATTTTAATAAGCAAGAAAATCTTGTACTCCGTTGGATAGTATTTCATAAAAAACAATCACACACTCTGAATCATATGGATTATTCAAACCCAAAGATTTAGGAAATTTCCATGTAGGTACTAGGAATGAATTATTTATTCAAATGTCTAAGGAATCGAGGATAGCAGGAGCGTCAAATTAAGGCCCATTAAGGGTGTTGTAGACCTAGGAAGTACATTTAGGAAGATCTTTGGAAGATAAGCTAAAATCAAGAGGCGAAAGGATGAAGACGTAATGCGGAGAAAGTTTGTTGATGTCGTCAATGCCAACAAAGGGTTGCATAGTCCAAAGTAAACTCATGACAGACATGGGAAATTGCAAACTTAACATTGACAATTTTGACAACTATTTCAGTTTTTATACTCTAAAAAATTGTTCTATTCATAGACCTTAATCATTAAGAACTACGCAATTTCATAAATAGTTTTATTGATAAAGATATGTTTTGAAATTATTTTTGGAGGGTAGACAAAAAAAATTAAATTTTAACGTCTTTCTTGTTTTTGTGTACTATCCAAGGCAGAGATCCTAGATTGCTATGAGTATGTAACATGTAACGGTTTTTTTAGAGGGTAGACGAAACAAATTGCAACATCGGACGGTAGACTAACAAATTCTAATTTTAGCATTTTAATCGGTAACTTACTTGGTGAATCAGCAAGTAAATCGCTGTCATCCTGAGAGGGGGATTTCACAGACCCCGGGGACAGTTTGACGGGCGCGTGGGGTGACGTGGTGGCCCCGGAGCCCACGCTGCCCGCACTGCTGGCTGGCCCGGCCTGCGCGTGCGATGTCGTGATCGTGATCTCGCCGTTCGACGTCGCTAGCCTGGTGAAAATGTCGTAACATGTAAATGTCGTGACATGTAAATGTCGTGACATGTAAATGTCGTAACATGTAAATGTCGTGTCATAAAAATGTTGTAACATGTAAATGTCTCTCTATACTTATCTACTGTTTAAGGTTTTAGTTTCCGGTTAAGGCTTATTTGTTATTTAATTAGCATTAAAATGTGTAGTAACTTAAACTAGTACAAAACAAATTATAATATATAGTAATGTAATGGGTTCGTGTTTAGTTGGTGCAGAAGTTGGCAAAAATAATTTTCTCAAGTTATTGTTATTTTTGTATTTCTACTGTCTAACTGCGTAATAATTTTGTTTTTATTGAAAAAAACAATATATTTTTATTAAATCAGTCGTTCGACAATAAAACACAAATTAAATTACGCCATTTATTATTTTTTACTAGGGTAGTACAATGAAGCTTACTTCTTATATTTACTACTTGATAAAAGTATACCTAGTGGTTTGCAAGACAAAGTAATTACGTATTAAATACCTTTTATAACCTTCAACACCCTCCTTAATAAATCAACTGTTTAAACTTGGAGAATTTTAAACAAGCATCTGGTAGCACCTTTATATTACAAAGATAGATGTTGATGGATGAATAGGATAGATGCAAGTGGCCGTTTACTATTATATTACTATTAGTCTTTTACTGCTTATTAAAATGTAAAGCCAAGTTTATTGTGATATAGAATTCAAACTTAAAACCTCCAAATTAAGGACCAATAATAAAAAATCTTCTAAATGAGTAAATGTAGGTTTCAAAATATATCATTAATTATATTTACAACTAATAGTAGTTACTAGAAAGAAAGACCCAACTGTTAAAAGTCCTTGTGCGTAGTCGGATAAGAGCGCAAGATTCAGATTATTCCTAGAAACCAACTTTCATACTATTATACTATTCATACTATGACGCACTTTAGGTTAATAACAATACTGTTAACAAATCCTACTAATATTATAAATGTGAAAGTTTGTAAAGATGTTTGGATATTTGGATATTTGGATGTTTGGATGTTTGTCCCTCCTTCAC
>LGAG01000889.1:371658-386176 GCA_001278395.1 Lerema accius | reverse complement strand
TAGGATTTCCTTTATATTGTAAAGGTACTTAAAGTATTTAGTCCCAATTTGTTCTGATAGTTTTGTTAAAATCAATTTTAAAAATAAGCACTTATTTATTTGTTAATGATTTTCTCTTATTTTTCTTAATTAAAACACATTTTTTCTGGAAAAAAAAATATCAAGTTCATATTTTTATGTCGAATCTATCCACAATCTTATACGTTATCATAGGTCCGAGTCCACAATCTACATGACTACGTAGTATTGATATACTTAGTAGTTCAAAATGAACTCCCAACTGATAGACAAGATGGAAAGCGAGTGCATGTATTTACGATTTAATTTCCATTTCTTTATCTCAAAATCAGTTACAACTGCATTAAATATATGCATAATTATGATAAAGACACGTATTTCGAAGGCAATTTTATTTCCGTAGACATTAAGTCATTTGCAGCGGTAGTTTAATCTCCAAGTGAGCCTAATTACACGTAATAAGCGGGAACGTTGCCTTGGGCGATAGCATCACAATCTAATTTCTATTCCTTTTATAATTCTTGATATATTACGTAATATCAATTATTATGGTGTTGTGAATTTACCATTATTATTCACATTTCTTTTTCTGTTGAAATTATTTTAAGTGATATCATTATTTATCCCCTTGTATCGATATTTTTATGGGGCTTGGTGTACGTGATAACAATAGGTACTTTGGTTGGACTTTTGATACTATCATCACCCTTGATTATTTTGTAGGCCAACATATAAAAAAATATATTTTTTAAATGTCTTTGTCTATGACTAGAACTACAAAACTATAAACATGTAAATTAATAAAATATCTTTGACAACAGAAATAATGAAACTAAAAACACTTGTAATTGACATACCTCGTATAGTTATAAAAATCAGTTATTATAAAAAGAATAAATTCCCAACAAACGTTATGTTCGTTGTTCGTTATAATTTTATGATGCTTGCATGTTTTTCTATAGACTAGGTACTGAATGCTTAATTACGTAGTGCCTAATTACGTGTAATAAGCAGGGAAGGGCGCTACCTGCGCGATACCATCGGCTTCTGTTTCAAACGAATTGAAATGCTAATACCGCGATAGGACATTACTCATAAAATTAAAAATTGTAATTCACTTAATGTCATTTGTAATGAAATATGGTTCAGTTAGCTCACAGTTATCGCGGTTTCTAATGAATTCTTTTGTTTGGTTTGTAACTTGCTAATTACTAAATGCTCAATGATAAATATAATAACATCACGAAAATTTTGAATTTTTTATAAAATTGATATTTTATTTTTTATTAAATTTTAAATATATTTTTTTAACTAGCAATTTTTACCATAATAATTATGTTGAGCAAAGCTTTTACGAAAGCTTCGCCTATTGCAACATAATTACAATATTTACAAATACATTATAGGTAATTTAATATTTGTGTAGATACTTAACTATAAGTATGTATGTCTTAAAGTTTTCTTTCTTATTCTATGTTATTACTTTTAACATTGAAACTTTCCACACGAATAATTTTATCAGTAAATTAAGACAAACATAAAAGCAGGTCTTTTTTATATAATTATGGTTTGACTAGACAAAAGCATTATGGGACACAGTAAATTATGCACCAAGTATTTTAGCATCTAATTTTGCAAAATGCTTACAATACTTGTAGAACAACACCCGTTGATTAGTACAGTGCTGTACGGGAGTGTGTCGAGTAATTACACTCATTGTCACATAATTACAGCCGGCATTTGTCATTGCGCCCACGCTGAACAGAGCTTTATCTGTTTTAGAATACCACTAACCTTAAAACATGAGTCGTAAGGTCGATACTCGGTTGAATAATTCTGGGTTAAGTGTACGTGAATTACACTGATACTGATGAGTACTGTTTTGGATGTTGTGGTCAACGCAACCAAGTTTATTTAATTAAGCATTCTGTACCATATTTTCCTTAACGCATTCTAACGTTAAATTTACTAAATAGATGTCAGTAATACTTTTTACAATGTTTTAGAAGCAACACATTTAATTTTATGTGAGCAAAAAATGAAACTTAAGACAATGATAAAACATAAGAGTAATAAAGTATAATTTTAACGTTGAACCTAATAAATATTTTAGTAACAGCTTTGTTTTAAAGCTAGACAATTTAATTACATTCTTGTAACTCGTAACAATTTAAATTAATTTGATAAAGCAATAAGTCTATAAAATGCTAACAATACTTGTAAAACAACACCCGTTGATTAGAACAGTGCGGGAGTGTGTGTCGAGTAATTACACTCATTGTCACATAATTACAGCCGGCATTTGTCATTGCGCCCACGCTGAATCGAGCCTTATCTGTTTTAGAATTGCAAGTAACCTTAAAACGTGCGTAGTTAGGTCGATATTCGTTTGTCTACTATTTTGCTGGCATTAGAGTAAGCGAATTTTATTGATAGTCGTGAGAGATTGTTCTGTCTTTTGCGGTCAACGCGAACAGGTTCAACTAAATTGATTGTTGAGCATAATTATCCTTAATGCGTTCTAATAGTTATTTAATTTATTTGTCGGTTGCATTGAAATGGAAGCATGGAAGTACCTAAATTCTTTTAGGTTTTTGTCGCTCTATATCACGTGAATGTAGATAACATTAAAATTCAATGTGTTATTAATTATTATGTAATTCTATACCTAATTTACACCTAATTATTGTTTTCAATTTGTGGTTGATACAACAATGTTTTCATTGGTTTATAAAATCCAGTTATCAGTAACGGATGGGCCATTAGAAGCTAAAGGAAAAACTTACCTATTCATGTTGTTCATAGAAGACGCGGCCGCCGCTGCAGCATTTTCCCGTTCACTCCTCTCTCTGCATCCGCTGACAAATCGTTCGAAGTTCTCCCGCTCCTTATAATGTCTATCAGGTCGGGGTGACGACGACCGTCTGCCTTGCATCTGTTGCGGCATGTTGTTCTGCTGCACCGTTTGCAGCAAATTGTGGTTCGTCGGCTGCTGTTGTTGTTGCTGCAGCGCTTGGAGCAGCTCTTGGGCGTTGGTCGCGCCGTTGGACAAGAAGTTCGGGAGCCCTGGATTGAGAAGCGCGTTGGACAGCGTAGGGTTCAGCATGTTTGGTCGGATGTTCTGCGGTTGCTGGGGATTGGAGTTGAGGAGCTGGTGAGGCTGCGCCATGGCTTGCAGGTTGGCGAGGGACGTGGACACCACTTGGCCGTTGTTGAGAGCCAGGTTCACCATCTGGTCGTTGGAGTTCACGTGGTTCACCGGTATCGTTAGGATGGTCTGCGTTGCGATACCTGGTTGGAAAGACACTTGGCATAAGTTTTGAGTTTAAATGTATAAGGAAATAAGACTAAAATGACAATTTACTTCCTCTAGTTCATCCTCTAGTTTATAACACTGAAATCTAACGAACCCTGTGTCTTCTATAACCATATTGCGTTCAATAAGAAAATATAGGGAAACTTCTGCCCGTTTTTTATTCAATTCAATAAATACACCTAGTTGAATTCAATTCGCACATACAAAACACAAAAATTTACGTGAAAACTTCTTTAAACTGTCGCCATTTAGGTCCTCAGTTGATAAAATCTAGATACTGTTTAAAGGATCTCACCCTGAGACGTTGGTATCAAAAGCTGCGCGCCCTGGATCCCCTGCACCAGCTGGCCTGAAGCCAGGATGAGCTGCGGCATCGGAGACGGCATCGCCGGTGGCAGCATGTTGCTGTTGGTGACCGGGTTTGGAGAACCCATGCCTGGGAACGATATACCATGTTATCCTTCTAATAAAACAAATGTTAAAGTGAAGATGTTTGGTTGATCGCCTTTTCTTTATGCCCTAGTGATGATGGGTTATGATAGTGGGTATGAGTTATGATTTTTAGTAACATGAGTATACCTAATCAAACAAGCTTGCAGTGTCACCATCTCCTGTCCTCCATGGTTAACGTGATAAACATCAAATAGAATTACAGGGAACCTTAAGTTGGTTAGTAAGTCCTGTCTGTAATAAGTGATAACGAAAATATTAGTACTTTCATTATGATTGACTATAGTACTGCTAATAACATTTTCTATTTTAACGTATCGAAATAAAACGCGTCAGACATAATCTAACACTAAACATGAATGGTATGGTAGACTGCAATTTGAAAAGACTATTCTATTAACAAAGTTATGATAGAAAATTACTCAAAATCCATCGTCAGCCGAGCAAGACTAACTTACCGCGAACAAAACGGCCCCAACAAAATCTAAAACATTATCAGCACGTCATACAAGAACGTTAAACTCGGCATTAACATAACATTCGTTTATACCATGACATTTCACATTTTGTAATAAATGCTTTTTCCTACGGCGCATCAATTAAGAACCGAAAAAAATGTATAATTAGCTCTATTAAGACAATAAAACTCTTAATGATACCGCAACAGTCGTAATATCCGTGCGTTCGTGAAAAAATATGTAATTATACTCATTATTTAAATAGGTTTTTTCTTCCATTAAGGCATGGCTTTAATGGGCGTGCTGGCAAGCCGCTATCTCGGTTTCATTAATCGATTGGTTTCGGTAATCACCTAATTACTATCCACGTGATTTCCGTTAAGAGTTTTAATGCACAAACCGTGTCCCTCTGATTATCCCGATCTGTCTATTTCTAACCTAATTAGTGGTCTACCCTCGCGGCGAATGAGACTATTTGAAATGGTAATGTGCTGAAAAACTGTACTCGTAAATGGATACCTACAGTGTGGGCAGTGACCGTCGCAGCGCACGGGTTATAAGTGCAAGTGGTGAGATTTAGCGGGTTAATTCATCTATACTTATAAATGTAAAAGGTTTGCTTAGAATTCGTTTTTAAGAATAATAGAGATCGAGTGTTAGAGTTTAGGTATAGTTAAAGTTTACATGGACAAGAGTAGTAGGTTAGGTATTACCTACTATTAATCTAATTAATTTAATTAGTAATAGGGAATTATTTTGGAGGCAGAAAGAAAATGATTTCGAAAAATATATTTTAAGTCTAATTTATTAAGTACTAATTTCCATTATATCCGTAACTAGCTTTTTACCTATACACCATGTTTGCTAAAATTATGTACGACTCTAATAAATGCTACTTAATGAACCGCCCCGAACAGTGCATTCCAAAATAGCTTTTATCACTTCTACATTTAAGTTAATTTTACAACTAATCTCTTTCTATTAATTTCGTACTTATTTGAGGAGCTTTTATCAAACTGTCACGTGGGTATACAAAAGTTGTAATGAGAATAAATTTAATTTATTAATTGTTTCTAATTTGTTCTGTTATATTATAAGTTTATTACCCGACTACACCAATAGGAGGGTAATGTTTAAGGGTATTCATATTAAGTAAATTTCTTTGGGACGCTTTAAAACGTCAACTATTTTACGAATTTCAATATTTGGGATATCATTCCATTCGTCTTCATTGTGAAAGTGACAGACATTTTTTTTTTAATTACTTTACCCCCAAATTATCAGTCAGTTTTCTTAGTAGTCGGGTTTTAAGGTCTTTCCGGCAAAACGGACCATTTGCCTGAATAATTCACATTTTGCTATAATCTTTCAAAATACTTAATATGAAAACATTTTGACTTGAATATAGCATCATCTATCGCCATTATTACAAACATGAAACATTATAACACTTCAAATACATTCTGTGACTGACCCCAATTGGTTAAGTCATTCAGAAGTTATACGATCAGTAACAGATACAAACAGTTATATATATAACCATTATATACAGTTACAAATGAACCTTGTCGAAAGATACACTGAAGTGTAATTCACCTCATTGACGAGTACATTTGCCATGTCCAATGAATTATCAATGGTTTAATATTGTTTTATTTTCAATAAAATAAAACAGCCTAATAGAAATTCATCATAGTACTTGAAACAATGATTGAACCGGACCGCAAATCAAAATTCTGGTAACTACTGAATGATTATTCCGTTCGGAAATTAAACAAAAAATATCCGTTGAGTTTTGTAATTAGAAATGTTTTATTTGCATTTGTATTTATTTGTGGCCTTATTTGAATTCGAAAGAGCAAATTTAAAAACCTAAAATTTTACTATATTGAAAAATCATGCTCTAACAATTTTATTATGAAACGAAATCTTTTTCAATTCTACCGAGCGCCATATAATATATGGCGCTCGCCATATATTATATTATAATCTAATATTACCTCACATATTATAACTCTATCCAGCGGAAATAAGACGCTATCCGCGTAATTTTTTTTGTCAAATGATGTAGTTCAAAAGTTTTGAGTGAATTAACTGATGAACATTGGAATACTGCAAATCCCAATTTTTTTCAAGCGTTCGCACTAGTGATGACTTTAGGGTTAGGTTACGGGGAATTCCTTGTTTTGGAGGACAGGTCATCTATTCTTACGACGTTTAGTTTCACAAAAAATTACGTGCAGTGATAAAATGACATGATCAAGTTAACTAAATCCAAATGCAATAGTCTTATGTGCCTGCATTATTGTAAAAACGGCACCAAAAATTTAAACCTTACTAAAGAGAGTCACAAAAGTGACCCGTCAAGGAGAGACTCGTGTTCAATAATGGGCTGTTAAAGGTTTGACGTCAGATAAAAATGAGCTCTTACCTGGAGCGCTAACGCTCAAGTTGAGCGGCGAGTTGATGACAGGATTGGAGGGCATGGAGGTGAGGCCCTGCAGGTTAGCTGCCAGCTGGGACATCTGCTGCGACATCTGCTGCTGAGTCATCGGCATGTTCTGCTGCATGTTGGCCAGGTTTTGCAGGTTTTGGAACATCGACGCCACTGCGGAAGATTGACGTGCTTTAAAACATACATTACAAAGTGCTTCATCAGAGAATAGGGTAACAGAAGTTAACCTCTTGTATGTTTACCACACAGACCAAAAAATATAGAGGCAGTCTTCGGAACATAGAAGCGTAGTAGGGAAAAACATAACGTTAACAACAAATGACAACGTTTCCCGGTACACTTCTCGGCAGACCGTGCTTGGTGATATACGTCAAATCGTAAAAAAAAAGAAAAAAATTGACCTCACTTTTATGTTCTGAACACTCAGTCTATTATTTTTTTGGTCTGAGGTTTATCATTATCTTAATGTAATTATGTATTTAGTTAGGTAAGTTAATCGTCATCATCGCCATCCTCATCGTCATGTTTGTTCCGTTAACCTCAGGTATCTTAGTTTCCGATATCTACGCTAGGCACACACATTATCTTTACTCTTTTGTTTTAAAATATTTCCGAAGAACAACCGAAATTAGTGTCGGTGAACAGTGTATGTGTGCGTTTAACTACTGTTAATCTCTCTATAATGTGTTTTCACTCTTTGGCTGTTCTTAGTTAGAAACAGTTTCTAACTGTCGACATTGTCTATTTGATTGTATGAAGCGACTGCTTCAAGCTAGCTTCAACCAACTGCTTGAAACTGCCGTGGATGGCTTGAAGCAGTCTGTCTATGAACAAATCCATAAACAGGGCAATAATAAAGAAAATACTCAAGGACCTAGTATAAAGTTGAAAAGTAAAACTAATATCTATATCTATTGCGATATGGAGTGCAATTATTTATTGCACCAAAACAGTGAAAGTGAAACGAAGTTTCAGGATTTTTAAATTGCCTAAATCAAACTAAAAAAACTGTCAAGTAGGGTTAATGCCTTATAACGAACTGGCTATTAAACAAGTTTGGGATAAACAAAATTAAACCTTTTGATATATAGCGTTTTATAATTTCAATGACAGAACTACTTAGGTATGTATTGCCACTTTTCAGAGCGAATCGCGATTTTATTTGCGAAGAGGATTTGAGTACTCGTAATGCATCTTTTGAATCAAAATTAAAAGCTAAAAAACAACTTACGTCAAAAAAATTACGACAACAAGTTCAAAATTAATAGGTGGTACTGAATTTGATACGAATAGGAATTAATTTGAAGCGCCCACTTCGTAGTAAAACCTTTTGAATTTTTATCTTTACAAGTTTGTCGTAATATTACACGATAGCGACGTAAAAATTGTTAATTTTTGACGTAAATTATTCGTATAATACGTATTTAACTGGTTGCCTATCGATGTCTACTCATGTATTGAAAAATTATATTGTGAAACCTAACCGTTCCTCTTTGTTTTCTACCAAAGGAATGCTTGAAGTTCTTTGATCACTTTATGAAGAAGTCTTCAAAAAGATCATCTACTTATAATGCAGGCTATACTATAAAGCCCGAAGCGTACTTAAAGTTCTCTTGATATTGCATGAGTTAAAAGGCGTTAATTTAATATAATTATAGTAACTTAGTTACAATTTGATTGTTCCAGGTCTGGACATCACTAAACATCCTCAATCTCTGCATCCCTGTCTGTAGTACTAGGTTAAAAAGAGATAGATATAACGTCAGTACGAACTCACTGGAGCCATTCAAGTGCGGCTGGTGTGGGGTGCGCGCGCGCGGCGACGGACTTCGCGGCTCAGCTAGCTGGGCCCGCGCCCCCTCCGGCGAGCTCGCGCCGCTTTCCCGATCCGACTCCGCTTGCTAAGGACAAATACATTCAGTTACAACATACTCTAATAAAAGATAGATTAACTAGTCATTTAATATAGAAATTACAACAAATTGGGGGTTGTAGGCGCCGTAATAACAAATTTTACAAGCTTTTATTTAGTTTCACCTGTCCCGATGTTTGTAATCAATCATCTTACAAGTTAAATTTTACCCACTTCCCGGTGTCCGATTGAGCTAAAATTTTACACACTGGTCCAGTTCTAATGACAATGCATGTTTATAATAAGCATGTGATACTGCTACCAGGATTGGCTCCAGACGATTGAACTCCTCAACGTTAACAGTAGAGACTTGAAAGGACAATGCCAGAAGTTCTATAGAACTTTGCCCCATACAATTATTATCGCGTACAAATATGACAAATACGCCATTTTAAAGATAATTTAAAACTTATCACTAATGAAGTGGTCAAATTCATTAAAAACTTGCCAATTTACGGAATTTTCGCCATTTTAGCCGGAAATACCATTGCTAAATATAATAAGTAAAAGTCTTCTTAATTTAATTTTTAATCGGCAAGTTGTTTATGAGAATTATAACAGCATAAGGGCCCTAAATTCATTTATTTATTTTTCATTGTTTTATGTTTCCTGTACATCACAAGTTAGGTGGGGCAGGATCTAACATTGTCCTTTTGCACTTTTTAACTTTTTAGTTCTTTTTCTTATTAACAAGTACTCGTAACAAAAGCTTGTTTTTTTTAATTCCTTTAATTTCATATTTATAGCCTAGTTTATTCACACAATGACATATCTAATTTTATAATCCGTGGAGCCGTTTGGATTGTAGATAGTGCTAAAGAAATAGAGACATACATACGCTCGAAAAACATTACCCTATTTTTAGCGCATTTGTTTGAGAAATATTTGATTTTGAAATAATTTGATAGTGGTACGAGTATAACGAACCAAAGAAAATTTCGAACGCTTGTTCTGTTCTATGTTTTCGAACATAAAAATTAATTAATAAGTTTATTAATTTCGTTAGATTCTTGTAAAGTAGAACAGAAGGGTTGTTATCAGTGATGCATGTTGTTAGAACGTTCGTTAGTTGTGGAATGACTCATTCAATTTAGACTCAATTACATCCTCCGTTGTAGGATTTGTGAATTATTCTGTTTTCAATATTATATTGGTTATTACAAGGTAAATGAAGCAGTGATAGCCTAGTGGTTAGAACGTTGGTCTACTGAACAGAAGTTCTTGAATTCAAATCCTACGGCACACACTTCTAATTCAAATCGTTTGCTACAGTGAAGGAAAACATCGTGAGGAAAAACATCTGAGATTTTTCCATAAAGTTCTCAAAGGTGTGTCTGCCAATCCGCACTGGGTCAGCGTCGTGGACTATGGCCTGTACCCCTCACTTTGAGAGAAGACCCGAGCCCGTCAGTGGGACAGTTATGGGTTGCCATGACAAGGTAAATAAATTTTGATTACGATGTCTACGGGACCCAAGTTTTTTGTAAAAATAACTGGTGAGGGATGAGCTACGATATTATTAAGGTACCTAGTTTTATTCAAAGTGAGGAACGAATAACTCCTATAGTTGTTGATGCTTCTATTGTAGGTACAATAAAATATCTCAAATGTAATTTGTGTTTTATATACGTACCTACTAAAGTCCTGTAAAATTTTCTAAAATATTCTAGGTAATAAAGTAGTATGAAAGTAATAGCATCTTTTAAACTAATAAACAGCGCGGCACAACATTAGCATATTTTTTTTTAATTCCTTGGTTACGATAATTCGTTTATTTATAAATCGTAGAGCATTTTTGTTAATTAGTCAATAAATTCAAAGTCACAAAAATTATTAATATCGTCTAATAAACTAACAACGCATATTAAAAATAAAATCAATCTACATTTCAATGGAATTAGTTAATAAATTAAGTATGTTAAATTTAATCCTATATAAATACAATATACCTATTTGACTTTCTAACTGAAACTTCTGCAGGTAAAAATTTAGCTTTAGGTAACAGCGTTTAGTTTCGCCCTTCCCCGCTAGATGTCATTAGGTGTTCGCAGTGAGAGCTTTAAGCTCATCTTGTTACGGGACGGAGTAAACTTTTAAGAGACTTTGCTTGTGTTTTTTTATTTAAATTACCGCAAATAATTAATTATGTTACAATTCATTTAAGTAGTAAATGTATGTTTTATTTTGTTAAAAACATGTCGATTAGTTTTGAGATTAATAAACTAACTATTTATTTTATCATTTCCATTCAATGATAACAATTGGAAGTTTGTATACTGTAAAATAATTTAAAAATCTTTTTTACATTATCCTAAGTCCAAATAACTCATATTGCTAGGGACTCTATAATCCTATGGCCTCAACCCATCAACGGCCCACTGAGCACGGGTCTCTCCTCATAACTGAGGAGGCCTAGAGCATACTTCACCACGCTGCTCCAGGTTTAATAGAGGATTTAATAGCCGCCCCAGGTATCGGAAATCTTTAAGATGCCCAATAGTCTTCGACATTGTTTAACGTTTGTCAGCTATCTATAACAAATGGGATCCATGTTTTAACACCCTCCAAAGCACGGAAGTAAACAATTTAGCACTTTACACTTCTTCTCCAAATAAACTTTTACCATGCCAAGTCTAAAACTCAAAGTTAAATAGTGATTTAAGTCCCTTTGCGTACTAAATAATATACTAAGTAATAATTAAGTCACATAATATTGATGACCACAAGGAAATATCGACTGTACCTATGTAATTAAATAATTACATATTATTTTATCGAATGCAAAGATATTATGTTTCTCATATCACAAGGCCGAACCAGTTCTTTAGTAATTATTACACCCATTAAATACGGTTTATTAAATTACTTCAAGGAAATATTATAACAAGTTAATTTATAATGTAATTATGTACTAGGTACTTATTTATTATTAAATGTTTAGTACCTGCTAGTAAGTTTATTATGCTTTATATTCATTTCAGGTTTAATTTCGTTGTTTAAAGTTACTTAGAAAATATTGCGAAAATAGTTTGTAACTAACTTAAAAATAACATTATTATAATATTAAGAATATTATTAATATAAATTATAAGACCTAAAAGCTAAGTTAAAAGACCAATACCAATTTTTTATACGTTAAACAATTTATGAACCCTACGAATAAAACTAGAAATTGCATTTAATTTCTAATAGAATACGTCTCCCCTATAATGAACACGAATCCAAAGACGCCTTCGTTGTTAAAAACCATCAAGCGCTTTAAGCTGAAGAGCATGCCAAAGAAAACGTACATACATACTTACATGCATTAAAAAACATTACCCTTTTTCTATCGCAGTCGGCTAATAACTAACCCATACAAGCTAAAAGGTAAGCTTAGTATATAATTTGTGTAAATCAATCGATATTATTATTTATTACATAATTTAAAACTATCAATGCTAACTTATCGATTAGTAATTAAGTATGGCCTTGGTAGAATAATCGAGTTGATCATTGGTTAAGTAATTAATTTACGTATGGTAAAGCAGATAATTATGTTAAGACGAGTTTACGGTTTGCTTATCCGGTTCCAAGATATTTCTTATGATTTAAAATAATTATCGATTTGTATAGTTTTAAATTATTGGTTTCCTGTTGCTACTAATTATATTAGTTTTTAGAGGTATATTATGTTTATGGCGTAAAATTAATGAATGAATTATATTCCTGAAGCTTATTTAATATTGTTAAACTTAAGTTAATATGCGGATTTATTAAATATGCCTACGTTTATCCTTTATATTTAAAGATAGAACAGTTACGTGTGTATAAATATTATACCTACTTAAATATTTTAATTCAAATCGTTCAATAAACCTTTAAACTTTAATTTTTCTTAATGATCCGCCAAGTTAAGTTGAAATTTAAAATAAATAATCTATATAAATGAATAAGGTATACAGAAATTTACATCACGCAGTAATAATAATTCGTTTCTATAAATAAAAAAATTAAAGCTTAATTTTCATGAAATGTGAAAATCTTAAGAATTATAAAAGACAGTGGTTACAATACTCACGAACGACAATGTCATTCTCCCCACCCCGGCGAATAACGGGTAGCTTCAAATTACTCTACTGTAATTATCTCATTGTACAGTTCATACTTTAATTCATAGAAATTAAAACAGCAAAACCGCCGACGTCGGAACTTCGGCAAAACTTTCTACGACTATCACTTCGCGTTTTATCAATACAAAATTACAATACTAGATAATTATAATTTATTACGCTTTAATTAACTTTTATATTATGTTAATATTATATAAGTAAAGTCACTGGCAACACACATTCCGCAAGAACAATTCTAGGAAACTTCGACGCACGTCAAAAGTTATAGCGTTTAAAAAAGTTTAGTTTCCGAACATACGGAACCGCGCACTGTAGATACCGCGAAAGAGGAACACGGGCACTATCGACAAAGCGTTCGCGTATTTTTTTTTATTTTTTCTTTTTTATTTATTTATCAGCGGCCGGCACACATACAGCCGCGCGGGCAAGTTGCACGGCGCGGAATGAAAGCGCGTCATCAGTTTAAAAAATCAACCCCTTTCGTGGTGGCTTGAAAAAATGCGCCCCCGCGGGGAGGTGGGTGGTCCCACCGAAATCCTTGCCAAAGCGATCACCATCGGCTCGACTTGTCACTTGTCGAATAAGCATAATAATTAGAGTTTTCGATTAGTGCTTTAATTACTTTTTTATGTTTCCGTTCGCTTTGCCAGCTCTTTGAATAAATACCGGTAATTACTCAGACTCGCTTCGACAAATCTTGGCTCGTTGTCTCGTGGAAAAATGTCTTTGTAAATAATTTTAATCGTTGTTTCATTATAAAATGGTAATAGAAGAGTCTATTGTTATTATGTGCAAATGTATTCATGGTTCATGTTGCTACATATAAAATGTATGTAACTTAGTTTTAGATTACCATCTAAAACGTTCTTGATACTTTTAAAAGTGTTAAGTCTTTTAAATGTTGTGTTGTGAATAAACTGCCGCAGTTTCCTTGATTCTGTCTGTTTATCTGTTGCGCTTAATTGAATCACTGAGCAACGAGAGCTCTTAGCTCGCCGAGTTTATTTCTTTAGATTTTACATTAGTACATAGAATAATACTAACTTTGTAAAAAAATATTATGCGCTGTGATCAATCGAAGTACCTACTTTTTCATTCTCTTTAGTAGCTAACGTTGAGAAAATGTATGCATATATTTTGTTAGTTGCAAAATTCTAAATTATTTTCTAAAAAGAATTTTACAATCAAAAAATTATTTTTAAAATCCGAAAAAGTTTTGAAAATATTTTTAGACAAATGTTGCAGCTTTTGACCGAATTGATTATATCAGTTTACAAACCGGTCATTATTATGACCGGTGTAGAAAGGGAAATACAGGGATAAAATTTAATGTACTAACAACCATAGCTATGTTATTCAAACGTATGGACACGAGAGCGGCCCGAGCGGGGCGGGAGCGAGCGAGCGGAAAAATTATCACCAGCAAATAACATTCGAAATAATCAGTGGTACACGAAAAAATCAGTAATTATTCAGATGAAGTTGGACGAACGAAGGGGGTATGGGGGCAAAGGCCGGCCAAAATAAAAACGGCGTTGCGTAGGGGTGACACCCCCTCACCCCTCGCCTGTACAAATGTTATCTAACTGCGTTCGCTTCGCGCTTCGCTCGGAATTAGCGCGCTCGAACTGACGAATTTTCAATTTGTACTCCATTTTTTTCTCGGATAGTTGGTCCTAATGGAAAACGCTAGGCCATCAGGGATTCCGTCTGCCGCGGCCCGAGGCCTCGCAGCAGAGGCGCGCAGGGTTAACAACGCGTCGTTATTCCCCGTCAAAGGCGTCATCGCCGGCCACA
>LGAG01000889.1:359444-371311 GCA_001278395.1 Lerema accius | reverse complement strand
ATCGGAGGACGTAGTCGTAGAGCGGTAAGGTGTGCGACATTGCTAGTGTGGCGCGAAGACGGTAGCCGTCGATCCGGCCCGGTCCGGCGCGCTGACCGTGTAATCGTGCCGTCCGATACACACACGCACAAAGCGTTTTTTACTGTGGCCGTTCGGAGGGTGACCGGGGGTGTTGGGGAGAGGAATTGTGAAAAATACTCGAAAAAAGGCGAAATTGTAGCAGATATATAATTAAAGTCCGACGTACAGTAACAGCGTACGGCGATGTATTATGCAGACGCGCGAGGGTGTCGCGGCTCGAGCGGCCCGCCAACTCCGCAAAGCGAACGAGAAAAATTAATTGAACAGACAAATTCGTATGTAGGGAGGCGGATTATCATTGGCGAGTTTAGATGCTAACGGATTTTGATTAGCTTTTTACACATTCCACTTGAATTTTTCGGTTTGCGCGATTGGAATACGATGTACCTGCTCGCAGTCTGAGCTTGCAAATTATGTAGGTCAATTAAAAGTTATTTAGGATTTAGTTCTGCAATATAAATACCTTTAACGAGCTGACTAAACTAATATCTCTAATTCTTTGGATGCTTTAGATTTCGTACTGTCCGGTGACAGCAATTGTATAACAGAAAAAATTACATAAAAATTTTCATTCATCATATACATTGTATAATGATGAATTTTGAACAATTTTACCACAAAAATAATACGTCGAAATGAATCACTTTTCCTTGCCTTTTGACTACAAAAATCTGTATTACAATGTCAATGCAACCTACCTTCAATGGGAAATTGTAGCGGTAGTATGTATGTATGTCCGATTGTCAATTTATTCATAAATTTGACTGGCCAACAGGACATACAGACACACGAGTCAACCTCCCCGCATCTCCCCACAAAACATCGCGTTCTAAATTTGTTTAAAAGCACTTACCTTAGTAACAAGTAACGTAATAACTGAACTCATTGTGATCGAGCACAGCGGGGGGCGATCGCGACAGATGTTAGAGGGGGCTCGCGATTAATTTAACATTAAATTCAATAATAACCTCCCATTTATTGCGTAATTTCCTTCCAATTACCTTTCATTTATCGCTCTGTAACCGGATTGCGATGTGATCATCGAAGTTGTTTTGACTAGCGACTATTTTATTGATAAACGTTTTTTAGGAAGTTTCAAATGATTTATTTATAATTGAATTATTCTAAAAGTTGATTGGTGAAGGAAACTATGCTGAGAGAATCACAGCATTAATTTAATGTTATGTCACGAAGCTACTTCAATAGTAAACGGATAGATATAGACACACGAACATGGAAAATTGATCTTGGTATGAGAATAGCAAAGGTGCTTAACGTGACAGCATCTTTCATTGTCCATGAACATCGTGATAAACCTTGAGTAGGAGTGTAAGATAGACCATTGGTTTGTTAGTAGGTTCTGCTACTAACTCAAGCCCAGCAGTGGGACAACACCTGGAGTTAGAAAAAATATGATTTTTTTTTTACATAACAGTCCATGTTACATGTCTGTTGAATATCAAACCCGGATCTTTCAACAGGGTCAGCATTACCAATTGAGTCATCAATAGAAAATTTAATCTACTTACTATAATAGAAACTCCCGCGCATGCGTCATATCCCCTACCAATGGCCCCCGCCGCGCATGAGCACTTCTACTCGATTGTACGTTTTGTTCGTTCGAGTACCAAATTTGAATTTACGAACTCTATTGTCGAATTTTAAAGTGGGAACGCAATTAACAAACGTGCTGATTATTTTTTCCCGTTTTTTTTCTAAGAACAATAGGCTTAGATTTTGTAGATGACCTTCCGAATTGTTTCACGTTAAGTATACGCGTGGTGGTACAAATTATGTGTAATTGTTTGGTAGAACACCATCGCTTTTTGTGGCAGTTTTTAACAGTGATGTTACTTTGAGTAGATACATTACCAACCATCCAACCGACCTGGTTAGTTGGTTAGCCAAAATTCATTATTCTTAGATGTTATTAGTGCTTTCGTTTCATTAGGAAAAGCTCATAATGTCTAACGAATCCGTTTTGAACTGAAATTAAAGTCTTAATTCATGTTTTAGGAAATAATCTATATTTTATGTTTACAATTTTACGCTTAAAACAGGCGCGTTTTGCTAAAGGTATAGTAAATTAATGACTTATTTATAATTTAGAAAAAAAAACAGATTTACGAATAAAATTATCGTAAAGAAGATTAAGACGCGGATACAATTTAACGCAATATCCACTTCCAAATGTATACCATTTTTTTAATAAATATTTTTTAATTTGAATGCAGACTAATTTTTCAGTTGGTTCCTAAGGATTTTTTATCACCCGATAGGTATGTCAAATTTTTTACAAGGTATAATTTTATAGCTTCAATAAATCCATTACATATCAGGGTAAGATAATAAACAGCAAGTAAAAAACCAAGTTAACCACTCCAATAGAGTAAGAATCACTCTTAATTTCTAAATTTGAACATAAAATTGTGCACCTAACAGACGAACACGTGAAAAACTAAACTTTTTGTACCATCTACCCTATTCATGAATACATAACGTTATATATTTACGAGTATATGATTCGAATAAAAGCGAGTTCAATCGACATATAGGGGTACGGGCTGTAGTTTTTCAAATATGCAATTTACTGATTTAAAAAAAGAACTACAGGGACGGTCTCCCGGTCCATGGAAAATGGCTGAAAAAGGAAGAAAAAAAGTACAAAAAAGGTACAAAAAAAGTAGAGCGTGCAGGTATGGTAAGTATCGAATCACCCCGCGCCCTTCGAGCCTAATTTGTTACGTGGCATTTCAAAAGGGGATTAAGCACAACAGACCGATAACTTTTGAAAGTGAATAACGATTCTGTAATCATTCTTTTAACTTGGTTCCTTTATCTTAACCGTTTTTCTGTGGTGTATCGGGTCAACGACATATCTTTCCGTGCAAATAGGCATGAGTGCTGTCAACTATCATTAAGCCAAAAACAATTTCCCATGCTTATAGTCTTAACTATGTGTTAAATAAGCACTATTTTAAAAATAATTCACTCTAAATTGTCAGTGCCATTTTATCTGTCAATATGTATGACATTGACAATTCCTACGTATTTTACTAAAAGTACAACATAATTTTTTTACTGTGCATACACCTACAAATTATGTAACATATATTTTTATTATGAAGACAGCAAATTCTTTTCAAGTTACATTCTTAATTATTAACGACAAAATTGTATTGAATACTTCAATAACCTCAATTAAAAAGTGATTAAAATAGTGAAGAATTCACACTGTCATTAACACGACTATATAAACACATTTCATAACTGACTAACTAAACCAAATAACCCAGTATTTTATGTATACCTAGCAACACAGGACACATATTCTTGTCAAAACCCCCACGCTTTTCCGGTCCTTAACACTAAACAAATAAGCAATAAAATTCTGTACACTTTCCCAATATAGTTTACAATATTTTATTCAACCGTATAGGCGAATAAGGACTTTGTTACATAATACATTATAGGGAGTTATTATAAGCACACAGAAAGAAACAAAAGCTGCAATTAAAAGCTCCGTTTGCAATTAAAATAATGGCTGTCACACCTATAAGACAATTAGGTGGCAGGAATAAATTCTATGTTTTGGTAGCCCGTTGTGGGCATAATTAGGGCTAATCAAAAAAAAACTAAATGCATGGTAATGGTACGTAATGGCTAGGAAAGGTGGTGCTCAAAGTTTATACCATATTTTGTGTTATCTTTTCCAATTTTTTGGTTGAGGTGTATTTAATTTACCTTCGTATTTAATTTAATTGCACTTAACCCGTTGTAATTCGTTGTGTCACAGGTGAAATGGACAACACTAATAACACAAGACGAAGATGTAATGAACACAAAATAAACGTCATGTTAAAACTTTACATGAGTGAAAAAAACCGCCACACGAGTTATACTTTAGTGTCATCAGGCACTAATAGCGATATTTAAGAATAGAGTACTAAAATATCAACCACAATTACATAATGTTATTGTCAACGCGCTAATTAACGCGTAAGGTGCAGATGACGTAACAGAGCGAATAATCATAACGGATCATACAATCTAACTAGGTTGGTAACGTAGCTAATTGTATTTAACGGTGAAATAGGTAGCTGGAGGCGAGTTTGAGAACCACTGGCCTGTTTCGTGGTATCAGAGCCCGATGATAATGAATGTGATTACATTCGGGGTTACAGAAAGCAGACCCACTGGGGTGGTGGTACTTACCACTCGCTTCGTGGTAGTAATTAGTCGTGAAGGCTATAGTGTCGTGTGCTTTTATTAGGATTTAGAAGGTCTGTGACCTTAGAAATATTGTGATGATGGAATATTAGTTTAGTAATTATATTTAAGGTATACTTGTACTGAATTTGGTTGGTTTCGGCTTTACTCGTAATTCCTCGAGGTAAGGTTTTATTCACAGACCAAAAAATATATAGACGCAGTCTTCGGAACAAAGAAGCGTAGTAGGGATAAACAAAACGTTAATAACAAAATTAAATATTAACGTTTCCCGGTACATTTCTCCGTAGACCGTGCTCGGTGACATAATGTCAGATCGTAAAAAAAAAGAAAAAATTTACTTCACTTTTTTGTTCTGAATACTGAGTCTATTAGATTTTTTAGTTAGCGAGCTGAGCATTTTTTATTGCAATTATTTTCCCAATCTTTAAATTGTGAAGTGTTTAGTCAAGACTATAATATATATTATGTGTATTAAAATCAAATAATTAGTTTAACACGACTATAATATCAACAATTTTTCACATTACCATTGGAAAAGTTTTATAGCAAAGGAGCAAAACAGCGAAAGAAAGTTCTCACCACATCACGATCAAACTACGTGTCATAAAAATGAAATTATTTGTAAATTATAATAACCACATATTATATATATTTTAACAATACAATTTCAACCTTAATACGGTATTATTAGCACTGCTATTACTACACAGCTAATTACCAGCTATTAAAATAAATAACCTGAAAAATTGTCTGTTCAAATATTTCATTCAAAGAATCATTCACCGAATTTGACCTGAATTATTTATTCTATTACCGATGGAGGAAATTATTTCAACAATCTAGATAGGCCTCTAATGAAACTTCTAATGGCGAAATAATTGAACGCGCTACTTTTTAAATAATAATGTTGGATGGAAACGTCAATGGTAATTTGGTTATTTAAAAGGTAGATACATTATTGTATTTGCCTTAGTTCCTATGGTGAGATTATTACTTGGCGCAATGACGCAGTGGTATATTACTGAAGCCCCGTTCGATGGGTACTGGGTTCGATTCCCATTGAGGCAGAAATTACTAAAGAAAAAAATTAAGAATTTATTTCTCTAGTGTCATGATAGATCAGACTTATAGAAGAGTTTTATTACATTGAAAAAATCCTTTCAAAAATATAAAAAACTTGTATGAACTGAAAAAAATTAGTAAAAAGCTTTGACTCTACGCCAGAATGCTAAGTATTATGTAAACTAGACTCTATCTCATGTGAAATAAAGATCAAATTCTCCCATGACAAACTAACCGTCTAATAAGGCGTTAACTCGAAGCGTCGTTGACACGAAGTCGGCAATGTAGTGTTAAGTGTGACTAAATATAATGAGATTGAACGAATCAATCAGTTTAGTAGAGATGATTCAATCACGCAAGGATAGATTGAACTATTCTTACTTGGGGTGTTGAATTTTGTCTATGGCAACCGTAGGTATCAATCAAGTTGGTTTCTCAGGCCAAAAAATGTATACTCAGTCTTGAGAAAAAAGTTTTTTTTTCTTTTTTTTACGATGAAAAAATGACCTACCTATGTCACAGAGCATAGCCTGTAGAGCAATGTACCGGGAAACGTTATCATTTGATAAGTACGTTATTTTTTTTTCTCCTACGCTCATTTGTTCCAAAGTCTCAGTCTTATATTTATTCGTCTGATTGGTTCTTATTCACATTTTTTTTTTGTATTATCTTCTTATAACTTAATTTATAAAATCTTAGCGTAGGTAAGGTACCTACGTACTCGTATATTTGTTTGTACACTCCTCTTAAACAGCAAGACCGATAAAATTAATGTATGAAGTGATAGCACTTGGTGTGAAAACATAAAAACGACCTAATTGGACCATGTTTTCCGATTAAGAACGAGACGGGAAATAACTATCGTCGACAATAAGGATCCATGAAATATAGCGCGTAAAATACTCTATCTTTAGTATAAACGATGAATGACAATAACTAGTAAAGAGTGAATGAATAACATTCGTTCTTTATTAAACGTACTTCATTCATTCAAAAAACACGTGTCCCGGTGTCATTGGCGCGATACAAATGTCACAACATTTAACACATCGATTCGTTCTAAAATTAGGGGCGTACCAAGAGCGACGGGGAACGACAAACTTTAATAAGGCGTTGTACACACGTACGCACTCACTTACCAGTGTTTTAAACAAGCAACTATTTATACATACTTACGAAATTGTATCAAAGTCGTCTGTAAATAATAGTTCTCAAGTACGACATCAAAACTCACCTGACATATATTTGTGAGGTTTGTTTTACGAGTGCTGCAGAAATTAAAAAACAACTACATGATTATGTACAGATTTTTCGTGATATTAGCTTGTGTTTAAATAATAATTTTATTCTTTATGAAGTTGTGAAAAAATGTACCTATATTGAATCTATACTAATATTATAAAGCTGAAGAGTTTGTTTGTTTGTTTGTTTGTTTGTTTGAACGCGCTAATCTCAGGAACTACTGGACCGATTTGAAAAATTCTTTTAGTGTTAGATAGTTCATTTATCGAGAAAACTTATAGGCTATATAACATCACGCTATGATGAATAGAAGCGAAGATATAATGGAAAATGTGGACAAAACGGGGAAAATTATTCATATTTGAGGGCTTCCGTTGCGTGCGCTGCGAAAACGGTTCAAGATATCAAAAAAATATGTATGGAAGAATTATTCCGCTTTAAATGTTTTAAAGAAATGTCCGCGACAGTATATGGCTATCTTTTAAGATTAACTCACTAGAAACATTTTTATGGTAATCAAATTTGGTCGAAATTAATCTTTGTAGGTATATGTGTACGTTTGTAAGTCCTCCACGCTCTAACCGTTAAACGGATTAAGCTGAAACTTGGCACACAGATAATTTGCATCCAGGAATAGGACATGAGATTGATTGTATCCTGATTATAGGTTCCCTTGGGATAAATGCAATATATTTTTTGACTACTCTTCCGCGTGCGAAGCCGTGGGCGTCGTCTAGTGTATGATAAAGGTTAGAAAACACCTTAATATACATCAACTTTGGATTTGCGTTACAAGTGAATTTAGTGGAAATGTTGTTGATGAAAAGAAATACACAAAAATCCTAATAGGTAATAAAATATTAGGTAAGTACAAATGTCAAAGATTTTGAAGTTTCAGTTTCCCTCACCGTTGGCATACGAATATAATCTCTACTTAAGCATAGAAAATAGAAACTAAGGTTATTTCACCTAAATCACCGACTTAAATATGTGTCCAAGGCACAGGCAAGCAACAAAATGTATCAACGTGTGTAAAAGCCTAAAGTGTCGCTGTATGCGCCGAGTTATTTCATTATACACTAACTTGCAGTGTCGTAATAGTGTCTGAGTAGAGGCCGGACTAAGCCATTAAGGAGGGGAAATTAGTGCATTATTGACTGATTTCCCTTTTCAACTAGCTGATAGACGGCACTTCGCGTCGGCTTTTCGATTTAAAATACTGACTGGCTGTTTACTCCATTAACTTTCGATTATATTTGGCTGTTCTAGGAAAAGTTTGACAGGTGAATTGTAGATTCGATTGGAATGAATAGCTACGTGTTTTGTTAGTTTAATCTAGTATGCTTGCTTGACTAATAAACACCTAAAAGGCTGTAAATTTTACCCAACTACGCTAGTACCTGTGTATGTAAGTGTTTTAATATCTTTGGTGAGTTATAGACCTGAAACGGCGTGATGGATATCATCATATCGATTGTCGTTGGATTCGTCTTAATAATTAAGAGACTTATTGAGAGCTATATTTTTTTTAAACTCATCACAAAGAAGTCAATTATTTGTTTTTATATTCATTATTACTAGTTCCATGTCTGCCTGTATATCTTTGTAGGTACTTGTTTGGGGCATCCTAGTCCTAGCTAGTAATAGAATTAACTTTTGAGGACTTTTTCTAAGTCAATTTTATAACCAATAAGGAACTATTACTTTAATTTTAAGAATGAACTTTAATTAATTTTTAGTACCTATTGCAGATACAATTTCTTATATTTACTACAAACTTTGGTACCTATTAATTATCTAGGCACAAAACACAATTATCTATATTTAAAGTTATCTGTAGAAAACTATTTTTATTTCAATTAAGTATTATAAGATCCGTGTAAGCTTGCCGACGAGCAAAGAGGTGTATAATGCCGAGTAAAATTCGTAATTGGTGAAATCAACCAAATAACATGGTAACAATCAATTTCAACTAACTATTACATAGAAAACGAATCGGCCGACCATAAAGAACCCGATAAAATTACAAAAGAAATCTATAAAATAATTAAAACTTCTAATCGCACCAATTAGTGGGTGGATTTATGGTTTCACTTATTAGGAAGTTATGAATGTAACGCATAGGGTTGGAAATAATAGAAATAGGAATATGGATTTGAAAAAAGAATTCGAAATAACACAATAAATAAAAAAAAAACTTAAAAATGTTGCCTGTAAAATCTATGGAATAAAAAAATACGGACCTACAATTTCTTATTACCTCGATAATTATTTCGATAAATCATTCATGATGCTTAGTTTAATATTGGCTTATACCTACAATTATTCTGGCATACATCATCTAATGTCATCATCATCATAATCATTATCATCATCATCATCAGTCTCTCCCTATAACTAAGGATATAGGGATAGGCCTAGAGCATACACCCCGCTGCTATAGCGGGGATTCGAGAGAAAAGACGTCATAGCATACGTCAAATGAAAGGAAAAATCGCATAATATGGGTATACTCGTAGTACCTACTGCTATTAGGTCGGCAAAGCGTTAGTACAAAACACTTTGTTTAATGAACCAGCAATAAAAACTAATTGGGGCCTACGATTGGTACTGATTTTCGATCGACTATTGTTTATATTCCAATGGATTTAATAGGCATTTAGTAGGTATAACTGCTTTTAAATGAACTCAGGTTTTCTACGTTTTCTAGGTTTATGGCAATGTGGCGGCATTTTTAAATAATAATGGGTTTTGACGTTTAGTTGACAATACAAGTTTTCCGTATATACAGTGGTATAAAAATTGGGCATACCAAACTCTCAATACTGTATTTTTATTCAAAAAAAAAAGTTCTATCACTCGATGGCGCAGGCACTAAACGGCGTAAGTGCATTGAAAGATAAAGACATACCAAAGTTCACGATATTTTCAATCACTTGGCTTCTATAATCCTATAATTAAGGGATATATAATTCTTTTACTACTCGTATGTAATCACTAAGCTGACCTTTTTCATTTTTTCATGATAATAAATTATTTTAATAAAATTAACACTAACATAATTTTAAGATTTTAGCTTTTTTTACAGTAAATCTAGTTAATTAGATATCTAATTTAATAAAATACATACTCGTACTACCTATATTCTAACGGTACAGAAAACTAATCTAAAACATACAAATACAAAATTATATATAAGTATACATGAATATACAAAATAAAACTAAAAATATTACTTAGAAATGACATTAAAAATTATATATATCAAAAATATAATTATTTAAAAATCCAAGGCAGGCAGTCATCGCACTAAGAACGATAACCCTTCAAACTTTTCAGTTGCAACGAAAAACGATGTTTGTAACACCAATCTTATTATGGTCGAAGTAAAACTCACACAAACCAACATGCCTACACACCGATAGCACACATAGCCCCGTCGGTATCAATCACGAATACTTACATTGTGGCAATTTAATGATCTCAAAATAATGTAGTGACGTGTCGGCCTTTATTCAGCGGCCAAATTAACGAGAGATGAAACTATGCGATTATAGCCCTTGACACCACGAATTAAGAACCTCCCATGTGCCAAATATAATAAGGCAGCGGATTTAACAGCGATGTTCAAACTGCGAGTGCGATAGTTTAATTGTGTTTATGCGTTCACACTTTGCCATTTAGACCTTTGAATTGACGTTAATGTTAAGATTAAATCCAGAGAAATTCATTGTTGTTCTGAAAATTTATTGCTATAAAATATAACCAAATGCATTAATTCTTAAAGCCTATGCAAGCATATTATTACATCGTTCTACTTTTGTGATAGGGCCAGAATAGATTTTGACGTTTATGTGACAGCCAAAATTGTTTGTTTTGGAGCAGTGGAGTGGATATTAAATATCCTAAATAAGTATATTAAATTCTATGCAAGTTTTAACATAAAATTATAGTGCAGGGTATGTATAGTATAACCTTATGATTGTTTACCAGTTTAACACATCAGTTATCTAGCTGAACTACTGTCAAAAAGTCCTGGATTCGATTCACATCGAGGCAATTAAAATGGTGAGTTGAAATTCTATTTTCGATCACTATAATATAGTTCACACATTTATGTTCTTATCTTTGTATCGTAAATCGTGGGATTTACGATAGGGAATGTTGATGTAATTTTAGCGTTATTATTTATTAATTATTTAACTTAAATACCTTAATTAAAAAGGTTGAGAGTCTCTGACCACATGAGATCATGGTTGGCTCACTTGATTTATTCCTTTAACCGTCTTGACCTACATTCGTGTATTGCCTTTAATTGTTAATAAGCATAATTAAAATGCGTGTTAAACATATACGCATGGAGGAACAGGACAGGAGTGTTTTATTAATAAATCAATGAGTGTGGGTCGTTCCGAGTGGTTTAGCGTACCGGGCGAGGTCAGTGCGGTTTGTGAAAAAAATCTGTAACAAAAAGCGTAATGTATAATGAACAGGAAAAGTTTTTGTTTTGTTTGTAATTTTAGTATTTAGCGAAAATTACACGCTTTAATTCGTTAAAGTAGGGAAAACATTGAGTTTTTTACTTAACAAATAATATTGCTACGGATTAACCATGTAACGATCAACAATTGGGTAATTTAGTTAGGGACTAAAATTAGGAAAGGATAAAAAAAAATTTTTTTTAGCTTTTGCTTGATTAACCAAACCACTATATAGTAAGTGGTCAGCTTAGCCCATAGAAACCAGCAACCTACGTCTATCTAGACTATAAGAAAGAAGAGAGATATCAGTTAGGAGAGAACAGAACAGATAAATAAACTTCCTACTATTCTTTATCATAACTAGTGGACCCGCCCACGCTTCGCTTCGGTAAACCTATGCCGAAACGAAGGTAAAAAAGTAGCCTAAGTTACTCTTCAGCTATCCGACAGTGAAAGTCCCGTCAAAATAGGTTGGCCGTTTCAGAGATTAGCCGGATCAAACAGACAGACAATAATTAAAAAAAAAAGTTATTTTGGTATGTGTACCGAGTATACATAACAATGCATAAAGCAAAAAGCGGCTATTTATAAAGAAACACTTAAATTTTACTTAGTGGTATAGATTCATAGTCAATTTCGTATCTTAGTCAAGTCCGCTCATTTGTCGCTTATTCCATTAAACGAATACAATATGAGATTTAACTCAGAAGCATTTAATACAAACTGTTATTAACAATCATATGTTAACCTTCAGAACAACCATTAATT
>LGAG01000889.1:336113-349912 GCA_001278395.1 Lerema accius | reverse complement strand
ACTGTTCAAAAATAAAGTATACATAATAGTGTTTTTAGTAATCAAAATGCTTAATACTATAAATGTTAGACTTAGGGCCAGTTTTTTTTAAATAAACAAATATATTAATTTTTTAAATACTGTTTAACAAACTTTTTTTCTTGTGAAAAAATTTGGCAACCCTAGATTGGGGCGGCCTAAGAAAATATGAATGGATTGTATGAAAAAAGTTATGGAAGTTATTAGAGTTACTGATGGTAATATATCAACGATGAAACATTAACACATTCTGATTATAAACATATGTTGTTTATTAGTAGGGACTCTACTTGGTCTACTGTAATACTAGGTTCAGTTGTACTGTACTTTATTCCGCAAAATACAATTACAATTTTGATTTCTCCTAAACAACTTCCGAACCAGACAATAATACAACTACATAATTACATATACAGTAATCAAACGAGTTCCATATCAACTTAATGAAACCTACATTACAACTCGTACTTAACATTTCACCGCAATTAACATTTTAGCACGATAATGTTAAATAAATAAAAGATTATTAATAATCAATGGCATTAAATTACATCAAAACCGGAATGTACTGAGAGGTCTTCTCGCAAGGTGTCTTTACACGGAGGGAGGGTCCCGACGACATTAATTTCACGAAATGAACCTAATTTACATTTAAATAAGGACTTGCCTTAGCGGGGATAAGTTGTGAAACTAGCGGCCCGGGGCACTCTCCTTGCCCAAACCAGGGATATTTCATTACTATAATTCAATTCGAACGATATATTACGTGTGTACGTTATATAGGATTACGTAAGAAAATTGGTGCGTGTTTTGCGTGATTTATAATAATTTATATTAATAAAACTGACTTTACTTTGTACAGAATACTAGTAACTATTAGGGGATGTTTAATAAAATTGCGGATTTGTATATCGAAAAAGTGCTCTCATAGAATGTGAATACGAATACGATTGACATACGAAAGAACCGAATAGTTGTAATCCATACTCTTCAAATCGATGACATACACATAGATATATTTTTGACGTAACACCATTTAATTGGCAGCGAATTTATATATATTTTTAACTTATTCATACCATCAAAAATTAAATTATAAAACTATTTCCCGTACGAATTATTGGATCAATGAATTCGTCTCTTTATTTCGCATAATTGGGTATTAAGGTCTGGAGCAAATTTTCGAAAAATATTTAGCCATACTTGGCTCCGAGCACCATTATAGAAAACCGAGTATTTTAATTGAGCCGTTTTTGAGAGCTTCGTAATATAAATAAGCGAATTACGGGTTAAAATCACAGCTCCAACTTCTGGGGAACTTTTTAACAACGTCCGATTGAATCGTACCGCGAAAGAGGGTCATCAATAACAAAATTAAAAATTCCCCAATTTGAATTTTAATTGCGTCCGATTATAATCGGGGCCCGCGAATCGGCAGCCCTTGCTTCGCTTTTTTAAGAGTCATCTCCTAAATAATTCATCCTCTGAACTTGCTCAAACTAGTTTCGTCTGGATTGAAGCGGTTCGAGGCGGCGAGGGAGTGTAAGTTTAATCCTTATAAATTTCCTTTTTACACAAAGCAATATAAGTAATTAGCATAATTTCGTTGAGTAAATGAAATATGGTAATGAGGGGAGGTGTAACCCCTTTTGGGGGAGGCCGGGGGGAGTCGGCCCTTCAGTCGCATCCTTATTGATACTCGTCACCGCCCGATGTAGTGATGATTACAATTAAATTATCCGCTATTCAAAGACAGCCATTTTGTTTTGATTCCCCGCTTTTCAATTCGAATTAGGAAGTTGTCCTAAATCTTGGAACGATTTCAAACTTGCTTCCAAATACAACATTGGAAATTGGAAAAGTGGAACGTTTTTACTTTTAAGTGAAATTTTACAGGTTTGATGAATTTCTTAGATATTGAAGTGAAGTGAAGTGCTGTATCGAATCGATCATTATCTTATGTAACAAAGTCACGAGACAAATCGATAGTTTGTTACGATCGTTTAACATTTTATGTAATCTTAGATGGGTGACCGCTAGTCGCAAATTTTTTTAGTGCTTACGTTCTTCGATTATCTGAAGAGTCTATTTCATGTCAGTTTCAGTTTTTTATAGTTAATCTATAAGTCATGTCGATTCTCTATTGAAGGAACAAACCTTGAGACACTCACGCTGGCAACCTGAAATGGAACACGCGTTCTTTACAGGGCCATTTCTGGAACTTGACCATACCCAAACATAATCTAACTCGAATTCTTACGCTCTTTTTCTTAGATTCACAATATATTCCCTTACGGACAGGTAATTAACTATTGAGAAAACGACAAAAGATTACCATCATAATACTATAAAGTATCTTCCTATTAATTTAATATTAATGTAGTAATTCCTGTTATAAGCAGCGTATTGCAAGAACTGCTCCGTAAAACCCGAGAATTCTACTTAACCGTTAACGAGTCAATTATGTTGAGTGCTTAATTAATTAAGTACAATACGTGTTAATAAACCTAATAAACATATACACACATATAATATATATCCGGAAAAGCTCACTCAATATAACACCAATTAAAATCTAAGTGCTAATAAAATTCGAAAGGAATCGAACCGACGAATGCTCCACTTCGTGAAATGCCTGCGCGATAAAAGGTCTTCGAAAACACAATACCCCGTTGTACCCTCGCCTCCATGTTAGAAAGAGACAGTACATCTAAGATGCGACGAGAGCGAAAGGAACGGAGACCAATTCGAATTAATTAATTATAATTAAGTTTTAAGTTGACGCGCCGGTTACGAGTAAGCGTAGTCTTTCGTTTGTTTTTGTGTGTGTGTGAATAGTTTGTGTGTGTTCTATTATCGATTTGGAACTATGGCCAGAGATAATGAGGTGGGTAGGGTGGCGTAATAAGTTTTTGAGGTCGTTGGAGTTTGAAATGTTATCCAGTATAATAGGGCCCGTATCTCCTAGTCTATTTTGCTGATATGCGCCTTTTAAATTTTGCCGGATTATACGCAGGTAATTTTGGATAAACAACTTGATAAGTGATTTGGGAATTTAATGGTAAATTTTGCTTTAGTTTTCTGCAACGCCCAGCATTCGATTATGGGTGAAAGACAAGGGGATTTTTTTTCTACAATCTTTCTATGATATCTTCGTAGCACAAGAGAAGCACAATATGTGAAGTAGAAGTAGCTTGGGAGTTTCTTGCCGCTTCTTTTAGTGATTTTCTTGACTTTCAAGTTCATTTTATATCTCCAGTTATAATTAACATCATGTTGAAAATTTTTGAGTATCTCGGAATATCTAAATAACACTACTATTAGGGCTGAAAAAAAGTTTTTTTTATGTAATGAGAATAGCAAACGAGCTTGCAGTGACACCATCCCCTACCGTCCATGGACATCGACAAACCTCAAATAGGACTAGAGGCAGACTTTAAGTTGGTTAGTAGGTCCTGTTAGTGAGTGTTGTTAATGAGAACATTAGTTGATCATTTATTTAGTAAAGGGACTGTGAAAGTTAGAAGTGTCAGTATATTTATCTATTAAAGTAAGTGTTCTAGTCTATTTCTCTAATCGCGACTAACATACTCTAAAACATACTAATAATGTACAAGATTCGGTATACGATGCTGCATTTAAGAGTAAAAACGGTTGGCTAACTAGCCGGTAGTCAACGGTTAAGCCATCTTATTATATTTTAAAAAACGCAACACGCTCACATAATTTAAAACGAACTATTAACGTATAGAATTTGATATGAATGTTCTATATTTAGTGTACAAACGATCGGCTAACTAGCCAGATATAGTCAACGGCTAAGCCATTTCTGAGCTACGTAGACACTAACATACTTTAAAACGAACTATTAACGTATAGAACTCGGTATGAATGTTCTGTATTTAGTGTATAAACGAGCGGCTAGCTAGCTAGTCGGGTATGGCCGAGCGGCTAAGCCATCTTATACATTTCTGTGCTACGCGCACGCACTGCAGTGTTCCGGTTTGAAGGGTAAGAAGAGACGGCGTGATCACATGCATACGGCTCTACGAAATATGGACGAGCCAATGAGCCAACTATCTTTGGAAATTATTTCTTGTGCCAGGCACTATGTAGATATTTCTTGTACAGTTTAGTGTAACTAAATTAACTGGAAACTAAGTAAACTTAAAAAAAATCCTACACTACATTTACAAAAAAGATATAGGTATTATCTAAATATCAACTATCTTATAATTATATCAAAATAATAGTTTGTTTTACTACCTACTCATGTTGAAATACATAAATGTATTGTGATAGTAACTACGTGAATAAATGAATTTAAATTTAATGTAACTTAATGTTTAAAATTCATAGACGAGTGTTTATTTTATCATAGCGAGGTTTGCTTGCACATTTAATAAGCACAGAAACTTGAGAATTAATCGATAAATTTTCTTATAAGTATTTGTGTAATTAAGTTAAATATACTCTGTAAAACTATTAAAATAATTTCATCCATATTATGCTGCTTAAAATTACAGTGTTAAGAGAGTTGTAGAGTCTACATTACCACACCTACAAAATTACACATCATTGCTATAATTTACATTACATTTTTGATAACCTTTAAGAAATAAAACTATGTATAAAAATTACTTTTGCATAACAGAAAAGTTGTAGTAGCATTACAGTAGTCGCTCTAAATCTTCAAAAGCAATCATTCCCACAACATTTTCACCATTTATTAAGACAAACTAACGCACAAGTACGCACAGCAAGTACGCACACTGAAAACTGCATACGAAACTGCCGCATTCGCAATTAACACCTGCTAGTGAGTTCCAGACGACAAAGATCGGCCATATGCGGGGGTACGAATTAGGAGGTCGACCTCCACTATAACAACAGGGTGGCTCCCCCGCTATCGATTTTGGATGAGGAACTGGACTAGAGACATGCAAGCTTAATATCAATTCGAGATAACCTTTCGTCCGCTAGTTTCGCTCTTTGAGCGGCGCGCGGCGTTGCCGTAATGCAGTTGTTGAGAATTGGGTGGGTTGACGCTTGGTAAGAAATCTTGTGTTTTTTATTTACAGGTTTATTCTTACGTATGTTATTTTTTTTTTTTTAGTTGAGTGGTTCTTCCTTGTAAATCTTGATTTAAATAGCAAACTGTCTACGTATTTAAATGTTGATTTTTTTTTCATCTTTTATAAAACAGACATTCATGTATTTTTTGACATGCATTCAGATTTAATACTTTTGTAAACATTTTCAAAATAAGGCTCAGATTTACCTAATGTGGTAGGTTAAATGACATGAGAACTGATACAGAAAACTTCAATATAAACAAAAAATAATAGTACAAACAAAACAAATAAGTAGGTACACCTAACATTAAAAAGACAAGTATCAAAAAATAGGTAAGTCAAGTACATCAGTAAGTCACGGAGGTAAAAAGTGACACTCCTAAGCCAATAAACACTAAACACCCAATCTACAATCTCAAATCTCTAAATTACACTAAACAAACACTGGCCGCATACAAATAAGCGTAAGAAAACATTCCTCATTTAAACAACAAAAAAGATGTTTCGCAACGAAAGCGGGAAGCACTTGCCGATCAACGGAATGAATGGAAGCAAAGGCATTCGGATAAAGTGTCTAACATCGCGCCCGCTTCGTCGAGAAATAAATGTCGGGGCTAAACCACTTGTCACACAGCCTGTGAATAAGATTTCGGAGTACGAAAAGAATAGAGCTTCTATAAAGTGGACGAGTACACTTGTAAAGATATAAGGTAAGGTGGGGTAAGACTAACACACGGGGCAAAACTAACACTGTCTATTATCTCGATAAGTATAGCTTAAATACGAAATTCTTCCAGTCTGTAAGATAGAACAAACGTAAATGTTCTCGGCTAAAACACACACGTCGTTTCTTCAAGTGCATATCGAGATAATAGACAGTGTTAGTCCTGCCCCGTGTATTAGTCTTACCCCACCTTACCTTACCTTATTTTGATTGATTTTGAATCTGAATTCGTCGAATCTTTTGTTGGCCTACACCAAGCTCTACTACCACTTTAAGTTTATCAAGTAAGAAGTCTGTCAAGACGTTGGGATTGTAAGGCCAAAAAAATGGACATAATTATATCTACATAAAATAGGTTTGAAAAACGTTACCCTCTTTTAGCGTAGTAGGATAAAAAAGAAGGTAATTGAACCAAGTCACAAGTTTGTGTAAAAATATTAGCAGACCAGTCCATTAATATTGCTCTTTAAACGATCGTTATTCACTTATCGTTTAGTATAGGTTCGGACCTAATTTAGAGAAAATATTTACACAACATACACAACATAATACAACACAGAATATTATGTTTGCTTGCTAAACCCTCTATCAACACTATGAATTAGTTTAATAACAAAAATGACATCTATGAGTTTGTGAAAATTTCATATTTTGAACTAGTGGACTCGCCTTCGCTTCGCTTCGTGAAACCTATGCCGAGAGGCAAGTAAAAAAGTAGCCTATTTACTCCTTATTACATCAACTACCCGCTAGTGAAAGTTCTGTCAAAATCGGCCCAGCCGTTTCAGAGATTAGCCGGATCAAACAGACAGTCAGACAAGATTAAAAATAAATATATCTTGGTACGTGTACCGTGTAAACATGTATTAAGTAAAAAGCGGTTAATTTAATATTACAAACGGACACTTCCTATTTTATTTAGTTGTATAGGATGCATAGATTACATAGTGATATAGTAACGGTTACTTAAGTATTTATCAAGAGGAAAGAGAGGAGATTAGGATGTGTAAGTGAAATTGATGAATTTTTAAGAAAAAAAATTCTTGATTTAAGAATTATTGAGTTTTGGGTATTTTCAGTAACTGTTTTTGAATAAACTGTATTAAGTGTTAACCAAAAGAATTACAGAACTTACTCGTAATTCCGTATTCTTTGAATACAATGAGGGAATTAGGACGTTCCATTTTATTGAGGAGTTTCCTTCGGCATTTTTTCTTTATAAATAAAACGGACGATAGCAAAAAAAAAATCGACAACTAAGTAATTTGAATTTTTAAATAATAAATAATTAATTATAATCGACCACGAGGCAACCCTGCTACAATCAATTGCTACTAAAATTAAAACTATTAGCAAATCGAATGTCAATGACCACTTAATGTCATGATAATTACATACCGTTTTAGTACTTACATAAAAATAATAATGGCCGACCGAAGATTAAAAATAAATCTTATCAAAAGAGCAAGAGGTGCCTCAGGCATTTAGTTGCGGACAAAAAGTCAGCCGCATTCACTGGATTCAAACCTGGGACCAGTTCCGCTACTAGCGTTTGTTTAATTATTATTATTATTAATTATTATTATATTAGCCTGTTCTGATGTAAGTTGTAATGCAACTTTTAAATTTTGTTGATCTTTTAGTATTGTTAAGTACCTACCTTTTTAACAGATTTAATTACAAAATTTTACTTAATGTCGTTTTGACTTGCATAGGAAATGTCTTCATCAATGCAGGTTTATTTAAACTAGATGATATAACTCACTAAAGTCTCTTGACTTTAGATATCTAATATCCGGAGAACATTTTTTGACTTAGATATTACTATCAAGCTAATTTTCGGAAGTAGCTTTACTTCGATGAGACGCCCAACTTTTTTATGACAACGATTATCAATTGTAGATAAAGGTGGTACACTTTAGAATTGTGTGTCGTGTTTGTGTCGAAACCATATATCAAAAGTAAAGGGGTAGTTAATTTTGTTTTATTTTTATAATTAAATGCATTTTAACATAAATAAACTTTATCTTTCTGCACTTCTTCTTCATCTAAACTTTATCCGTGCTAAATCTCAAACACACTTCTCAAATAAGATGAAATATATGTAGCTACTAGCTACTGTAGCGCTATTAAAGAACACTTAAACCATAAAGAACAGTTTTTAAGTAACTAAAAAAAAACTCAAACAACAACCCCAAAAAAGTCATCAATCGGCGTTACCTTTGTCAATTTCATTGTACAAACTAATTTAAACAAACATTACAAATATGACAGCGCTTCTGTAACACAAAAAGTCTGGAAGTTATTCAACGCGGTCGTGTCGGTAAGTAATCCTTGTGATCAGTTCCCTGCTAACTTCAGACGGCGGCCGCGGCGAGCGCACATATTTGTACGCCACGTTTTTGGCGCTGTTACCCTACCGTTCAACTTTCTTAGGGCTGTGTAATGGTTAAAGGTTTGATTTTTTTTGTTAAGCATTATAGTGTCTTGTATAGAATCGGCTGTTGGTGTAATAACAGGTGGCGAGTATTTGATACTAATGTGTTAGTTTCTTATTAGATTAGAGTAATAAAATAATATATGATTTTGTTTATTGTTATAAATATTTTTTATGTAAAATCGTATACATACATCTGTGGGCAAACCGCGATGAATAGGTATTTTTTTTAGTCTTATCGATAAATTACGGAACAGATTTTTAATGAGATGTTCATAGCTTAGTTTATATCATGAATGTTTTAGGATACTTTTATCCCAGGAAACGATCCTGTTACGCATGCGGCTTATTCTACCTATTATACTACAGTTCTATTTAATTATTATTAGTCTGTCGCTGTAGTTTAGAGATAACTGAGTGAAATGTACCATGTTCGATTGCTTGGGTGTAAGTGCATCGACCGACTAGTTTAGGCAGATCAATCTATGTAGATGGCTTATAGACCTTATATAATACCTTTCCAAAATTTAATAGATAATTTTGTTTAAAATCAAACCTCAAATTTGAACTGTAATAGCACGCCGAAACCAAGAAACTACATTGCTTTCAACAACACCTATAAACCAATTAAACTGTTAGGTCAAAGTAAACATCTTAAAAACATGGCCAGTAACAGTAAAAGTATTTAACAAAGGCAGTCGTTAAACTGCGGCCCATTAAAATAATTTAACAGCGCCAACCCTAGCGAAGGCAATGAAAAGTCGGTTAAGCTAATGTTATCGAGAAATAAAAATGTATAATAAAATACAAACACGGCGCGAGGAAACAATTTGCCGCAGGAGACTGGAAGATTTCGTGCCTCCGACAATCTTTAACACCCACTCGAAAATGAACCTAAACACTTTCTATTACGCTGCGAAATCAAGTGGCGCGTTCGAGCAGAAAATTCCTTAAATTTTCTCGCTGTCACGCTTCGTGTTTGGACTCTATGAAGTGGAGATACGGTTCATTTTAGAGCGGAGGTGTTAGTCGACAATTCAGGAAGAAAAGAGAGTTTTCCGGTTCGTAGGGGCGTCGTGACATTTGTGTTAAGCGGAACCGAGGGAGGCCATTCATAAAGGATGCTCAGAGCTACCTACTACACGTTTGAAAGTAAACTTGTTGGATACATTGAACCTTTGTGGGTTAGACTCCGTCTGTGGCGTTCGCTGCGCATTCAATGTGGATATTATTTTTTGCTGCAAAGATATCTTTCACGAATCGCAATGCTTGCTTTAAACGATTAACCCTTTACTGACGAATGGGAAAATTATTTCTAATATCATGATATTGTTTTCTTGTATTTTTTGGCAAATGCCTAATAATGATGAATGGTCACTCGCGTTTATTACGAATTTTACTACTAGTTTTGTAGATGCATTGCCAAAATAAAGGTTTAGTACGCGCTAGTTAATATCTTATTTTTTGCTTGATCCTTATATCAATAACTCATTAGTAATTGCACAAAATAATTACTAACCTTCAGTCAAATTCAATTATTATTTCATTTGCATTTCCCAAAATCTTGTAGCGCTTTGCATTCATCTAAGAACATACACAATACACCACTAACTCAACACTGTTCCGACTACTGACCCCAAAGAATGGTCGCAATCCCAAAAGAAGCAAGAAACGAGTCAACTTTTTGCCGCCGAGGACGCGACGGCGCCACCTGTTGCGTGGTCACGTGACTTTTTTGCTCCAAGGACGCCTCACCTCCTTTGCCCATTCATGGGCGGGTGCCCCCCGCTCCTTACGGGGGTTAGAGATTTTTTGCTCCTACGTAAAACCCGAGGGCTTTCACCTACGTTTTCGAGGTCACGGCGAGATATTCGTGGCTTTGTTACGACTTTTTGGCGGCAACTTTGTTTAGGGAAGGTTTTTTTGGGCGGTTGTCTTAGTAGTCTGTTTAGGTTACGGTCGTCTTGCTTGCTTTAATTTTTAGTTTTTGGTGAAAGTGTTCGGTGTTTTGACGTCATTTTTCTCCTGGTTTTGGACTGAAAAGTTGTGCTTTAAGTAACGTACTTTATTCACTTTTGAAACTTAGTTTACTTACTTACTTATCGACTTAAAAAAATATGGAAATGTGACGTCATTATTCATTATTATTACAATGGTTATGACAATAAACATTTTTAGATTTTTTCACGGATTCTCTCCATTTACTAAACGTGGGGACTACAAGACGTAATCCATTTTTATTTTTACATCTCTTTTCTTTCTATCTCTCATTTATTCTTACATCTCTCTCAAACACTCAAACAAAATCAAAGTAGCAAAGAGATGCAAACAGTGGACTCGTATATCAGTCACAATTTCTATGCTGAAGTACATTGCAGACTATTTTACGGAGTTTTCCCGAATTGATACAGCGTCGCGTAACTTTAACTCATTGAAATGAGTTACTCCTCAACTTGCGCAAATACGACGTAGTTTGCACGCTTCATACAATTGAATATGAGTAACACTTGTATTTCTGTTTGAGGATATTTAAGCATTAAGTCACGCATTTATAAGTACGTATTTATATGTAAGTTAAGTAACCAAAAGGTTCTTTCTTTCTTCCTTTCTTTCTTTCTTGGTTTGCGTTTAAGAAGTAAGAATGTCTTAAACAAGTAAGAAATGATGGCGGGTTTTAATTTTTAATGAAATATTATAGAGTATTTTTAAGGGGGTAACACATAAAATATATACAAAGTATTTATTGGACGGGAGGGATTATTAAATATGCAAAATAAACAGTATTATCGGGATGAAATAAAAAGAGAACCAGTTTTCGGCATAATGAGTATACTTAAAAAGCTTTATCAGTATTTGCATAACTAAAATCGAACAACGGTAAATAATATCTTCTTAAAATTAAAAAAAGAAACAGAATGCAATTAAAAATACACTTTACGCAGCCTTTCAAAATAAAAATTATATTTGTAACCCTAATACAGCATTTCATTAATTTAATGACCATACATTGAGTATATTTCATTAATTTAATGACCATACATTGGGTACATTTCATTGTTGTCGCAACCTATAACTTTGATTTAAAATGTAATAAGGTAATGAAAGAAATATCGTCAGAATTCGAAAAAATGTGTAATTTATTATCCAATTCCTTAAACTTGAAGTTAATGATTCGTCATTTTATATTATTACCAATCTTACAACACCTGCAAATGTAAAGCTACACGCACATTAAACCACTGCGTTGTTAACGGCGCGAAGCAAAATTTATTTAAAGCACACAAGTTGTGTAATTTTTATATTTATTACGGGAAAGTTTAATGTGTGAAATACTCTTGGTTAAATGGTAAAATATTGTGTAAGAACTAATATAATTTGCAACGCAAGCAAAGGGTTCTGGATTCGATTCTCTTGTGAAATAAAAAAATACCTATTTTATGTGTGAATCAGAATTTAGAATCATATTATGTGAGCAATATTTCATACAAACCCAAGTTTTTAAAGTAAAGCTAAGTAAGAAATATAAAAACAGATTTTAAAAGAATACTATTAGAAGGATCATATTTATTGCCCCTTGAAACTGAAGATATTATCAATGCAATTTTGGCGAACTTCGTCGCGGACCAACGTGCATCCATCTTCAATGCATTCGTGAATGTCAATACGGTAAATTAACTTTCTCGTTTTGCGACCGGTCTTCAGTACCGATGAAAGTGTAAAACACAGTATGATAACTTATTGCTTAACTTAGATAGGTATCTAAGTAGGTACTTAACAATTTTTAGGGTTAGTTTTCGGTTCTACGGAGATTATATTAAAGAGCTGGAAGAATTGTCTAACTTAATAACATTAATTTTTTTTTTGCATATTTTTTTTTCCATATATATATGCGGTTAAAATGAATGCTGTAAGGAATATTGATTCGAATTTTTGTGATTTATCTACATATCTAATGTGCGCATTTTCTAGAAACTGTAAACGTATTATTCTCTTATTCGCACCTGCATTTTCTTAAAACAGTACCAAAAGTCAAACATGCATGTACACGTACGTAAAAAATACCTTCTCAAATACCTACAATTTTTACTAACTTAAAAACCCAAGACGAACACGAATTTTCAACCCAACCACGCTCCCGAAGCAATTTACAGTCTTCCAAGAAAAATGTCTTAAAACCTACTTAAGACTCGAATTTTGTTTTTCATCACCGCACTATTATTAGACTTAACCGGATTCTAATTAAACCCTGTCCCTGATAGTGCACCGTGGAGCCGTAGACTGCGTAATTTACATTAATCCAATAATTGCATGGAGGTTCCTAGTTAGAAATTCAAATGAGATGATGTAGTGGGGGTGAGGCGGTGTATAGGGAGGTTCTAGACGGGGAAACGTTGCGGTTTACACGCCGCGATTAGTATCTGATGTTGCTTCGCCACGGTTATTGTGCCTTCCGAGTGGACGGACCGGCTTATGTTACCAGCATTTGCCATTTGATTGTGAATATAAGAAAGGTGCTTAAAGCTTTTCACTTGTCTTGTCTGTCGTCAAATTAGAACATAAGTCTAAGGGCCTGTTTCAAAATCGCTGAGTTAAGTTCTAAGTAAGCTACTTTGAACTTATTTGCACGGTAAACAAGTTAATTGCGTTTCACAATTTCACTTTAATTTACGGATGATTGTGAAACGTATAGAGAGTTAACGGAAGGATTTACTCTCTGAGTAGTTTACTTTATAATTAACTACTGACATCTTTACTTATCGATTGTGAAACAGACCCTAAGTCTAAGTATATTATACAAACAAATATCCAAACATCCAAATATCCAAACATCTTTACAAACTTTCACATTTATAATATTAGTAGGATATTAAGTTAATGCTTGACCTCAATCCATCCTGATAGTAAGCTACGATGTAGTCTTAGCTACTGAAGCGCATTAACTCAGAGGACGCCTATTCATTAACTAAATTAACTCGAAACCAAGAAACCGACATACAAATCTTGAAACGTCTATTCAAACTTAAATTAACTTAATTACACGAACGAAACGTTTTTTCTAAACCGAATTACGAGTATGAATAGTTAAAGATGGTACGAATGACGTCACTTAACACCTAACAGTAATAGTTACAACAAAATATAGAGAGACTAACAGTAGTAAGACTCCATAGTGAGCGCTCGAACAACGCCCACATACACTATAGTACCAACACGCAATTCGGCTCCTGTTTGGAAGTGTTTTAGGGAAAAATCCTGTGTGTGTGCGTCAAGCGTATATATTAAAAACGAAGTACCTACTATTATAATCATTTTTTTAACTTGACTTATTTATAAAAGATAAATTTATTCTCAAAGCAGTTTTTGGGAATATCTATGCATGTGTGATATTGAAGTGATGAAATAACTTAACAATACTGGAACAATGTGAATAACATGAAAATGTGTGATTTCCGTTACAAGGTTCACGTAAAACTGCGTGCTAAATAGGTTAAGTTAAAAAAATTTACTGTACGTGAGTTTAACTACTGTTAGTCTCTCTATATTG
>LGAG01000889.1:306677-322706 GCA_001278395.1 Lerema accius | reverse complement strand
ACATAGGATACATTTTATCCCGACTATAGGTTCCCTTGGGATAAAATCAATATTTTGTTTATCGACTTTTGCGCGGGCGGAGCCGCGGGCATCGTCTAGTCTATAATAATTTCCTTAGTTCCAGTATCTATGATACATACTCCTAGATAGGGACGGAAAGCGGTCGCTTCTATTATGGTATGTAATATCTACTAGAGTTAGTAGACAATACTTGAAGTAATAATGAACGTATAATTAATTATTGCCATATATTTTGTAAAACAAAGTAACACTAGCTCCTGGCCTAGCTAGTAGAGCAAGTTTGCTGATTAAGACCTTGTCTTACTAACGATCATCTTGCGAGTAAATATTTCTTAGCTTGTAATCTTATAAGTATAAATAGTATAAATATATTTTTTATATCTTTCTACAATTCTAAAAAATTACATATAAAAAATTACGTAATAAATGTTCATTTAATACGATAAAAATAATCTTTAACTTATTTTTATTTACTGTTTTAGGTATTAAAAATAAGAAAAATATAATAATACTTTGACTTTAGTATCATTACAATATTTCGATTTAATTTCAACTTTAGTTTATATTTTACAGGTTCTAGTTTTTAAATTTTCTACACATATCACTATTTCAAAACTATGGGTACAAACTACTTGTATACTAACAAAATATTTGTTAAGGAATAAGTTACATTCCTTTTAAAATCCATAAGTTTCGTTACTATTCTTTACACTACAGTCAACTTGTCAATTCTTTCCAACACTTAAGCACCGCTATACTACCGTTTCTCTTTTCTCTCTCGCTATAAGACACATAGCCAACGAGAGGCCGCAACAATCTTACTTTAATTGCGTGTAACATAAATTACGGGCGACTTATTACAATCTGCTCCTGTTCTATACACGGCGCCGAGGGCTATTCTGCGATGCGTTCGCTACGGTGTGAAAATTTTAATTTAAATATCGCAAATGTAATCGAATTTATTTGTAGAATTGCACTCCTTTCTTTGCTTTGAAGCGATGAAAGTTGGATTAGATTTAAAGAGAAAAGTTTTGTTTTTATCGATGGACATTGCATGTAATAAGTATAGAAGCTCCTTTATTTAAAACATAGGTATCTCATACTGAAATGCTTATAGCCCAGTTGCTTGCATCATCTTAAGTGATCGATAAAATTAAGCAAGTGCGGGCGCGATCGAAAAGTGAATAAGTGACCGCTAGTGGCTTTTCTTCAGTGTTTCCGTGTTAAGCCATAGGTCTCGTCTGTTATCGTTAGATAACATTAAACGATAGTCGTCAAGCCATATCGTAGGCCGTTGGGTGGCATAAAATCTTCCCATACTTGGCTTGCTAACTACTAACCCTTCATTTAAAAAAAGAAGGTTCCCGTACTTAGTAGTGGGGTATTACTGAATAGAGGTGTCTAATATTAACCCTACAAATACTACTTTAGAGCAAAAAGAAAAACGAAAGAACTTTTATAGTATTCAAACCTGAAATCTTAGAATTACTCTAAAATCGTAGACACAGTATAGCCCGGTCTACAACATCCTTCCCTAGCAATATATCAGTAACTCGCAGAATAGTTGGCGCAAATTATTCATACTCTCATTATCATAAAATTAACGATAATAAATCATAGCGAGTCCAATTAAGCTGCCCGATAGGCGAAGTACGGGTAAGGAACGCGGAAAAATTACTTTAAGTACCCAATTATATGCTTAAAGGTATTATGCTTACGATAAACTTGATTATTTTTGCCGTTAAGATTAAGCCATTGAATTAGATACATCGCATCGTTAGATATTTGGTATCAGACATTATATTTGTAAGGAATATCATCAAGAAATTGGTGTTTTAAAGATCTAGGTACTTGACAACTTTACATCCTTATTGGTAACCAAAGATCTTGTCTTCGAAGCAAAAGGACCAGGGTTCTATTACAGGTTGAAGCAGACATGACATGACAACAAGCTGTGTTGTGTTGACCATGCCACCTGCAAATTGACACAATCATAGGAAATCTTAGTGCGGAGATTTGCAAGCGGTTATTATTTATTTAAAATAGACACGTAAAGCAGAAAAATATTAGTATAAATAGTATTTGTGCTCTTCTCTTATTCTGGCTTGAATACATCCTTCGTAAATTATTTTATTAGAAACTATCACTATTACTTATCACTTGGTATGGTAAAAGAAAACATGGACCGTGATGAAAACTGCACACCTGAGAGTTCACGTATAAGGTGTAGTCGTGTAAAGTAGTTTCTTAGTCTGTATCTTTCTTTCTTTTATTTTATCAAGAACGACGTAAGCCACCCAACTAAGAGAATTTCTTTACAACAAGTTAAAACTAGACAAAATAATTATTAGGTACATAATTCAATAAATTACACTTTAAAACAGTTTACTAACCGACCGACGGTTTTCTATTCTTCCCATTAATTAATATCAGTTTAAAACGTTCATGTAATTAATGGAATGTAGAAATTCCTACGTTCTCCGTGCAAATTTTATTCATAGTGTAATTAGCATAAAATTAACTATAATAGATCATAGCATACCGGGTTTGCTTTAGCAATTATGATAACCTTATTATAATTATGCTTATCATTAAATTCTATCACTGGTTTATTCGTTGTTTTGAGCTATTTTCAGACTACTTTCCTGATGTAATGAGCGTAAAACAGAGGTTTAAATAATAGAAATTATTTAATTACGTATCCAAGTCTGTTACCCGATTATGGCGGGAATGTATGTATGTACCGGGTATGTATGTTGGACCAGTAGGTATGTACGAGTATGTACGTATGTATGTATGTCCTACTGTTTCCTTCTCACTTCTAAACTACGTAACATAATTTGACAGATGAGAGTGCATTAGAATCGTCTTATTTGTTCACTAGTTGTAAGATATGTGATGTCACTTTAAATTAACTAAGTATCTTCTAGGAAGCATAAAGTCATGACAAAAATAATAATATGATGTTGGATGCTAGGTACTTAAAATAGGTAGTATATATTGTTAGCTATCTCTTGTGAATTTGCTTGCATTTCTTATTTTTTTGTGAGTGATATTTCAGTCATCGGCTCTTAGTTATTTAACTTATTTGTGAAGTCAAAGTAACTTATATTTTAAAAGAGTTATGTTTACTTTTATTGATAACAGATTTTCTCTACATACCACTCTTTTAATCAAACATAATTTACAATAAAACTACTTTCTGCTACAAAATCTCTACAATACTTTTCTAGTGTCTAAAGGATAGCTCTAGATAGAGTGTAGAGTCTCTCCGATATAAATGTGGCTCATTAATCAGCGTAATTAGATCATTAAGTACTAACTGCGGATAGAGTTACCCGACCCACTATTGCCAGTCTTGAAGGACGATGAAAAAACATTGTAATAACCTCCTTTGTTTTAAACTATTTAACTTCGAGAATTATAATAGTAGAAGCTGTTAGAAGTAATAATAATATTATGTATATTAAGTAAGGTACTAGTAATTATTAGTAGAAAAAAAAACGATTGATTTTGGAAGCTTTCCATATAGTAGACGGTGTTATATTAAAATTTAATTTGTTTGTTTCTCCTATAATTAAATAGAATAGAAATACGGTACGTTAAGTTGTTGGGGCTTTAGTGCATCTCAAAATAAGGACATACGAGTACATACATACGTTTAAAAATATACCTTTTTAGTGTAGTCGGTAAAATGTTGATATAATAATTAAATTCAAATGTTTTGAGAATTTTTGTCTGATATCCTTTGTAAAGTTAAGGTTTATTTTATATTGTTTTTTTTTTGTAAAAACCTAACTCAACTTTATTACAAGCTTTATTTCAAGCTTCGGATGCCTTCAATTACAATTCAACCACAAAATTAAGTAACACCCGGTACAAATAATTACACACCGAATGAATTATAGCCGAAAGTTCTCCGCATAAATAATATAATAATAATACTATGCTTATTATAGCCTGCGTCTAAAGCTCATTTGTAACTTTATGGTGCTTTGCTATAAGTGATATTATCTCCTTCCTTTCCAAATGATTTCTTTGTAAGTCTAATTACAAGTAAGTGTGCATTTTAATTACATAGGGTGCAGAAACTTGTGGGCCCTGCGGCGTTGACTGCGTAGTCTGTGGACGTCGGACAATAATCATAATGTGGATGTGACAGTTTTATGTGGTCACACTTTATGAGATGTTTTAAGAGCCGAGCTTACGTGACTTGTTATTTTCGATTTTAAATTATAATTACATTTACATGCTGTGTTGTAAAATGTGAAAATGACATGTACGAGTAAATTGAGTTCAATTTGAATGGCTGGTCTGGCTGATTAATATATTGAAATATATAGCTACTTATATTGAATTTACTTTTAAAGTAAGTGAATGGATTTGTTGTTCTCAGTAAAATTCTGATGTCTAAAGATTTGCTTTATCCATTTATATTTTAATAATGGCTTAGTTATCTTTATATATAAAAATCAATTGCTGTTCGTTAGTCTCGCTAAAACTCGAAAACGGCTGGACCGATTTGGATAAATTTGGTTCTAAATAATTTTTGGAAATCCAGGGAAGGTTTAAATGGTGAGTTAATATGAAAGAAATGTTCAGTTTTTGTTTATTGATTCTGAGGCGGTACGAAGTTTGCCGAGTCAGCTAGTGTACTATAATTATTTGTGCACGAAACAGGTGTTAACTTACAGAAAATGGGGTTATAACGGGTATAAAATAAACTTTCATCAATTCCTTACAGTTCTAACATCGCAAAGGCGATAAATTGTAATTCACGCCAATATAATTACACAATAATTATTTATTTGCGGTCTCAAGTTTTCGTAGCGGCTAGCTTCTTGTGATTAGCAGTCGCCGCTTAATAATCGTCTTGGCTATATTTATTACCGTGCGCGCTAATTATCAAGGAATTTTGATACTTGAGCTATCGGCCAGTGTTGTGAAACGTTTTATATTATTTATCAAAATGTTGCAGAAAATGTAGAATTAATGTTGTACTGATTTACATTCGGAATTATTTTAGGTTTACGCTTGAAAGTAAATTGGTTTGAAGTGTTAGAAAATGTTACTTTGTCAAGTTGATACTTTTGTAGGTATATTGTACGATGATAAGTTTTTTCATAATGCGTTCGTTTTAATGGTGTAAGCAAAAGCTATAGGTATAAATAGTTTTTTTTAATAAGTTTAACTATTTTTGTATATTGCTTAGGTACATATTATCAGTTTTTTTTAAATAAAAACATTGTCGTAGTTATTGCTTAGGCTTGTCGTATATTGCTTAGGTACATAGTAACAGATTTTTTTTTATTAAGATATTGTCGCAGGGATGTGAACTATGTGACATTTTATATTATATCATCCGGACAGTAAGTTCTATTGTGAGTGTGTAGTGTAGTGTATATGAACATTTACTTTTTACATTGATAAAGTAAATGCGCACATCGAATACATAAGTCCCATTTCATCAATACTAAAATGCTCAAAAAACGAAAAGAAACCCCAAAAAACTCGAAAACAAAAGACGTGGAGTCGCTCTTGAAAAAATCAGCTCTCAATCAGCGAGCGCTAATCAAACGATGTGTGAATGGCCGCATACAAAAAGGCTTTAAGCAAGATCAAGGGTCTTCCGAACCGAAAATTTCCCAAAATCCTTCAAAAAACTGAGCCCCGGATTTTTATTTTACACAGAATTTAATTTCCGCCGCTCACATGTCACGAGCCTCAAAAACTATTGCGCATCGCTCAGACGGTAATACAAAGCAATCTAAATTGGAAAATAGGCAACGCGCAGTGTGTGCTTACCAAAAACGACCATGCTGAATACGACGCGATTAAAAAAAGAAGTCCGATGCCGATCGCGCCGCGGGAGGGTGTGGGAACCCCCCTCGTGGCCCCCTTTTTCGTATTTTTTTCCTTTTTTTTGGGAGGCGGGCGAAGCATGGGTGCATGCAGCCAGCGCCTACCTTTGTTTCGTATAAACAAATTAATTTTGGCCGCTGTTTTTGATGCCTAATACGTGTGATCGGGGAGTCGGTCGCGTAGACACTGATCTCTCTCGAACCGTGTCGAGGGGTTTTAAGTAAGTGTTCTAGAAAGGAAAAGAGGGTGAAGTGTCTCGCTTTGTTGCGGTTTGCTTGAGCCGCATTCTTTGAACGAGCGAAATAAACATGGGGAGAGGAATCGACGATAATCAACATTGTTGGGATTGGATTATTGTTCCTATTTCGCCTTTAAACACTTTTGTTCTAACAATGTGTTATCAAATACAGATTAAAAATTACAACTGCGCTTTCTTTTTGCTCATCTTTGGTCTTTTTATTTCTTTTAAGGTTCCGTACACATTAGACGGAAAGAAATTTACAGCGTGACAATAATATTTTAAAATTATAAGACTACAAAACTTTTACTAAACCAGCATAAAATCTTGTAAAAACAGTCACGGACCAAGCATGAATGCTTATAAAACCAAAAGGCTGATGAAATCGTCTGGAAATACAAACGCCTTGTGAACCTAATCAGAAATTAGCTTTCAGTAAACTTACGTCGCGTCGACGCGTGAAATCTACATGTCGTACTAGCGGGTACTGATAGAATCAGGTGATAATCAGCCACTTCGGGCACACGTCGCGCACGGGTGTCCCCCACTCATTAAGGGGGTGGGGTGGGCAGGACAATGCATGTTTGTACTACTTTTTGCCCATTTTTTTCATTATTTCATTTCATTTCGCCCACCACCCACACGTCCGCGAGCGCGATTGTGCCTCCGCTTTTTTATAATTCGTTACCTTTTTTATCGGCCGCTCCATTTTCAGAGGATGGGCTGGCGCGGCGGACGGGCGGTGGGAACGCTGCGTTTGACACGCGCCGGCTAAACGCGGCCTAGCAACTACCACTTCTAACCTAGTTAATACAAAGTCCGTCGCTTTCATGTCATCCTTTACATTGTTTAAGAATAAATTACTTTGTACTTATTTTTTTTATAAAATTAAATTTAAACCTGGAGCGTTAGCCACTTGTATACTTAACTAATATGAATCAACGCAGTTATTATATACCTAACCATTCAGATAAAATAAAATTTATTGTAATAATGAAATTGAAACTTCTAAGTCTTCTAGTACTTAAAAGTCTAAATAATAGAATTTATTAAATTACCCATAGAGAAAGATCGTTTATTTATGTTATTTACTGGCATCGGTTAATTTTGCACACATTTTAAGTCTTTTATTCAACCCTTCATAAGCTACATGTAACTTACAGAAACAGAATTATTTTGTGCTGTTCATTTTCATAAAAATTATTTGAATATAGAACGTATTCTTTTTAAATAGGTAGCATTCGTCCAGCAAGCCTAATTTTTCGTATTCATTCAAATATTTGAATTTAAACGACCCGGTGTTCTTATTTTAAACAGTACTCGAGTCGGTCTAAACGCATGCAGTAAACACCGTTATCGATATTAACTTCTAGCAATTCCGTTTATCTCTCACCCCGCAATCAATCTCTTGTTTGTTTCTTTCTTTCTTCTTTTATTTCTTTTTCAAAGTAATTGAAAGGGTTTATTCTAATAGAGATATGTGTGCATATTGTGAATCTTGTCGGTTGTTTAAAATATTGTTCTGTATTAAGAACGAATTGTGAAACTTTCAATAGGTACCTACTATAAAAAAGTCTAGTAGGTATGAGGTAAATAAAATGTTTTTCTTAATTAATAAGTTACTGCACAAAAATATGTACCAAAGTTATATTAAATTATCTAAACATAATAAAATTATTATTAAGATTTAACCTTCTAAGGATATTTTAACGAATTTTACTTAATTTAAAGAACCTACCTGGTAGTTTTTATAAGTACTTACTTATATCTTAATGATGAGCTCAATGAGCCCAAAAACTGAAATATAAGTTTGATTTTAACAATAAAAAAGAACTTAGTTACATTTTTGTAACAGATAACAAATAGCTTGTCCTTTCTTTCTATTGATTCGCATTTTTTTTAATTAAGTATACTTATTTTTAATAACTTCATCGTAACAAGTTGATTTTATAAGCAACAACTCAAAATAGTGTCACTGATAAAAAAATACCATTAGTTATAAGTCACACGCATTATGTTTAAACAAAAACAAAAATTGCAAATAAACAAGGAATTAGAATCAACCATTAAACATGGATTCCATTAATTTTAATGTAGCGACAATTCAGAACAGAAAATCCGTGGAGACTTCCTTATTTTTTTCATGATTTCATTTTGCAAAAACGCGATACTGTTACATCAGATAAAACTCTTGCTTTACTTAATTTTTTCCATAACCTCATTAAAACTACAAAATATTGATTACAAAGATAAAATCATGTCACTTTAAAGTATCCATTTTAATTACTTATTTTATGTCTGCTTACGATCAACTTTTTAAAATGAAAGTTGTATTGACACCTCCTAATTAATGAGAAGCGTTTTAAGCACAGTAGGTATCTTTGCGAGTACCTGTTTGAGGTAATTATTTTAGTAATTAACAACGCCACCGGTTTTGACTCCACTATGTCGTTAAATAAACCGAATATTTAATACTAGACGTCGCCCGCAGAACAGTAGTTTAAAAAAATATCGGATTCATCCAAAGGGTACCTATAATCAGGATAAAATATATCCTATGTCCTATTCCCGGATGCAAACTATCTATGTTCCAAGTTTCAGCTTAATCCGTTTAACGGTTAGAGCGTGAAGGACAAACATCAAAATATTTTTACAACCTTTCATATTTATAATATTAGTAGGATTTAAGAGTGGAACCATTTAAATTAATGACGATTTTAAAGATTTCTAGCATCTTGAATGATTGTGAAGATTTTCTATTTACCATAGCTTAAAACTATTACTAATACTTGTCTTTCATTCAAAAACAATTGCTGAGTTTTCCCTTAAATTTGACTTCGTATATTGTTTCTCAGTAAGTAAACGATTGTTGCCACATTAGTATCCTGACGCATAATCAATCGATTTAGAAAATGGGTATCTAATCCCTTACTACATTTTTTTATAAATAAGTCTTAATTTTTTTAAATATAACGCAATACAATACAAGTTTATTTTTCAATATAATAATGCATGATTTTTTATCTTAATAATAACATAAACAAAATCTAACACCATCTCCACGCCTTTCCCTGTCCGCATTTTGTATAAGTGTATTGAAAAAATCCCGAACAAGCTATAATGTACGTGATTCCGCATTTTAATTCGTCTGTAATGTCGGGACATCTCCCTTTTAATGTTTAATGTTCATTGCTTTTTTCTTCGTCACATAAGCACGTCACTTTAGTTATTGACACGGAATTACTGAGGTAATAAAAGGGCTTTTGCAATACTTCTATTATTAAGTACTTACTAGACGATGCCCGCGGCATCGCATGCGAATTTTTTTTTAATTAATACGTTCAACGGTTAGCGTGTGAAAAAACATCCAAATATCAAAACATCCAATATACTTTCATAGAACATGACAAGAAACAGACAGAAATACTAGAAGACTATCTATGTAGACAATATTCTGCCGTATATTTTGTTTCCTATAAGTAAGTTGATCCCTTAGGTTTCCAAATCGGCATCACATTTGACAACTTTTGCTATGATAGCCTTTCAATATTTCTAATAGTTTAGTTAGTCCTTTTAAGTATCTTGTCATCAGCACCATCTACCGGAACCCACTATGGTCTTAAACTACACTTGGTCCTTCTAAAATACACACATTTTTTTAAATCAAAATCAGTCTTCTCAATTTCTACTCTAAAGAACAGAAGCCAAATGCTTGACTGTCAAAACATTGTCTTAATTAATCGATACAGAAAAAAAAAATAGTAGAAAAAAGAAAAAAAGCTCCCGTAAGCGCGTAACATCGCTCAACTTTACGTATTAGTTTATTGACCTTTGAATCATAAGGCCTTTTTACACTTTCGATGAACCAAATGCCAGTTCTCCATACAAATGAATCAAGTTCTGAATATTCATCAAGTCTAATTGGTTTTATGTTATTTTCTTCAAACCATAATTGATGCGCGTATCAGGACTTGTTGCATCAAATGAAATCTTTGATGAAAACGCGTTCTGTTTAAAGTCCTAGTAAGTTAGAGGCTTACGCTAGTACTTGAGTTAAGTACTGGTAATGAGTACTTGTTGTTAGTTCTTTCTACTTGCCTTAGTAAATCTGGGGAATTATCGAAGTTCACAGATACGTGCAACTTTGTTATTTTTTTTAATTAGGTAGATATATTATTACATGGTAAAATCATTTACGCTAGGCATAAGCCACTTTTTAAATCTAAAATATTAATAGGTACACAAACTTCAATAGGTACTTCTTACATATACCTATACTATCACAAAGTCATTTAACCCCAAAAGATAAAAGCCAATTTAAAACAACAACAACTTTACTTAAGTCCTTTTTCACGAATACTTAGTGTCAATTATTCTAACGAGTCGTCGCGAACAAAACGAATGGTAACAATTTATCATCAAGTGGTCAATTTTCCTGTTGATTAGTCATTCAGGCAGCTAGAAAAACTAGCGCAGTTAAACGCGAAAGCGACCCATTAATGAGTCAATAACAATTGTAACGCGTATTGTCAACATAGTAAATGGACTTGTTAGCTAAGATGTTTCTATAAATGTATTATACTTTTCGTAGTAATATATATTCTTTTCCATCAATCATCACTAATGTATATGTATTGTATTTTTACAAGTATGTTATCGCTTTAAGCCTTAAGTTGTTTAGTACTAAGACAAGTACTAATGTATAGATAGTACTGGACTAGTGTGGAAGTCGCCTAATAGATGCTGAGAGTATGAAAAATTTTGGTGTGAAAAAAAAACTTGGGTATTTTTTTAAGAAAAAATCTTGTTGCAACGGTGGTTACATTTTTAAAGCCAAGTTAGTTAAACAAAGCAGTATTTTTTTAACCTAAAATTGCTAAATAAAGCTTCAAAACAACGTGAAATTCAAAAGAGCCATTATTTAATAGTATAAGCATTAGTTGAGTGAAGGTATTTCGCCCTCCTAATTCTCAAAGTATTGATTACCTTTTGTTTCTTTTAAATCTTAAAAATGAAGGGGTATTAGATTTTCTATAGCCCCTGCGACAGATGCATTGGTTAGGAAGTATGCTTTTAAATTTGTAGTTGGCAAAATACTTATTATTTTGTTTGGTAAATTCTATTGCCTACTACAAAAAAAAAAACAAAAAAAATTGATGTAAGAAATCTTACGTAATTTAAAGTTCGTTTCTTTTTTAAAGAAAAATGCTTGTTTTATGGTATAGTTAAAATGTTTATGAAAAAAGCTCATTTTATGGGATAGTTAGAAGCTAAAAATGCTATGTTAGGTACCAAATCTTAACACTTATAAAGTTCTCTCTCCAAGACCCTCTAGCATGATTTAACGATTGTCTCCCAACTTTAAGAACTGGAATTGATGGTTAAACGCGCCCTCTGAAGAACGGAAACGTTCTAGAAATTTTGCTACTAGCGGTCACCCATCCACTTTTCAACCGCACCCGTAGTTGCTTAACTTGACTTATGATCGACTTAAATGTGACCTATGAGCTATTTAAGATATTTTAAGTTTCTTTTTTGTCTCGAAACTTAAATTGTATAAGACAACTCTAAGCCCTTTCTTTTCTATTTAAACTTGTACTTATTTTCGTCTCGTTGTATACTATTTTCCAGTCCTATAGCTAACCATCTAGCACAATATCCTAGTACTAGTATACATCCAGTATACCTACATAGAGGACGAATGGCTTCAACATTTCACCTTGCGATATAAAGCGGCCGCAACGTACGGCCGAAGTGCAATCACTCTAAGGAAATAAGGTTCAAATTCCCATAACATCAGCATGTGGTAAATACTTGGAGGTTCAGGCCCATATTATATTGGACGTTCATTGCTGAAATTGTAAGTCTTTGTACAGGCTTACGTAATTTCAATATACTGCATAGGGGAAGAAAGATAGTGTAAGGAATAGTTAGTTTTTTAGAGTATTGAAAGGATTAGGTGATGTTTAGTTAATACTGAGTCTAGTTTCGACTACTAATACTAATCTAACTAATATTATAAAGAGGTAATGTTAGTAACTTTGTAGGTATGTAGGAAGTAATCTTCAACAAAATAAAAGTTTGTAACTTTCATATTATATTTGTTCAACAATGTCATTTATCGCTACCAAGTACAAAATACGGTCACCTACGTAAAACGAATCGCAATTATAATAAGCATAGTTTATTTCCAATACACCAATATGGTTCCTATTAATTTATTTTCGCTGTAAGAAAGCGGTTGGACTCAGTTTACGAATTATTACGAAATGTATCCCGAGGTAACCGCAGGCTTGTCACCCTGAAGTTAGGGTTGCTACAAACAAATCGCGGGCGTCGCAGCCGCGGCCAGGGCTGCCCACGAGGACGGGCGTGATTGATCAAAGTCGTTTGTCAGGCTCGCGTCGCGTGGTGCCAGCCCTGCGCAATTAGCACGTGATTCTGGACGTCTAATGCCCGAATTTAGTTTTAATTACCACACCCGTTGCTATGGTTACTGATTTTTAGGGAGTTCAATTTTTTTAATCTTTATATTTCTAAGTTACGTCCATTTACTCGACTGCGTAAGGAGGAATAGAAAAACAGAAAAACCTGGATGCTGATAATTATTTTGGATTTTCAAGAATTTTACAGCTCATTTCACTCACACAATCTAGAAGAGTATAGGTACTCGTAATTACACCCCATATTTTAAAATCGGTCAAGCTGTTTAGATTCAAAGGCGTGCAAAAAAAATGATCTGCACAGTCAGATAAAAGATCGAAAATCTTATATCTATTTTTAAAAGTTACATTTTTAGACAACTAGAACCTCTTACCCGCTTTTTGTTTTATTATTTTAAGTATTTGCTATGTTATTACTCATTAAGTTACAAATTTTGTTCTGAGTGTATACCTGCTCTTTATCTTTTTCTGTTTAAAAGACTGAAACTACTTTAACCGTTTTGTTCCCGATTAAGTGACTCTGTAACGACAATAACTGTCGAATCGCTGCGAATCTCACGTACAGCAAAAGAACAAATCGAAAAGCATTAATTATCTTCCTAACTCATTAAAATCCGAAGCAGTAATAGTCTTAATATTTAAGCCTCTTTAAGCATCTTGCACTTAATGAACAATGCAATAACGCTCTTGAACGGAAAAAACTTCGCAAATTGCTGAGGAGATGAGGTGAAAATATAATTATCCTATTTGGCCGAAGGTTGCAAAGTATACTGTAAGTCACTTAAAAATTTAAGCATTGGAATCATTCCATTGCGCTAAATGAGTGTACTTAAAATTGCAGGGCATGCCAAATATAAACAAAGACGGTCGGTAAGTTAAAAGGTGTTTTTAATCAGTAATTCTTTTACTCATTAAAGACGAAAGCCTTTATTACTACGTTAAAGGACTTATCCAGTAATAATGCATTGATTGGCGTTAGTCAATGTATTATCTCTGGTTTAATAAGATTGATAGTTATGCACCGTAAACATGAAATAAAACCCAATACTCTTTGGATTAAAGTTAGTCCATGAATTAGCTAGTTATAACAGAAATTCAAACCATTCCTGTGTGTTTTTTTTTATTAGATAATATTACCTAATAAGACAGTTACAGTTTAACTAATTAGGTAAAATAAATAATTTAAAAATAAAAAATTATAAGCTTATCTAATTCATTAGCATTCAAAATCACCGTGTAGGTACAATGTACAGTCAAAAGCCAAAATCTGTTAATAATCAAATCCACATGGAATGAACGTTTGAAAATCCTATCATTCACTCGTAGTATCGTTCGATGAACGAAGACCGAAATAAGTGTAACTGGCCAATAGTAAGGACCTCACGTATCACAAAAAGACGAATGAATGGCGAACGAGGAAATCGAATGTGTGTCTTTTGATGGGAAATTGCGGGTAAATGCCGGAGATTTACGAACAACCCACCTTTTTACAGCTTTTTATACGTTTTTTATTTCGCTGAAGTACTGAAAGAGCTTTCTGGCCTTATTAACTGTGAGAAGTTAAGGTTTGAATAAATATTGACGGAACTATTTAATACATTTCTTCTGTTAATTGCGTGATAAAGATGCTTAGGCGTAGTCACGCATAAACTACTTCAATTATCAAGATACGTAGTTAGATGTAATGAGATGTATTTTACATAGGATTATGTTTTTACAAAAGCACTGTTTTTGTTTATTTGTTTCAAAATACTTACCAAAATAATTAAATTATTTCTGACAATTTGAATTAACTTTATTCGCTGCGTGCATAAAGGGTGTGGGCGGTATAAAAAAATATTTGGACTTGGATTACTTTAGTTAAATGTCAAAAGCTTTATGTCCGAATGTATTTTCAACTTTAAATGGTATTGAATAAGTTAAAAAATAAAGTTAGCGTGCGAATGTTGCATTTAAAATTTTAATTAGAACATAATGATATATCTAAGAGCGGACACAAATTTAAAACCGCGTAACATGACCACAAAATTCTCTCCCAACGTTTTTACTATAACTTTGGAAATTTACAAGGCAATTAAAATAAAAAATGGGATGCATCCCCACAGACCACCCCTTTAATTATGATTTTTTGCATTTTTTAATGATAATAAATTTACGATGGTGGCGCGTGCTGCACTTTAGTTTTTGTTGCTGGAGATCACCTTGACAAAATAGGACGTTTTAATTATGCCGTTTTGTAAGGGCATACGATTAAAGGTATAAATAACTAGTGAGTGAAAGGTTTTGTCATCGGCTTATTATGCCGGCATAGGTCGTCTTTTATACGCTGATATTTTTTGCGTAAAAAATTTTTCATCGTTGAATTATGATCAGTTTTTGATCGATTGTGTGTGAATATTTTTTAGCTAAAGCTTTTACGTTGTATGTGTGTTAAATAAAAGTACCAATTAATAGTATTTCGTTATAGAAACGAGTTTCATCGATGATGAGTTTGCGTAACATAAAATTTTTGATTCAATCAATTGAGGATGTAACTGAAAATTTAAAACTTTTTCTACCTGAAATACTAATCCATTGCTAGCGCGAGTATATTTTTGAATGAACCCCTAATCTAATTAACGCGAACATAACACCCTCTCATTGGTAGCGTTTGAAAGGAGTGCCGATACAAATTGGACGGCAACGTATCGGTACGAAAAAAAAGCCCGACCGGTTAATGAAAAAACTACACGCAGCCAATATTTGATGAGAGCCAATTTAAAATGTTCGTCCACTTGTAGACATCGCATAGTTCGCTCCCGACTGTACAGTTGCACATACGGGGGAGGGGGGACCGCCCGCCGATTCCCGAAAAAAAGAAAAAACGAAGAAAAATAAAAATGGCCGGCCTCCGTGCGCGCGGCAAAAATGCAGATATAATGCCCGTAATAATAATAATAATAGGCGATCGCCGACCGGACTGGGCCGCCCACCCCACCCAATTTTCATTCAAATGTGCTTGCGTTTTTTAAACTATTTTTTTCCCGATATTTTTTCGGGATTTCCATTAGCAATGCGACTGTTGGTAGTCGCGTGGTCGTGCGCTGTCTCGACTCTGTTTTGTTCACCCTTTGTGACTTGCGTTTCGCGAACTTGTCCAATTTTATTTCGACTATCGATGCTATTGTATCAATTTGCATTTGCGAAACAATGACACTTGTTGTGCGATTTAGAGAGTCTTCCCGTTGACGTGAAATGGGTACGCTGTTGGATACGTTTTTGTTATATTTTTTTTTTTTTAATTATTTAGATAGGTAGGTACCCAATTGTTATTGTTGGTAGTAAAAATAGTGCCTAAAATATTTTTTTATATAAAAATACCATACACTATTTTAAGACTAAAAATTAGGTTAATATGTAATAGCATTATCATAGTTAAATTAAATTTATCTTTAGCAAGATTTTTTGTAATTCCTCTTATTATAA
>LGAG01000889.1:289268-306385 GCA_001278395.1 Lerema accius | reverse complement strand
GTAAAAATAGTGCCTAAAATATTTTTTTATATAAAAATACCATACACAATGTCAGACTAAAAATTTAGTTAATTATGTAATAGCATTATCATAGTTATTATCAATTTATGTTTAGCAAGATTTTTTTAAAATTTCCGCTTATTATGGATAATTTATAGAACGAAATTTTTCCCCATTATATACTGATGAATTCATAAAAACAGACTCTAATTTAATTATAAATAAACAGGCATTCTGTGGAAACTACTACAGTTGGTAACCGAAAAGTCATTTAAAGGAAAACTAATTTCCTTTCCAGTAAGCAGGCCTAATTATTACGCCTAATTACTTTCCAGGCTGTAATTAAGAACAAAGTCGTAGCTTTATATAGTTGGGAATTATTTAAACGATCATGAAGCTTTTAAAATAAACGATTTGCTACAGGTCATTGACCTTTATTTGGTAGCTATGCCCGCGCCTTTTGTCTACGTTATGTGGCTAGGTGTCATTTCGTTTAAATTCAATCAGATAATCATGTATTCATTCATCATTCTCTAAATTCCCGCAGAGTTAAAATGCAGAATATCGTTTTTTTTTTGAAAATTTATTTTCGAAAAATTAAAAAAAAAAAATCTAAAAACATTAAAAATCTACCCTATAAAACCACCAAACTTAAGGTAAGTAACAGTATTGTATTAAAAAATAACTAAATAAATGACGGTATGACGATATTTTTTAAATAATTCAACACGTGTATAATCGCACCCGTGCCTAAGTTTTGTGTTTATCAGCGAGCTTAACATTTCAATGTCATGGCCAAACGGTTTTAGTCCGTTGTTTTAACGCTGCTTCATAGCGAATAAGCGAGTAAACTATCAGTTAAAATAATTAACGTGTTAATTAATTGATTTATTTAATCGTTAATTATAAAATTGATTTATTTAATCGTTCTTACGTTAGTGTTCTTGCCAACATAATAGTATTATGTTACGTTCGCGATATTATCTTCGCGAATGTTGAAGAAAAGAGTGAATAGGTTTTTTTCTAAGTTAGACTTCATCTTTTCTTATCATCAGGTGGAATGTAATCAAGCACTGATTGTAAAAAAATTGTACCCCTATAAAATTGATAAAAGAAAATATGCTGTTTATTTTTTTGAGGAAATTTTTTACACGGGTATTTTTCACTTTTTTTTACTTTTAATTTAAAGTTGATTTGCTAATAATATAGACAACTTTTATTGCAAATTTTATAATAATTGGAAAGTGGGAATATCACATTATTATTATAAAACTTGGAAAGTGCTAAGAATTATGGGATAAATGTAATGTAATGTATACTATTCCCTTACTGATGACGATAACGAATTATATTTTAATGTATAATAATGATAGTATAGCTTACTGTTACTCGCCGAGGGTGGCGCAAGTTAGTTGCCCCCACAAGTAATTCCCCCCGAACTTGGAATGCAAAGCTTTTTAGCGGTTAAACTTATTTTGTAGTGCTTTCATCGAGTCAGTTGAGCTAAACGTATGCAATGGAAAAACGTTTTGAATAGCAGGTTACTATTTAAAACCACAGTAATATAAGTTTAACTAATGGTAGTAGAATTTAATTCCTTTCGTAATTAAGGATTAAGTTTTATTGACAATCTTGTATAGTCATTAGGAAAATTAGGATTAAAATATTTTTTATTTTTTTATTTTTCTGTTTATATGTGCCTAATAAAAATGTAATATGTTTAATGGAAATGTAATTGATATAAACACTCTGTATTTTGTTAAGTATCTTCAAACCAAATGTCGTTACTTTTCGCCGAAAGACATATCGATGTGTGTGCGATGCCAAGACAGTAATACGATTACTCAAGAAGTGCAGACAATAGAAAATGTATCTACTATTGTTCAATTTCTATGATATCGTTTTCTTACGCATCGTAAGCTACACTGGATATATTTAAGTTGTTTTTGTTTAATATGTAAAATTGATGTTTGCTTTGTCTACAAATAATTTTAAAACAAAGTAGGTAGATATATAAAAAAATACGACTTTCTTTTCCAATAGACATTTTGAATTTTATAATTATGATTTTTAATATTAATATAAGGTAAATACTATACCCACTATAAATAGTATCTTTTTATTAGAAGTACCTAATTTCATGAAACCTATTCTAAACCTGAATATTCGACAATAATAATAACTGGCAGTGATTCCAAAAAAACATTTTTGTTCAAAAACGACATGTAATATTAGCGGAATGCTTCAAAACTTTCCGCTAAACATTCCACGTAAACAGGCGTCCCGTAATAGAAAGCCCGTAACGAGTCGGTCGGTCGCGGAGACAGCCTGCAGCTTGCACTACTCGGACACGACGTTCAATTCCAACTCGGTCGGAGCACGCGTCCGATAATTAACATAATGCACTTTTTCTCCTTTTTCAACTTCCGTTTGACACTCCATCACTCATGGAAATTCCATTTCAATGCTGCTATATAAGGGAGGGGGTGAGGGGTGGTCTTTGCATCCGCGCAATGGACACGGTGGTTTTGGGGAGAGGGTGGTCGAAAAAAAGATTGTTAAAAAGGCTGCCCCCATCGCGGCAGTGTGCGTGCGTGAGTAAAAAAGCGCTTACTAATCGATACTATAGATTCTGAAGCAAGTAGGTTGCGCCTGTACCACGGCGATTGGTCGGCTGGATCGTTCCGAATTTTTTTTAGAGGTTCCCTAACGAAGCGATGCATGTTTAGGTTCTCGCAAACGCGAGGACCTTTTGAACGCGTTCTTTTTACTCGAATCGCCTAACTCTCTCAACACTTGAAAATTAAGCCCGCTTATTCACACTTAACTTTATCCCTGTTTGTCGAAATTTTTAGTCACGTGTCTGGAAACAAAGGGTTTCACGGATTTTGGGTCAGCAAATTGGATGTTATGCTTCTAAACTTTTAATTACTCGGTGTTGGGGGTTGACATTTTTCAGTATGGTTGTCGAGTTTTTGCTACTGAAGCAATCGCGTTTCTAAGCTTACAATTTTAGGTTGCCTAGTAAATGATTGATTTAGTCAGTATCATTGTAGTTACTGACACTAGTTTACTGACCGTAAATAGGTTAGGCACCATTTTAGTCTAAAAACTAATATAATCAGTAAGTACAAAAACTAAAACCCGACTACTAAAAATTCACGTTATAACCAAGCAAAGAAATGGTCACACATACCTACATAACTTAGAAAAACACTTCTTCCCCTAATTCAAGTAACAAACAAACTTGAATAAAAAAGTATAGATTCCATGTTTTCAATTGTTACACATAATTTCCTTAACAAAGTATAATTTGGTAGAATATATTTTTAAAGCTAAAGATACCTTAATAAGTGGGACGGTAATAAAGCGAAGAGGTCGCTAAGTAAGGCTCACCTCAATCTTGAACGTGAAGACTCTTAGCCAGAACCTACTTTTACTCTGACAACAAAATAACAATGTTATTTTATACATCTTATAACAAAGAATGTTTCTGCCTGCTTTCCTGCTTTGATCGTGTATAATTTACTTCGTAATGTTTGGTTTTCGCTTGTACAAAATAGGTTAGATGAATTGTCGTGATTTTCATCAAAATGCGGTACCTATATTAGTTAATTTACCTGTGTTTTTTGCAATAGAATAATTTATCAAGAAGATAAGTGATAAACAACTCTTCTTTAAGTGTATCAAGGATTCCTGCACATTGGTATTTCCTGAGATTTTAGTGCCATGAAAAACACATCTAGGTTTAAACACGAATTTAAACTAATCACCCTAGTTCCTACCTCATTGGGAATTAAATCCATTACTCTTTGACCGACAGCCATCAAGATAATATAGAGAGAACGATAAGTTTAAAAATATACGCAGTAATCCCGTTTGTGTAACCACCCTCTTGCTAGAGTCAACCGCCAAACGACTCGACGTGTTCTGGCTGGGGGCTTGAGTGCCACAGTACTTATAAAAGAGGTGATCATCTGTCCTAAGGGGTAGCAACGCATCTTCTGTCCAACCGTGGAATTTAGTACTGTAAGTGGAGGTTAGTCTTGCTAGTAAGTAAGTAAGTAGTAGTTAGTTATCAGTACATGTTCCAGTGTAACTTCAGTTTGAATTAGAACTTCAGTTACTATTGTATGTTCGCTATGTCAGCTATTAGTTCCTAAGTTACGTTAAAATCATTTTTTTTATTTGAAATTGAATTCATTCGCTTTGTGAGTCCTTTGAACTTATTCGTTTTGTGAGTCCTTGAGGTCGATTTATTGAGAGTGGGTAAGAGTACAGACCTCATGCTTGAGGTTGATGGGCTCCTGCTGCGGCCGAGGCGGCGAATGCCGACCCCCTTCCGCACCTTCCAACATATCAGCCTCGCATCCCGACTCGTCTGCAACAACACAGGTTATAACATCAAAAACAATAATCTAACACCACAAAAACTACTGGAAACAATACTTTCATTTATCCGTCACTTGAATTATTACTTATACTCATACGGATATTACTCGGATACCATCATTGCAGTCAGTACCTAGTGGAAAACCCGCAATTTCCTTAACTTGTATGTTCCTCTGCAAGAGTACAAACCTAGTGTATTTATGTGTGATAGTAAATTGAACTGAACACCGCCGGCTGCATCAGTTTTAATAAGCATTTTGTTGTATATTTAGAAGGGACCGAGTATCTTTTTAAGGAGTTAAGTAGAAAATTTTATTGGATGGTGCTATTGTATAAATATTTAAAGGTGTCAGTCAAACTTCTGAAATATCATCACAGCAAAAATTTACAATGATTGAAGATCAGAATAACGTAATATGGAAAATTAAGAAATCGAGATTTAGAACTTTATATCTCACAAAAGTCAATCGTCACTTACATGAGAACAATAAATTACTTAAAACAATTTTTTACAATAGTAAATCAAGTGCAGGTAGTTCCGTAAATCAAACTTATAGAGTTAAAATATGGTGTAGAAAAACCTCTTTCCGATTTTGTTATCCTTATGTATATGACGCTAGTGTATAGTATATAGTACATAGTCATTCAATCTATAAACTAAATTAAAGTAGTATCCTAAACACAATGGTACCTACGATAAAAAAAGAATCAGCGCCCTAGAGGAAGAAAGGAAAGCGCCCCAATAGGATCGTTCTTTCCTTTAAGTACGCGTTAGACAGCAAATACTGCACACACAAAACAATTAACACGCCCCATGTCTATTAAAATCACTGACCCAAATTCCCGAACATCCTAAACGGCAGAGTAACGAAACAGACCCGACCCACCCCCGGATTCTTTACACACGACGTCACGGAATCGTGAAGTCGCGCCTCAGGTAAATAAACGGGAGTTTTCCTTCCAAATTCCGGCAGACTCGGTTCTTGACCTATTTGCCGACACGCGTTGAGCGGGTCAGGTCCTGTTTCTTTTGTTGGGCGTCGACTCGAATGTTTTGCGGTCGACTGAGTGTGTGGGATGGAACTTTGAATCTAAATACCTATTGAATGTACACTTAATGCTGTTTCGGCAACGATACTTCGTATCTACTATAGATGCTAGTACGTTACCACTCACTTACTATCATCATCATTGCAACCCATAACTGTCCCACTGCTGGGCACGGGTCTCCTCTGTTTTTGAGGGGTACAGGCCATAGTCCACCACGCTGGCCTAGTGCGGATTGGCAGACTTCACACACCTTTGAAAACTTTATGGAGAACTCTCAGGTGTGCAGGTTTCTTAATATGATATAATATTTCGCCATCTCGTTTGCGTACTAAGGAAAACGGTCTAATTACGTCATTTTCGTATCTTCTCACAGAACCTAAATATATCTGCTGCTTTTAGTATAATATCATTGATTTTCCTCAAACTAGAATTAAGGCACCCTGTATTTTTTTGACATTCATTATTGACCTTTAGTCCAACAAAATATTCTATTAATTTGTGCTATCAAATGTACTATTTAATTGTTTTATTTTATTCATATAAACATATAAATGTAGAGAGACTCGATTACGATTAACGTTGAGTGTTAGAAAAACGTAACGGATCGTAAGATTATTCTGTACCCTCTTTTCCCCTCCTATTATTGCCATTCTGCCAAGTTGGAGGAATTATATTCCCTAGTTTTTTAGTAACAAAAAAACAATGTTACGAAATGCGTTGTTCAACCCCCAACTTGAATGCCGCATCCTAACATTTTAGAAGACCCCTCCTCCCCCCAAATCGTGTTCCTTAATACTTGAACGTACCCCTTTATTAACGTTAATATGTAGCACTGACATTAAATTGAAATAGCATCGGATATCTAGTATTATTTGAAATGGCTTCCTATGAATATGAAATCCTTATCCCTGTTTGTTAGAAATGCGTTAACGGACTTTCTACGAAGTAGCTTTTGTACCGTTCGGAGATTGGTTAGTAAAATTATTTAGTCAAATCAATGTTGGTCATTTATTAATTAATAATTCACCGAAATGCCGACTGTCATAGCAATTTAAATCAAACGTACACGAGAAATTAATATTATTATTGGAATTACGAAATTATAATTATATAGGTACGATAATCTAGAAGGGCTACCAAAACAAATAAACATAGAATAGATATTATTATCCTACTTCTCTAATTTGGACCATTCTTGAACTATACGATAGTTTCTAATAAATGCGCCTCTTTTCAACTTTAATTTTATTTAAGAAACTCGTAGGAATAACCGTCTTGTAGACTATTTCTTTAACAAGAATTCACCACGTTGCGATTGACACACGGTCACACATACTCTGACAGATAGATAAAGTTGACATCTGCCAGACAGGAATATCGATTGAGTTTATTGTTTGACATAATAAGTTATGATCGAATTTGACCACAGGGTGGCTTCTATAGTAATAATAGGTATATCATATTTTTTTAAAGAAAAATGGCATCCTACCTTTATCTTTAGATATAGGTAGATAAAGCTCTGTTAACTCTCCCAAGCGAACAACATAGGTACAGTCGCATACTATAATTCCACCCGAATATCAACGAACTAATCAAATCGTTTGAACAATTAACTAAAGCAAACGTAAATTTCGAGCAACTCGCCTGTTCTTCCAAGAACATAAGACACGAGGAACGGTCATCGCACTACCAATCAACTGCCACACGAAAATAAACCCTATCGATCTTGCAGAGTAAGACACCGGCGATCATTGTAGTACAAACATTCGTAGCTGCGCTGATGCCAAAACCTAGCCGTCGAATATGATTGCTCTAACGGGAGGGGAGAGTGGGGTAGCGTCGCCGTGTACTGACCGAGCAGTAAGTCTGCCTTAATCCTATCGGAAACGCGGGCCCCCATTGAAGATCGGCGAGGACGCACGCTGGATACACATCGGACGATATATCTTCGGATATCCGAGTTTAGTTTTACATTTCAGTAACGGTTTACTACATATTATGCTTCCGTGTTCTACTTATATATTTTACTTAGCTACTACATCATTAGAATGCGAATGTATGAAAGTAAGTAGGTACTAAACGATGCCCGCGGCTTCGCCCGCGGAAAAGTCGTTAAACAAAATATTGAATTTATCCCAAGGGAACCTATAATCGGGACACAATCTATCCTGTCCTATTCCTGGATGCAAACTATCTGTGTGCTAAGTTTCAGCGTAATCTGTTTAACGGTCAGAGCGTGAAGTATTACAAACATCCAAACATCCACACAAACACTTACATTTATAATATTAGTAGGAAGTAGGATTACGGACAAAAAAAAAGCTGATAACAACTGACTATTTTTATAATGTAGGTTCCTTATTTTCAGAGTAGATTAGTAGAAAATAAAAATAAAGTAAGAGAATAGTTACAGTTGCTTTATAATGTAGCGATGATGTAATTTTAATTTGTGATACAATGTAATTAAAACAGGTAAACCTTGACTTTTGTTACGTAAGCATTCACTAACACTTCATACTACATAAACCTTGACTTTAAATTATCATACAAAACAGACCCCAAAATTTACACCCCAAACTCCCAAACGTAACGCAAAACACCCCAAAACCTCAACAAAACGCATCGATAAACCCCATCGTCTGTATAAATCTTCGAACTTATCCGCTGTTCGTCGGCCGTGTGCAACCGCACTGCATCTAGGCGGAGGGGGGACATTACAAATTAATAGCACAAAGACCGGCCACAGATCGCTGCTGCGAAAATTTACAGGCACCAGACACTTATACTGCTCTACAGAGTATAAAGGCAAAGCTTACGTAGGACCTATACGTTAACGTCTGCGTATCTATTGCATTGACCGGTTTTCGGTAAGGCATAGTGTTTTAGATTTGGGATCATTTAAGCCCCCTGAGTAAATCTAATAAATTTATAATATAAACTTATTATCCTCTTGTAGTGTGACTTATTAAATAAGTAATACAAATGTGTATTAGGGAGGACATTACAATAAATTAATGGTACAAAGGTTGTTGCTGTAGAAAATTTACAGGCACCTGACACATACTGCTCAACTTAGTTTAAAGGCAAAACTTACGTAGGACCTATACGTTAACGTCTGCGTATCTATTGCATTGACCGGTTTTCGTTAAGGCATAGTGTTATTTTAGATTTGGGGTCATTTAAGCCCCCTGAGTAAATCCAATAAATTTCTGTCCTCTTGTAGTGTGACTTATTAAAAAAGTGTATGCATGTATGCATAGGACATTACAAATTAATAGCACAAAGGTCGCTGCGAAAATTTATAGGCACCAGAAGGCAAAGCTTACGTAGGACCTATACGTTAACTTTTGGGGTATCTATTGCATTGATTGGTTTTCGTTAAGGCGTAGTGTTTTAACTTAGGAGTCATTCAGGCCCCCAGTAACTAAGTAACTCTGTAAATCAAATGCATTCTTATGTTTTTGTAGGTACTCTTACTTATTAAAGAAATCAATGCAAAGGTGTATCTTATGTACGGGCCTATACGTTAACGTCGGTATCTATTGCTCAATGGTTTTGTTGTTAAGGCGTCGTGTTTTAATTTAGGGGTCATTAATGCCCCCATTAGATAGTAAAGTAAGAGAAATCTACTTTTTGTTAAACTTAATTATTAAATAAGCAATACAGATACGTACAAGTTTAAGATTTGATTTTGTTTAAATTTACAAAACGGAGTTCAACAAAGCTTAATTTTGCTTGTTATAATATAACAAATACATTTATTTTTATTCTTCAAAGTAGAACTTACACAATAACACAATTTATGAATAGACATAGCACACAATAGTCAGACGGAAGGCCTGTTTGATAGACAGTTAACGTTCACATTGACATATTAGTATATCGACCGAATCTATAAACTAGTGTTTGACAAAATGAGACTTGGTCAAACTTCGACCACAAAAACAGGTCTTATAGTTTACATAAAAACACGATATTAATTATATTCCTTTGCCTGACCGTCTATTTAATATGCACTAATAGGTAGATACTTGCTCTTAATTATGGAATTACAATTATAATTGCGCGGTCTATTTGCACTATAGAACAAAGTTGCAGGAATGTTGTAGTAATTAGTTGATAAATAGGGTTACGTGAGTTATTATGATCTCAATTGAAAAATATTTTATTTTGTTTTTATATTGAGTGTATTTATTTTTTGTTTCGTTTCGAAATTAAAAATAATTTATTCTTGTCAATGATAGAATTATTTTTAATCTATCCCTTAATTTGTAAAGATACTTTGAAATGGATGAAAGATGTGGAAGAAACTCCTTAGTACATTTTTTTAAAAGCTCTCAACTCTCAACGCAACGTTAGTATTGGTGATTTTATAAAAACTTGGATAATTTTCAAATCAATACCTCAGTTCATTATACGGAACTCTTCTTTAAAAAACCATAACTCACATTTGGCTAGTTCATTAATTAATACAGTAAGTAATACGAACAATTTTTTGATGTGTAAATTCTTAGGCGGCATCTTTGTTCTCCATTAAGGAGTTTTTGAACTTAACTTGGCAGCTGTTTTGATGAATGTTTACTGGCATTAATAAGCTCTAATTACCCTTTGGCTAAGCTCGATTTCCGATCGATTAAAAAGTTACTATTTTAATTGATCGTAATTAAAATATTAAAAACGGTCATAGCGGCTTCGTAGACAAAGTTAAGCAACTGTAGGCGCGGTCGGAAAGTAGATTGGTGACCGGTGGTTTTTTTTTACTTTCATGCTTCGGTGCATGTCTAGCAGCCAGTACTAGTAATCGCCAGAGTCGTTAAGGCATGTTGTAAGGTTAAACTTTGAACTTCCGACCCTTCACAATTCAGTCTACACTATGTTTTATTTACACAAAATCTACTTACGGAAAAATAGTAATCGTATTTACTTACTAGAATAACAATAAATCTGGCTGCTTATTTGGGGGTTGTTGTACCCACAATGCAGACAAATCAATTAACATCTTCATTTGTAGAGTATGTAGGGCATGCAAAAGCAGTGGACGCAAATACGAAAAAGCTTTACGCTCTAACGCGATCGGGTAAGAAAATCCTATTCTTCTGTTCACACAATTTTACGAAACATCACTAAACAAACCGGTTGATACCCACATTACTCCCTACCCTACATCGCTGCCTCCCCTGCGTCCCCTCGTGGCTAGATATGATTTGCATTTGCAACACAATGTCAACTGTATTGAATATGATGTACACAGAGCTTTCTTGTCTTCTGTACTACACAAATATAAGTACCTACCTACTATTTACAATTATCTTATAGGTACTGTAATATGAGATAATTTTGTGATTTGTATGTAATCGGGATTCAGAAAAATTGCATCATTAAATTATAGTAAAAACTATACGTGTAGTGTTTTTTGGGTAAAAAAAAAATATTATTCGTAGTTTCATTTTCGGAAAAATGCATTCTCACGTAGTTTTTACGATATGAATGAAGTAAGCGACATTGCAAAAATACTAAAATGATATTCTAATATCTCAAAATTCGAACAAATATTTAACTTATTGCATGATTCCATCCTTTAATTCAAAGCATACTTAGGTAAATAAATAAAATAGTTTAAACACTAAATTCAGATGTTAATAAAACATCACATTGCATTTCAAACCAAAACAAGAAACCCAGAACTAATCCACGTCATACAAAACTATCTTGAGATTCATTCGTATTTACAGTAACGTTATCAAAGTTATCACAAATCCTCCCTCGTACATGTGATCACTGCCTCCCCCCACCCCACCCTGTTCTAAGTACCGCACTAATCGTGTGTTCCACTTGCGTCGGGCATAGACATAACGTGTGGGCTTCTTACATTTCAGTTTTAGTTTGACAAATGTAGTAACAACTCTTTATTTTATACCAATGAAGACATAACTAAAAAAAAAGAAATACAAAAGGTCTTGTTGCTAAGTGAAAAGTATGTTTGATACTTAGATTTTTAGATGTAGGTAACAGATTTTTACATGTTTTTTTGATGTTATCTCGGTTTCAGTTATAATTAGTGTAAATACGATCGTATTTTTAAGGACTTATATTTTTTGATACATTAAAAATGATTGTCTAATATTAGTTCTTTGTTAATCTTCGTATTGGTGCAATGAAAAGCATAAATACTTGGAAATATCGCTCCGTTGGTCTAAGCCAACGGAAAATTGACACAGTGAAACATGTTCGAAGGATTTCGTAGCACTAACTCGAACAGATTATTACTCGACACTGCTGAAAACTCCTTTGTTTGCCGCTTTTTCTATCCGAATATCATTCGAGGCTTTAACGAATGCTCCTCTACAAAAGTAAGCGGACAAATTGCTTCTAAAACAACAAAAGCCGACCGGAAAAATTCACAATCGCACCGAATCATTAATCTCAGAAACAAATGGAAATCGGACGACATCTGCTATACTGGCTCGAAAAAAATGGCCGCCATAGTCGACAGTTGTCACGTTATTCTCGACGGGATTAATTAGAAATGCGATTAAAAGCAAACAAAACAGGGAATGGTGAACTTAAATTAATGAAAAATTACCACCCTCGGTGAACACTCGTCAACTCTTTTTTTTACGGGGTCGCTCCCGCGCATTAAGCGGCTTTAATTTGAATTCGAAATTAGAATTACGCGCGCTTTATAATTATTGTTTTTTTTTTGTGCCAGCGACTGTTGATATCTAATTCACGGGTTCATTATTCTGTGACCTTTGTTTGTCCGACTTGGAATCGTATTTTTCTCGGTAACACTTTCTAACGTCTGCATAATTAATTTTGACTCCGCTAGATTTTATATCATCGAGCTAAGGCCTTCGCAAAATTTCAAATTCATTAATTTTCACGTCAACAAAACAAAGACCATAATGTTTTAATAATAAAAACGACTAGATATTAAAAAAAAAATTAAAACGCTAATGAGTTCGGATACCCATTATAAGTAGGTATCTATAAGTCTGAATTTGGCTTGAATTTATCTTACAATATTCTTATCCACAAAGAGAAATACCAAAACAGTAAGTAAAGAAAATAAATGAACGACTTAAAACAAATCATTACAGTTAAATATATCAAAATGAATATTCAACATTTACTATGCAACAGCATACCTAATTATACTAAGAAAACGAATCTTGCACATAAATTTTATTCACGTAGGTAGCTAAATAAATAATGTATAATTAAGAATAATAAAAATAAGCGCACGTGCGTGATTTTTTTTTAATTTCTCGCGCGTTTTATAACCGAACAATGGCGTTTGAAAATAATAAGTGATCGGGACACCGCGGAAGGGCAATGATGAGTGCTTTTGTGAGGAGTGCGCGTCGAGAGCCCTCTACGTACGCGCCTCGAGAAATACACGTCGACATCGGTTTTACTTTTACCCGACTGCGCTTGTAGGTGGGTAATGTTTTGTGAGTGTATGTATGTATTTATGTGCGTCTGTGTGTGTGAGTGTATGTGTGTATGCCTGTGTCAATTTCATTGGTATACTTTACAGCTTAATCGGTTTTACGGATTTCAACTTGTAAGTTCATTGAATTCGTTTCATTTGTGAAAGTGACATAATACTTACTTATTGTTTCTTTTTTAATTTTCTTCCAATTTTTAGCAGACGAGTTTTTTGTATATTAATGATTACCTACTGATTAAATAATGCTAGAAATAACTTTAAATATAACAACAAATTATAAGTAGTAGATTCACCCACATCTTATCCTTAATGGAAGCTATGAATTTGATACTGCAAAGGACTATAATTATTTTATACAACAAATACCTACACAATTACATACATACAGTTATGAGGAACCAAACGCGTTATGGGTCTGTTCTGTCACATTTCGCTTACAACTGGAATTAATTGCGCGGTCTCTTTGAACTGTAATATTAATAGAAAGTAGTTTAAACGAAGCTTTATTACCGAAGATCACAGGAACATTATTATAATGGTCAAGGAAACGTGGCGAGAGTGTAAAATCTATTCTAACTTGTCATTTAATGACGTCAAGGCTTCTTTATTACGTGTTGTAATTCTTGAGCGGATTTATGCCATTCGTGAAATTATCCTACGATGGTGCTGGCGTTTTAGTATGAAATATAGTTTATGATTACAGGTCTGTCATTGTAATAGTGGTCATTTTCCTGTAACAGGAAGTCACTGTCAATGTCGGTTAAGCCATTTTGTCTCGTAGTTTAAATTAGAGCAATTTTATTTTCGTGTAATACAAGTAATCGCGTGAGGATTATATTCGTCATTACAGACTTATTACGCTTTAAAGGTCACTCGTTTGATCAAGAAACACTGGCAAGCGAGAAAAAAGAAAAAAACTAAAGTAAGCAATACGCGGGCTAAATAGGAACAGAACGGCAATCAAAAACAAGTACAAAAACTTGGAACGCATTCGAAATTCGAACAATCCTAACATTGCGATCGTTCAAAAATGGAGCCAACTAGCGCGTTAAACAGAAATTAACCCGCGAACATTTACAAAATATCGGTCAATTAACCGTCGAGTGAGATAACAATTGAAAACGGTTTCCCTTTCACCGAGGCCGGGTTTAACGCGCGCTAAATATAATAATAGATCAACAGATACATCAATGGTTGTCCACTCTGTTTTCGTACGGGCACTTTCAATTTTCCGAACGCAATGCGTGGCGCGCTCCTGTATGTAGGACTTGTCATACTAACGGCGAGGAACTTAGATAATATAATTATATAGTATTTATAGGTTACTTAGCGTTGTTATCAAAAACTTAGTCTGTCTAGTCTTATATTATACGATCATATTTCAGCATGTCAACTGAGGAGGCCCGGAGTAACACAAATTCGCGCTTAGGCGATTTTAATCGTCAACTTTGCTCCGGTGTCAAAACAGCATAAGTACTTAAGAAGGGAGGCTAAGTACGACTCTGCAAGGCATGAGACAGAGAGACAGACAAACGTGTAAGAACGTTTTGATAAGCCAATGAATCTTGCTATAATGCCCTTGGATATGATTCTAAAAGTAGCAAATCAACAATAGTAACAGAATTCTAATTTAAACTTTATTTCGTACCACTTACGACTAAATTTTCAATATTAATATGACACACAACGGGTGCACAGTGGTCTACGTTTCGTAAATGCTTTACAATCCAAACATAAAATTCAAGCATAAGTAATAAGATTAATTTATTTTTAAATGAAATTATATTTTACAAGAAGAAGCAGATATGTTTTTTTTTCTTTTGTGTACGAATGAGGCGGCATAACTATCGTAAAGACGATGAAGTAGCGTGCATTTTGTGATATTTTTTTCGACTTTTTATTATGGACGAAGCTTATTTATATAGTATAAAATGTATTTGCTTAAATGTGTTTCTTAAGTTATATGTTGAATCTAGTGTAAATAACATCGAGATTAGTCTACACTAGTTTATAGTTTTCATCTGCCAGTACGACACCAGGTATTTCCCGACGTATCGGTGACCACGCGTTTGTTACTTACGTATACGGATTTTAATAAATAATACGCTAAAAGCCCAGCTTTGAATTGTTGGCGTTTACAACGAAACGGACCGTTTGTGTTAAACCAATTGTTGGTTTTAATGTTTCACGTAACAAGAACGGGCCGGAAGTTCAATCGATTTAAATTTCGAAGTGGCCAACGATTTCGTGCTTCTTTATTCATATTATGTATGGAAGTTTTTAAATTGTTTTTTTTTGTGTCCCCGGCCAGTTATTAAATATAATACTACGTTTTGTTTAATTTACGGCTGATATTAGGGAGCGGGGAGTTTGGGAAGGGGAAGGAATTACTATAATATGGCTTAAGTTATCATTTAAATAAACTTAAACAATAGGTAACGTAAATAAGCAGGTTACAATCAATTCCCCAACTTATTCAAACACTTATTGGAAAGCGGCAACAATTTCTTTGTCACCGCACTAATTACAATAACAATAAACTAATTAAAGTGACTTTAAGCCCGACGCAGTGCGTTCGTGCTGCCGACTACCATCAGAAAGATTTAACGATTTATTTCTATATGACCCTACATCTATATCTACATACTACACAATGCCAGTACAATCATAAAAATTACTCATCCATGAACTCCTTAATAATAATATACATTCCCCTCCACACAACCTGAAATAAATCCTACGTGTCAGACGCTAAAGCTCAAATTGATTTGACGTGACGATTCATTAGTGATTTGAATAAAGGGTTGGCAAATCCAACTTGTATTGTTAATAGTCACGCGTCAACTTAGTATAATAAATATTAAATATAATTATGTGTTATTATAGCATAGAAAAGCGTCCGGTTTGAAATAAGCTATTTATTATGCTCGAGTTTCTTAGAGCAGCTTAGTTAATGAATAATGAATGGAGAAGAATGTAGCACATTCATCAAGGTCTCTCATTATAAGAGGTCATGAACGCAATTATTCATTAAGCTCTTATACATCTGATGAAAAATGTTGAATAGTATGTGGGGTCAATTTTGGGCGGTAAAAAATATCGTCAGAATGGACGTCAAAAGGCTTATAAAGTCCTATGGCTTCTTTCCATCACTGCCGAGGGATTGATGTGATTTTTAGTCTTTAAAAATTTTACATACTTTAATAAATCCCTTACTTTGAATGACTTTATTTATTCCCACCAAAATTAAAAATAACATTGTGTACTACTTAACGTTTTGCAAATAATTTATCTATTTTGCTCATATTTTATATCATAGATAAAAGTCAAATTATAGAAGTAAGGTAATTAAAATTGCTCGTATCATTTTAAACTTTTAAAGGTTTACATAAAAACGAGACTTATAAATTAAAGTAAGAACTTGCTTTCATCGTTTTTTACATAAAGACAAATAATTACATAGAAATAATTAAACAAAAGTTATAAAGTCCTTGTTTGTAAAGAATAATCAGCCAAGTAGGTCAAACAAGTAGCTCTCATAACCCCTGTGGTTCCGTATTTATTTTCCACAATACTACGTGCAATAATATAAACTCGTTTTTTATCCCTTTTTTAAACTTAATATCTTGCTCTTTTCCCGACAAGTTTCTCGGGTTTTAAAATTAAAGTATTGCATACATAATCTGGGTCAAAGTTGACCCTTACGGTATTAAAATTAAAAAAACAGTAATAAAAGGATTTAAGGAGATATAGATGACATCAAACATTATGCCTCAAAGCGCTGTCAATTTAAAAAATTAAAGCGTCAAAAGGGATTTCTTTTATTTAATAAATTAGCACTAATTTAAAAAGAGCCTATTCGAGACTTGAAGAAATCCACATTATAACCTAACGCGAGCACCGAAGCTAGCCGCTTTACTTTTGAAGACAAAATACGTCAACCACAATAAATAAATGGTCTTGATAACACGCAATTTGCGAACAGAACCCTAATTAAGAAGCTCAAGCAATTAATAGGCGACAGAACAATAAAAAGACTATTCCATAATGCGATTACATTTTTCCATAAAATGGCGCGAACGGCGGACATCTTGTTATTTCGATTCTAATTATGTTTAATGTCCCTGTTATTTTTTTGAGTTTTAATGCGCGGAGCTATAAAAAGATAATCACAAATATAATTGAAACGAAATAATAAAGGGAGTAAGAAAGCGGGGAAGAA
>LGAG01000889.1:267237-283263 GCA_001278395.1 Lerema accius | reverse complement strand
TTTAGTGGTTATACTTGGTACGACCCGTTAGTTAACAGTATCAAGTTATACTTGCCAGGAATCGATATTATGTTGGCACCATATAATTGAATTGGTGAAATTATGTGGGTAACTAGTATGGAGTCAACTTACTACCAACATCAAGTAACTAATAGTGTGATATGCATCAGATATTCAATATTCATTTTTACTTATTATTCATTATTATATTCATACATAATATCGATATAAGAAATCGATGTTTTCGATAGAGCCAAAAAACTGTTTTTCAATTGGAAAATAATTGTAACTGTAAAACTAAAAGGCATAGATATATTACAATACAAAAATCATAATATTATGTATACCTTAAAGATTTCAAATAAAGATTTTTTTCTGATTTTGAATAATCTTTTAGGCTCTATCGAAAACTTGCAGCTTTTTACTTCCAGCAATTTCTTTTTTGTACATCGAGTTATTTCTCATATAGTTATTTTTCATATATATAGAAATATACATATTTTTAAGCTCATTACATAGATGTACGCAAATAACTATCGTAAAGACGATAAAAACACATGCACTTATAGTCCGTTCTTTTGTCTTACTTTCAAAACAAAAACTTTTAATTTTAAAGCAGTTTTTCGAATATTTAAGCACATGTGATATTTAAGTGATTTCATCACTTAAAAATCATTGGAAAAATGTGAATAACATGACAAATAAAAAAAATAGTGTAGCGTGGTACACTTTATCTGTTGTTGACGAAGGACATAACTATAGTACAAAATATCATTGACAATAAATCATTTTAATATTATTTCGTAATAATACATCGATTATTCATCTTGACTTTATTCGCTAGTCGATGTTATATTAATTACGATACTGTTACAAAACACCATTAATCAAACATCCGCATCAATTAAAACCGGATCTCACGACCATACTTTCATGAATTCCTATTTGCATTCACCTCTACTAGAGCACCCGGTCTGTGGTCGAAATCCGACCATCATTCGGTATGTCAAACTGTAGATAGACTTGTACTTTACCTGGTTTGAATATTACCGGAGAGGCTGTCCCTTAGAGACAAAACTCCTTCTATTAAATAAAGATTTAAAAAAAAATTTGGCTGTCAACGTCAACTGTATATCAAAGGATTCCTCTGTCTAAGGACTTTTTGTATTCATTATCAAAATGTAGCATTGTATACTTCCTTACTATGTATCCCTAATTTACTCAGATCAAAAAATAGACTTAGTGTTCATAACAAAAAAGTGAGGTAAATTTTTTAGTTTTTTTACTATTTGACATTATGTCACCGAGCACGGTTTGTCGAGAAATGAACTGGGAAACGTTATCATTTGTTATTAACGTTATGTTTTTCCCTAGTACGCTTCTTTGTTCCGAAGACTGCGTCTATATATTTTTTGGTCTTGCTAATTTAAAAAAGTCATGATAATAATACCAATCTCAAATTCATAGGAGCCTAAGTTATTCTTAAAAATGTACCAAAAGTTAAACCCTTCACATCTTTATAAAGGTAAACAAAACAAGAGTCATCCAAACAAAAGCAAATATTAATTGAGAATGTCTGTAAACGCATCTAATTTCCTAAGATTTAAAAAGGTTAAATAAGCCGGCGTAAATCCGCATAAAAGGGATATAATTATGCATACTAAATCGATCCATACATCAACGTCACGACATAATACTGCTTCCATCTAAAAGTAGGATCTTACCAAACGAAAGGTGATTCGCCACGAAACGAATACCTAAACCAGTCTCCCAGCAACAAATGAAGGGTTGTGGCCTCACGAATTTTAATGAAATATTTGATTTATGCTCACCACAGACATCAGGTAGCTTATTATAAGAATATATCATTAACATTACGTATATAATTAAAGATCCGCTTAGCCCGAAGCTACCCCAATTTGAGCGGCGCACCGCATTATAATTTTGATAAAATTGCTCGCGCGCTCCGATAAAAATACGAATTAAAAAATAAAATAAAACTAAAATTATAAAACATCTGATTGATGTATTATTTGGTAATTTATTGGGTGTAATTACATCTGGTAATAATGGTGGATAATGCGAGTGTGAGAGAGCGATTTATTAGTATTTATTATGGCATGAATTATTGTATAATTACTGGGATGGAGCTTCCAAACTAAACAGAACGGTTGTTTTAGGGTTGAATTTATGAGCGCTTCCAGGAGAGGATCTAATCGTGCTTGTTTGCGATGTAATATGGGCGCCGGCCGACCCGATCGAGGAGCGTAACAAAATTATCGTATCTCAAGGTGTTCTAAACCAGCTAAAGGGTTAAGTCCTTAGTTTAGATGATTCAATAGACGACCAAACTGAATCAATGCATGCGGTCGTCGCACGTACGTATACAGAGTTTGGGAAAGATATTGAATGTAATTATATTGTTGTTGCAATCAAAAATTAGGTGCTCTAATGAATTAAAAAAAAATGAAACATTGTTTATGGTAAGTATAATTAAATATTTTTATTACTCTTAAATTTTGACACCTTTTTCGACTTATTTTCACTTATTACTATGCTGTACCTACATTTAATTTAATCGTAAGAAGGTTCATGATGTACTTACCAGTTCCTCTATAGAAATGACTTTTCTTTTGACGTTCACGCCAACCGCTACCTTTTAAAATGTATCGGAATGTCGTAAACGACGCCATCACTTCGCAACTATAATAATGTAATTTTGAAGGCAAAGTTTGGCGTGAACGTCAACAGATAAGGCATTTGACTATAGGGGTAGATAGATCCATTTTATACGTATATTGTCGTCTGTATTTAAATCGTCTACAATTAAAAAAAACTACCAATAATAGTCAGCTATTAGTTCAGACTAATGTACACAATATTCCCCCCTTCAACAAGACACTAAACTATGCCAAATATGTTATCTTAAAATACTTTATTACGCTCGTGAGAAATAGAAACACTTAAGATGATTCCTTAATCTTTAAATAGTCTGCATCATCGATATAATTCTTTCATAATACCGTTAACCCTCCAATGATCATGTGCACCGACATCTTAACATCGAAACAACACATCTGAGATGTTTGTTATTGAGATGTTTATTGTTATATAGTATGACGTGTGTAAACATATTGAATAGTTTTTACGGGCGTTTTAAGCATCGTTCCGGCCGTAAAAGATTATGTCCATGATAAAATATTTCACATGGTACTTAAGTCGTTTTTGTTCGTAATGTATGTATCGCGCAATCAGTCAGTTCTATAAACGTGCGAGTACTTTCACTGCATAAAATGCACACGGTTTTAATATTTTCACCGCTGTTGACACTATCAATTTGGTTAATATGAGTTTAAATATCCGTAGTGTAAGCGATATGAATGCTTATGGTTTTGAGGATAAATGAAAATATCACGCCTTTGGTGAAACAGTGTAACAACTCAAAATGTTAAAATTTTCAGGAGAGACGTCTGAAGAAAAGTGATGCTTTTTTCTAAACGAATCTCGAGAGTTTTGAGATTAAATTTTTATGTATGTAAATCTTCGAAAGCTTAATTTAATGTTATAAAACATTTCGTGTTTTAATAAAATACATGAAGATTGAACATTGAAAAATAATTTATCGTGAAAAAAATGTTTTAACTTTATCGCATGAGATATTATTATTTATTTTTTTCAGTCAAGGAAAACATATAAAAGCTCTCACATTGACACACACACATGCTAAGATTTCTCAAAGGTGCATAAAAAATCTCAAAAAATAATTATCAACCAAAACATTCACGTAAACTTCTTACATTCAGCACAAAAATAAAACATTTTCATTCAAGTTATCTCAAAAAAAAAATCTAAATAAGAAGCAAAAAAGTTAAAAAATCTCAGCTTACCGGAGCCACTTGCAAACAGGAAGTCCCTGTGGAGGGAAGACGTCTTCAAGTAAGGGTAAAACAGCTTGCCGACTGCCAGGCTCTGGGGCGCACTGCAACGATATTTACTAATAAATTGAGAGAAATTCACCATCCGGCAATTATAGATAGATATTTTATTTCGCTTTTTACCCGACTGCGTATCGAGGGTTGTATTTTTCGAGAGTTTTTATGTATGTATGTATGTATGTTTATTTCTTGTTGACTCGCTATACAGATTAAACGGCTTTAGATTTTTTTGTAATTTTGAAAGTTTTTAGGCTGTGTCAAAAAATGGAGTTTTTTACTTACAGCGGTATTGTTTTCCTACGTCAATTTAATATAACATTTTGTAGTTACGTAGAAATATTAATACTAGGTACTAATTTCTACTAAGAGCTTCTTACAAAACTTTTTATTATTTTAAACGTAACCCAGAAAAATTCTATAAAATACGAATACATCTATCCATTCGACTTCCAAATACAAAAAAATACTCAAAAACCCCTTCTTTATTTTTCTTAAGACGCGGAAAATTCCAATGGGAACTCTAAAAATAACTAAAGAATCTAGAACCAAATCAAACGTCGCGTCCCCACTAAAGTAACACTGCGGACTAGTACCTGATTATCTAATTCAAATCGAATCAGTTACTTCCTTATTACGCAAGGTGAATGCGACTATGCAAAATGGATCGCGAAAGCCGCTCTCGATGGATGACCGTTTCAAGGATTCAAAGTTAATTTGTAAACCAGTAGGTAAGTAATACTAATGTACGACAGTAGTTAATAAATTAGTGTGGGACCATATAAAAACGTCAGTTAGTACAGTATTGCAATTGACTTCAAGTAATTTTTTTGACTTGTCCTAATAAGTACATAGTTTTACGTAAACCTTGTAACTTGAATCACACATTTTCGGTTCTTCAGATTTTTCCTGTACCTAATGTTTTAGTGTTTTCATCACTTCAGTATCAAATTACTTAAATATTCGCAAAAGCTGCTAAGGAAATTAATGTTTTAGTTTTAAAAATAAGACAACTTAGAAAACACGAAAGTTATACATAGAATGTTAAAGACTGTGCTGCCATCTATTAAAACGTTGTTTTAGCCTGTTTAAATTAAGATGCGCCGACTGCATAGACAAATTCGTTATCGTGTCGTATCTATGTCGTTTCTCTGTAGGATCGCCATTCGTTAAGTTAGTCTGACGTTATGCTGTCGGTTTGTTTGTAGGTTACCATTGTGATATTAAATGGTTAAACTGAGCCTCTAACCAAATACCCTTTCCTTCGAACGCTCACGCCAATCGCTATCTTAAAATGTATGGGAATGACATTAGGCGCGAAAAAAAATGGCGTCGTTTACGTCATTCCCATGCGTTTTTAGATAGCGTTTGGCGTGAGCGGTCGAAGGAAAGGGCACTTGGCTAGAGGCTCTGATATTAATTAAGTAAATAAGGTTAATTCTTTTGTAAAAGTAGGTTAGTTAATACTAGTAACTGCTAGATGCAGTCTATTAATGTTAAGATGAATGTTAAATTAGCATTAGTAGGTACCTCTAAAAATGCCTTATCTATTAAAGTTCACAACAAATTCAGCCTTCAATTTACGACGATTTAGAAAAAAACATGGAGTCGTTTATGTCATTTAGGTATATTATGTTGAAAGTGGCGTTTATCGTGAAGTTGAAAGGTAAAAAAGTTAGATTATAATCAAGTGCTAACTTATATGCTTTAATATGTCAAGCCGTTTGAACTGTAGAGCGTTCCAAAGTAATGGACAGAGATACATACATAAAGTCCAAAAACATAAGCCTTCTTTTGGCGCAGTGGTATAAAAAAAATAATCAAAGAAAATCATTACCACGTACGTACTCGTATAAAAAATAAATGAATGAATAATAGTAGCATAAAGTTGGATTATTCGTTGTTCTGTGATAGATTACTGCGCCAGTGACCGCCTGCCTTTAAGGGTTAAGTGTACTTACAAAAGCATTTTTTCCTACTTGAATTAAATAAAAAGTACTCGAACTTTGATACAATTGCTAACGAGATCGATTTTCTTAGACTAAACGGAATTTTAAATAAGTGAAGCATGAACGTCTGTCAGTCGTATACCTACGTCCGCAATTTTTAACCCGTTTCAAAAAAGAAAGAGGTTATTCAGATTCTGAACGATCAAAAAATTAACACCAAAATTTGCCAAATCGGTCTAGCCGTTCTCGAGTTTTAGCGAGATTAACGAACAGCAATTGATTTTCATTAGGTATATGAAAATAATGATATTTTTTACGAAATTTTAACCATTCACATATTCAAATATAGATATCAGCCAACTTTTACATATAATATGTGGCATAGCAACGTCACCCTTAGTAGTGTTATAAGATTCTCTATGGCCTGGGCGCCCTAACAATTGAAGTGTCATCTTCATTGTCACTTTTAATAAAAACCTTTGATCGATACTTTCTTGTAGCTTGAAAAGATTAAAGAACTTTGATATCAAAGAAAACTTTCAAGAATTCCTGTAGTTCTTTTTATAATAGACATTAACATTGAGTTTGATATTGAAGATTTGACATTCTTAGAAGAGGATTACTTCACGTAGGTAGGTACTTAATATACCTACACCAAAAACTTGTCATTTAGCACGCAGTTTTACGTAAATTTTGTAATTAAAATCACACATTTTCATGCCATTCACACTTTGCCAATTATATTTAAGTGATTCCATTACTTCAATATCACTTTATGTTTAGATTTTCACAATAACTAGGTACCTACTTACTTATTTTGTTTTAAAAATAAGACTAGTCAAAAAATTTACCATAGTGAGACCTGAAGTAATTTATTAAATTTTTAAAGATATGCTTCTTGTTTACTAAATGCAAAATATTATAAGCGCTTTTAAAGTGTTCTGTAATATTATATTACTAACTAAAAGACCGGGCAGACGTTATCCTACCACATATTTTTTTTTTGTTTGGGTGATCGCTTAGTTTTCCACATCAGGTACTCCCTTAAATCGCGTACCTTTAGTAAATGCTCAACACATTGGACAACGTTTGCTAAGCGTTTTATTATTTCTAATACCTTGGTTTAAGTCCATTGTAGTATCTTGATCTCAGTATAATCTACTAGGTCCAACTGTGATCCTAAACCATACCTATTCCCTCTTAAAATATATCTCAAAATCTTCGGGAGAAGTTCAGTTATAAACATACTTAGGTACGCTATGATTTTATATATTAGGAAGAAAAATATGCTGCAAATTCTTTTATTTAAAAATACACAGATTTCTGTAAATATTATAACAATTGAGTCCAAGTTACCGCTTAGATATGATAGAAAAAAAAAGCGAGATGAGGCGAAATTTCTGTAAAAAATACTCGTAATTACCGTAGCAGGTAATTATGAGAAAAGTACAAATTGGTTTAATCGGATTACTTAATGAAAAAATCTGAAAAAAATTCAGTCTAATTTTTACATAGTAACTAAAGATTTTTTTTTACATTTACTTTACGACGTAAGAAGAGGAAATTGCTGTAAAAAATCCAATAGAGCTTACAAATTGTTTTAAAATCAGTAAAAAATCATAACTTAAATAATATTAGGCAGAAGGAGATAAAGAATACAAAAAAGACATTATTTTATTAGTAAGTCGCCTTACCTATAGTTTTCAAGTTATAATTTTTTTTTTTAATTTGAAAACAGTTTTTTGGCTCTATCGAAAACCTAACTTTTTTGCTTTTAGCAAGTATGTTTACGTCAAATAATAAATATTCTTTACTATTAGGTATGAAACTTAACTAATGAGTAAAATGTAACCCTCAACAAACTGACTAAAATCAAAATTAAAAACAAGAGGTCCGCTTGTCATGCAAATGCTAAACAGAATCCGAATTTAAAAAAAAGAAGAAAAAAAAACATTAGGAACATTCGCGCGCGGTCCCTTCCCGCCAAAACATTTCACTCGCGTTCCATAGCGTTCGGATACTCGCACCCGTCTTCCCCAGTTCGTTTAGAAAGGACTCCTGAGGCGTCCTTGCGGGGTTGGGGGGAGGGGAGCTGCGCGATTTTTCACTCAAGACCACGTGTTGCTCACGTGCGTGAAATGAAACTTTTCGCCAAAGTTTTCGCGGTCGTGTGAACATTTTACTCGTACATTCGCGATCGTTGCAGTTATTTTATACGAGTATCCGATTTTAAAACTATGAAATGTTGAATTGCGAAATGTTGTTTGTGGTGTTTGTTTACTGGAATAACTTGAGTTTATAATTATTTTAAGGGTTTTCGATATCATTGATGTTAGTTTTCATTGTATGTAAAAATAATTTCTACATATGTAGTTCAAATTATAATATTGTGTAAGTAATTAGGTAGATATTTATGATTTAATTTATTTTATATATTTTTCCTGATAGGTTATGTTTAATATAAGTGTCTTTCCTTGTAGTCTATTAGGAATTCAGTTTGAATATTATTCTAGAATTTATAACTTATTTTCACTACATAAATGTCTTTTAATTTTATTGCTCTTGGATACTTCCTGTCTACATAACATTTTTAAAAGAATATATTGGAAAGTAACACTATATTTCAGTTTTTTTTAAGTAACTTCACACATTTAAATCGGAAACGTGAGGTCAAAAGAACATTTGAACTCATTAGAAAAACGGTGAGATAGCCATTAGAAAACATTAGTAACTTATCGATATTAGAAATTAAAAAACATCGATTAGTTCCATATTTCGACGTGATCATTATTATTGATTGATATGAGCCGTGTCTAACACTCATAAAATTTATTGATTACCGACTTTAGATTTCACCGATACTCAATTCCCTTGTTATTACTCACCAATACTTAACTTTCCAACAATACACATCTCGACAAAACCATTTTGCAATCAACATATCAACTAAACCGTATCTAGAAAATTCTTAATTGAACTAATGAGAAGTAATTACAATTTTTATTGCGGCCATAATGATTACGATGCCTTAAAATAATAAAAGCAATTAGACATTGATGGGCGTAGCGGAGTGATTGTTTCTATCTCTTTTCTTCTCATGGTTGATATATGAGAGTGAGTTGAGAAGGAGAGTCTGATTAGATGTAATTGTTCGAACGGTTATAAAACCCGATGTCAGACTGGGTATTCAGTTTGTCGTAAAATGGTGAGATGTTTTCCACTTGTAATGTCTTAAAATAAAATAAAAAAGGTAACTTATTACGTGTCGGATGATTACCTCGTTACTTATAGATGTACTTTAAGGATAGTCGCAGTAAAATTTATATGTTTAGCTGTGAATATAATTAAAATAACTGATTCATCGAAATAGAGTCGAAATGACTCACGATAAGGAATAGCTTATATTACTATTTTGTATTGAGGAAAAATATTTCTATGTATTATTAGATTTTACTTAATTAAATTTCAATATTCTATTTAAAAAACACATTTATTTATAATATTATATCTTAACTAGTGATTTTGTAACAAAAAATTCTTGTCCTTTTTTTTGCTTCCAAGTATAATGTAGTTACTATAGGACTATTCCTATAGATTTAAGATGCTTGGTGATCCTAGTCATTTAATACATTAATCAAGAGGAGTTTCAAAGAATTTAGTCGATTAATGTAATGATGCGACGAGATGGAAATAGAACTACTCTCATATTTATTTTTAAGTGTTAGCTAGTCCTGAGATTATAACGATCTTAAATTATATATTTTAAATTATCAACATATTAATTTTACTAGTATTATGTAACTAAATATATAACTGTACCTATATACATTTATTTTTGTGGTCAATACCTATAGTTATTTCTACATAATAAATGTGTAAAAAAATCAGATAACATTTTAGGGATTTCATTTAGTGTTCAGTTTTTTTTATCTCTAAATTATGCCCATTTAATTCGTGTGTACGATTTAAATAAAAAAAAATATAAATCGTGCTTATTTAACATTTTTTTTATCTTAAATAAATTGATTTGATTTGATTTTTATTTTAACTCTAAATTATAAAAATGTGTATTAATATGAGTTTTTTATTCTAAAATATATAATAAAACATTTTATAAAAAACATAGTAAAAGCAGGTATGGTAATTCAATTATAGTGTGAAAAAAAAATGTGAAAAACACATTGACACTATTAAGATGTAATTTTAATAAAATCCATTTACTTAATGCCTAATAAATCTAGTTCGTAGATATTTGAACAAAAATATGAACATTATTAAAACGACTACTACTATTATATTTAGCTTATTTAATAACTTAAATAAAAAATTATTTTAGAAATAAGACGCTAAAATTAAATGTTTTTTAACATTACATTTTTTATTAAAGTATGAAACATTTTTATGTATAATTGATAGATCTATATGAATTTTATATAAATAAGGGTTAAATGCAAGAAGAAAGAATTGTATCCTCGCAAGAATGGGAGTGCAGATTGGAAATTTATCGCTTTTTTACGGGCGTGCAGTAAAAAGTTCACACGGGAAATGTAAACGAATAAAAAAAATACCTACAGAAAAACTGAACACATGACGTATAACCAATCAGCTGTTGTCGGCCGTTCGCCCCGCCCATAACCAACTTTTACTCTATCACAACAAAAATAAAAAACCTCTCAGCCATCCCGAATTTAAATTCTCAATTTATAATTTTTTGCATTAACAAAATCACATTTACATTATTTGTGTACTTATTGCTGAAAATACATTTATTCCCCTCATATATTTTTTTTATCATTGTAAAGTTATGAAATTATTTACTAATAGTGAAAAAAAAACTAAAAAAATTTTTTTGATGTAATTTACTAATTAAAAGCAAATTACAGGCAATTTTGCAAGCTTTTGTGCAATTCCATGCTAATTAACCTTTAATAAATGTTGCTAAGATTAACCTGACTTGACAATAATAACGAGTTTGCTTATTAATAAAATACCAGGAACTATTAATGATACAATGTAAGCGATAAATAAAACGTGATACTTACAATTTCAACCAAATAAGTAGTTGTCGAGGTGTTTATATTTGTTTTCACAGCAATAACGCTCTTAATTAGCCGGCGTTCGCTGATTCATCACTTTATAGCGTCTCAACGGCCACTTCAGCCGATAATTAACACTTATACGTCTTTAAATCCCCCTTTCGTTAAATTCGAACGTCACTGAGATAATTAAACGAATATCCGAACGCACTGAAAAGTTTGAAATTGGCTGTCAAAAGACGCGCGAAACGTTTTTTTTTCAAGTGTCAAACGCGCAGCGAACGCACGGACGGCCGTCCACGTCAGTACTCTGACGTTCACTATCCGCGAGTCGGCGTAAGTCGAAGAGAAGAAGGCAGCGGTCTACAACAACCCGCCTTTCGTTCGTCTCGCTCTCGCGCGGCTATACCCGCCCGAACCATTTTTACGGTTTAACCGACTCAATTCAATTCAACTCAACTCAATTGTCGTGGCGCGAATGCCTTCGTGCCGGACGCTAGAGGGAGACAGCTATCGGCTCCTTTCAGACGCTGCGATAAACTTACGTGAAAACTATTTTCGAACACGACCCCGGAATTAAATTCGAACGCAGTTTCCGAGGCGAATGTTGACCCGCAATGCGTTTCGGTCAAGAATCTGCGTCCGGAAAAGCGGAACACAGCCTTAATCTTAGTATAAGACGAAGCGATGGGCTCGGGTACGTCTATTTCGCTCGCGCCACTATCGTCCGGCGTGGCTGAGTTGTGCGTAGGAAAGAGAAATCCGAGCGTAGATAGGCGTAACCGTTTCTGTCGGCTCGCACTGCTGGGTGTGTAAAGTTTTAGGCCGAAACATGTAAAAATGCATCTTGAAAAAAAGTTATGTATTAAAAAAAGAAGCTTAGTGCGCGGTGGGGGGACATTTACGCCAGGAGGTGGCGTGGACGGCTTTTTTCGCATGCTATATTTTTGGGGTGTTCACGTAACTGGACAATGCATTATCGAGCCGGCCCGACGATTCGGACGCATCACCTTAGTGGGCCATTTCCACTCTAAAACTACTCTGTTTCAACACACCATCTCGTGTTATGCTATCTTGCGTACGACAGACTAGGTGCCTATAGTTATCTTCTGTTGTAGTAGTAAGGAAACTGTACAAAGTTAGACATCTTGTATCGAAAAAGTTTTTGAGGAAATGTAAAAAAATAGGAAAACTAAGAAAAATTAAGCAGATAGCTTAGGTAGGTACGTATTTAACTCGATAAGTATTTTTTAAGTAAGTACATATTATTTTTTTATTAAATCAAAAGTTAAGTATAGGATGTGCAAGAGTTGTGCAGCATGATAAGCTACGTAGGTAATTTGACTTTCGAAAAGTTTAAAAACTGTCAAATTTTCACACACAGGTAACTGGATACGAAAAATATGTTGAGGCATTACAAATATGTGTTTATAATTAGCGTTTCAAAAAAGTTTATAACTTAATATTAAAATGAGTGTTCGTGCCTTTTAGGAGCTTAAAGTTCTTTAAAAAAGCCAAAAGTTTGTAAAAGGAGACATAAAAGGCTTAATTCGTGTAAGGCCCTCTTTCAAAGAGTTAAATGGCTCAGATTGTACCTAATAAAAAGTTATAATCAGCTGTTTTTGTACAAAAAAAAACCAAATAGGTAGGTACCTTTTACAAAAGTTCTAAAATATTAGGAAAATTAAATCATTAAAATCTATAATTATGATAATTGGTCTGAAATAGTAAATAAATGCTACAAACAAAATACTATTGTTTAAAAAGGATTATTTTAGAAAACAGTATCAAAAAAATTTACATACCGCTCAAGGAAAATCAAATTATACATCATTAATGAAAAAGAAACAGAGAAGACTCGAAAATGACATAATATGATCTATTTTTTCTCTAGAGTATCAAAGAGACTGCTATTAACTTATTGTAAAGACGATGAGCACGTATCCAGTGTAGCGAAGAAAACTTTTTTCTGTTGTTTAAAGAACGTAAAATAGTTATCTATGGGTATATCTAGTCCGTTTTTTATCTTGTCTTAATTTTAAAATTAAAACTTTCATCATCTACGCAGCTTTTGCGAATATTTAGGAAGCATTTTTTATTTATATCGAAGAAACGAAATCACTTAAACATTACTGGAAAATTGTGAATGACATGAAAATGTGTGATTTTCGTTACGTAAAACTACGAAAAAATTCATGCTATTATAGGGCAAAAAAATCGACTGCATAGTGTAAAATATCATTTAGTTCATTTTAATTTAAGTATGTTTTGTAAGAAACACGTACGTAGGTGGTTAGGGTGACCACGAAATATCTAGTAGATAGGTATATTTATAATAATAGGTAGAGCAGTGGTCGGAAATGTGTAAGCTCTAGAGACAGTCAAGCTGCATGTGGCTCTTAGGCTCTATAAATACGGCTCTGACATAATTAGTATCCACGGAAGGCACCCTTATATTTCCATTTTAAAAAACGTACAAACTTGACTTACTTAACGTTTCAAGAAGATGCAAGCTCATTGGTTCATATTCATAAATACTCGTATTTATAAAGTATGAAATTTAGTGTAGGACTTATTTAGCTCATTGGCTAATAAGTTTGTCGACAATTGAGATAGAAGCTAGTACAGAGACTTAGCTAATCTAAAAATGTTATTCAAGTTGTAGTCGTATTTTTAAAGCGCAAAGCTAAATTAAATTAGAGAGAGTATTCCTAGTCAGATACCAGGAAACTTAATTAGGAGAGCCGCGCTTATTGGAAAAATAACGTTTAATAAAATTCCGTTAAGTTCAGAGAATTTAAAATGCATGATGTAAAAATAAATCATGGAATACTGAAAAATAAATTTAAAAAGTTAGCACGTATCTAATAGGTCAAGATAAGTATCGCGAAATTTATCACTGTGCGAATGTACCAGAAGATGTTTCTCTTTCGTATGTATGTATGTCCATTTCATTGGCATGCTCTACAGACCAAACGTCGACGGATTCAAATATGTGAGGTGATATTCGATTCGTCTTTATTGTGGAAGTAACAACAAAAAATTTAATCTAACCATTATACAGTTTGATTTGCCTATTTGACGTCTAGAGACCACGTAGTATAAGAGCTACGAAGTAGATGAATTGTTTTTTTTAGGGTTATAAGCTAACAAACTAGTTGACAGTGCCACCAACCTCTGCCGCCCATGGACATCGTAACAAACATAGAGTAGTATAAGGCGAGACTGTTAGTTGGTTAGTAGGTCCTGTTAGAAATAAATGATAATGAGAATATTAGCTGTCGTTAATTCTTTAGTGTGGGGACCACGGAAGTTAGTACTATTACAGGTCAGTCCTGCTAGTAAATGTTAGTAGTCCGGTTAGTGATCATGTCCCACTCGAAGTACGTCATAAGATACATTGCTACCCCTGAGGACTAAGATGGTCGCCTCTTGTATAGTGTACTCTGGCACTCAAGCCCCCAGCCGGAACACGACGAATCTTTGGCTGCTGACTTAAGCAAGAGGGTGGTTGCTACCCAGGCGGACTTCACATAAAGATATAAATTCACATGAATATAAATTATATAACAATATCTAAAAAACAATGCAATGATTGTAAGGCAACTTCAGTAGTATGAAAAAGGTGGAAGGACAAACCGATCGAACAAAGCTAGGTACACCTAGTATTTGAGGATCCCCTAGGCATTTGAAACGGACAAAAAATTTAACTTAGTATTTTAGTGCTAGAAATCACTGCGTGTTCGGGCTTCGATTTTCTGCCTCTCTGTATGCACGAGTTGATTTTCAGTTGTCACAAAAAGCGCAAGACCGATTTGACAACCTTTTTTTGGTCGAAGCGGAAATACAAAAGAAAAAGCAAGGTTTTCACGGATTTGTTTTTTATCTGTGCAAAATTTTTGAGCGTAACAAGATTGATGAAATAACCGCTCAAACGACCAATCCTGTGGCGGTTGAAGTAACCGCAATTCCAAATTTAATTTTAAAATTTTTTTGGAATATTAGACTTTCAAATTTTTATTTTTTAGTAATTACTCTACTTAATGCTAACAGGTTACCGAAATACAGTACGAAAAGACTTCACATCGAAAATTGGCAGAAAGTCCTTATTTCGCTACAATGATGTTGGCATAAGTCATCTCAGTTAAAAACACAAGAAGAATTTTATTGTTACTAGGTAGGTAGGTACTACCGAAAAGTACTGTACCGATTTAGATGAAACTTATCATATTTAGAACTTACAAGACGAGGTTGGTTCCAACGTACTTTTTATTGCTGAAAACGAATTTCTATAAGACTACACATAAATTATGGGAACTCCAAAACTTTGGTACAGTTTTAGACGAAAATTAGCATGTTTTTGACTTCCAAAGAAGTCACTAACCTAGCTTGTATTAACCCGGGAAACATTTTTATTCTCACTATCCTAACAAGAAGGTCCACCAAAGCGAAGCGAGGTCGGGTCACTAGTCAGTTTACAAAACTTTTTAAGCTTTTTAAGTCAACGATTAACGTAAGACTAACGTGTATCTGCAATAACCTGTCTCACAATACAGTTAGTCTATAAATATAGCAATATCTATTAACAGACCATAAACAGTAAAGATTCTAGACTAGTATTGAGATCCTAATACGTATCTTCAACGTTCCAATGACCTAACCTTCGAATAAGGAGTTCATTGTCAAGACGTGCTTTGGAAAGGAACTAGTCTAGTTTAGTCTAGGATCTGAGAAACTTTGGAGGTGAATTGCTTAGAAGTATTATTATATTCGCTATCATTATTCTTGGAATAGGTAAGCTTGCAGCTGAGAGAAACTAGGATCTGAGAAACTTTGGAGGTGAATTGCTTAGAAGTATTATATATATTCGCTATCATTATTCTTGGAATAGGTAAGCTTGCAGCTGAGAGAAAAATTAAAAACATAGGTTACTTTTATTTTGATAAGAGTGTTAGATAATCAAAAAAAATCCTTACTACTTACGTAATTAAGTGGATAATGATAATGACAAAATTTTAACTATCCATATTTACTTTCGATTGCCATAGGGGTCGTTGAAGTATTACGTAACACAATTTAGGGGGGGTCATGTAAAAATGATGATGCCAG
>LGAG01000889.1:240214-253376 GCA_001278395.1 Lerema accius | reverse complement strand
AGGAGATAACTATCTTAGTCAAACGAAAAATGAGGTCGTTCAAGTATAAGTAGATATATTGTACAAGTAAACTTTGGGGGTTTGGGGTCTTATAAAATGTTATGCTGCGTTAGAACGAGGTGGAAGGGGGTTAAACAACGCGTTACGTAACATTGTTATTTTATTACAAAAAAAACTAGGTAATATAAATCTTGTAACTCGGCAAAATTGCAACAATTTAAAGGAAGGGAAAGGGGTATAGAAAAAGGTCGTAAGTTACAGAGAGGGGGGAGGGAACCTTCAAAAATTGCGTTACGTATTACTTGATGGCTCCACATCTTCTAGAAGACTCCAGAATTATTGCAATACTTTTTGTCTGCACCGGCGTCTGTCCGAACAATTAAACGATTGAAACAGTAACAACACTTACTGCGATCTTCGCTCGTAAAATCTGCATAAGAAGCTATCTTCAGTCGATAAAGTTTGTAAGACTCCGCCATAATGGATGCAGATTTTAGGAAATTATTTATTGCACCAAAAATGTGATGCAATTATTTTTCTTAATTTCTTGTCTTTTTTTGGTGAACAATGGCTTTTTACTGCTGCTTTTAGAGAGGTTTCAGAAGGAGCTTGAGTCGAATCTCATCCAATCTCATTTTGTTGGTAAAAGGCACCTCAACGAATATTAATTTTTTTTTCCAAAATACTAAGTAAAATTACGAAAAACTAAGTAAGATTTACAAGTAATAAAAAAACAGCACATTTTTTTTTTACAGTGAACGCATTATAAATAAAACCTAGTTGTAGCTAAGGGGCACATTTTAAAATTAATAATTAATGTTATTTTGCCTCGAGATAACATTTGAAATGCCACGCAGCTTAATTAATGTTTACTTACTTTTTTGCTACTAGAAAACTTATGGCAAAGAAATTGTATTGTTTATGGCCAGTGACAATAATTCTATGTCTATGAATATAATGTTGACACAACACCTGGTCACTTGACAGGTAATAAATTCTTCATTCAGCTGTAAAAAATAGGTTTTTATTACTTTTTATATTCAATTGCCACGAGAACCCTGTTAGTTAATTATAAATAGTGTCTTTCGTCAAGTAAGCCCTGAGGTAACCATGGATAATATCTAGGGGAATACCTATGCTTTGATGGCCAGGAAGTAAGTGAAAAAAGAGTAATTGCTGTCGTGCACCATATTGGAATAGGTTTGGCAATTAACTCAAGCAAGAGGGTAGTCGCTGCCCAACCGCGCTTTACTTAAAAATACCAGTAGGTAATAATATTAACTAATAAATTAACAACCAATAAAGGAACGGTCAGTTAAGTTCTAAGTAATTGGGACTTATGAGAAATAATGCCCATGCGGCACAGGAAGTGACATTGCAAGCTCATTTACAATTCTCATTACACAAAACATGTTTTTATACACCAATCAGATTATCCAGGCGCTTTACCAATGCGCCAAGAAATACGGCTAAAATAATAAAAACAAGCCAAGTTGGTGGTTAAATAATGAGCACATTATGGAGAAGCCGGTATGCTACAACTGTACTATTGTTTGACTCGGCGACGCGACAAGTGCGCAGCCCGACCGCGCTCGTGCCGTGTTGTTGACCATAGCATCGGCCGATTAAATCTAAAATAATAACTCAATACACTTAATCTGACACCAAACTGACCATAAAGTCACAGTAACTCACACACTGCCTTTAGCTATTGCAGATCCTCACAGTGCTCAACAGTTCCAGCTAAACAGTGAAGCCGAAGTTGTCAATGTTTCCAGTGGCTAGAATTTTAAATGCATTTGGCGTAGGCCCGTGTATTTTAGTAGACCGGTGTAAGCCGAGTAAAACAAATCATAAATATAAGTAATAATAATAATAAAAAACAATCTTGTTCTACAATTAAAGCTGGCTGTATGCAGCCGGAAACTAGACCAGAGCAGGACATGAACGAAGCCACTTTTTTTTTCCTAATGTCATTTCTATACATTTTGAAGATAGCGTTTTGCGTGAGTGTCGAAGGAAAGGGCATTTGGCTAGAGGCTCAGGAATCCTGATTCGTTATTGACAGAGTTGAAAACGAGGTTGAAAGAGCCGGTGGAAAGTTGCTTTTTATTGTAGAAAAATATTCGCAAAAGTAAAAATTACCCTCGATAGAGGTTAAAAAAAAAGTTGTACATATTAGCTTTAAACTAAACTCGGAGTTTCACTCACGGTAAATTGTTTACGTTAAAAGTGTGTTCTTATTGTCATTTACCCTAACACAAGTCATATTGATAATGTTTTAATCCAAAATATTTTCCAAGCTTCAAGTCTTATTCAAATCTTTAAATTTTAAATACTTATCAACAATCAATATTGGGTGGTTAGCTCTTGATCCTACTGGGACAAATTAGTAGGTCCACGAAAAATTTGTACGCCGACAAAAATTCTCGTTGTAAGAAATACAAATGTGTCGGTACGTATGGCAAACCACGAACTATTCGTTGATGCGCTATTCGGCGACAGTAAGTAATTTACAGTGCTGTGTTTGCGGAGTAATGTTCGCTTTATTACGCGTTACGTCGTAATGAAGATGTGTTGCTAAGTTGCTAACCCAAGGGCGATTTTTGACGACCTTGCTAATAAAGGCTTCAGTAGGTTTTAGCGGGTTATGGCTCACATTATCTCGCGTTAAGTTCCGCTAACAAATGATAAGGATTGAGTACTTTAAATGCTTAAAAATTAAAGTTTAAAGATCAACAGACTGTCAGTTTAATTTTTTATCGATATTATTTATTTATTGTTTCGTGAAGATAATGGCTTAACCATATTTTTATAGGTAGGTAGGATACTTTTCCTTGAGTCAACTGCCGAATGTGCTCCATCTATGGAACTAAGCACCCTTTCCTTCTTTATTTTCTCTGTCTTGGCATGCATGCATCTTAGGGATGCATCTTTGATATACAGAGTGTAACTAATCTTACTATCCAACCTCTAAATACTATCTGAAAGTGAAACCGTAAAAGTAAGAGCGATCGATTCTAAATTGAATGAGACTAGTGTTCTCAAAGTTCACGTGTCTTTTTGTGCAGTCCTGGTACAAAGCAAGTAGGTATAAAAGATCGCACGAAGGCTCGCCCCAGCGTGAAATATGAGATTGCCGGCCTCCGACGACGCTTGCTTCCTAGAGCTGTATTAGTACGATTTTATATCATTTTTGTGTGCCACGGTTATTGGTACTCTATGCGGATAACAGTACTCTCTAAAATGATCTTTTTTTACGTGAAGCTTTCTAATTTCATTGGGTGTTTGGATTACAATGTTAAAGTGTTTCCTTATTAGTTACTTACTTTAATAAATGTTGACTAAATATATCAATTCAGTTAACTGAGATACCAAAAAAGGCGTTTTATAAAAATTAAAATAAAAATAAAATTATGATCTTAAATGATAATTAGAAGGGGAAGTTCTAATTTAACGCATTGGGTGATACTGTTGTCCATGACCAACGATGTCTTACCATCTAATGACTATTAGCATCTGCTTTTTATCAACAATTTCCATAAAACTAAACAATGTGTATCAACAGCTCTATACAAATCCGAATAAGTGCATCAGCAATATATCCTCCCCACGTAACCGAGTAGCCGCGTGTCCGTGTCCGTACGTCCGTACGTCCGTACGTCCGTGTGTCTGTCCGTGTGTCCGCTAACTATATCGGCCGTCTTTGTCGACCTTCACCTCGACTCGACCTTTTCCTTTTGCCTTTCCACTCTTTCACTTTAGAGTGTGCGGTTCCGCCAATTTGTTGCTTAGGGAACTGGGCTGTTTGAGCGTTCCGTATTTAAAAGTTGTTTTTTTTAAAGCAAGGGATTTTGTTGAAGTACTTACCAGTGTTAGAGTACTTTAATATTAGTATTATAGAGAATTAATGGACGTTTTTTAAGTTAATGCGCCTAGTAGGTATCTAAGCCTAGTATGTTAAGACTTCATTGTAGCTTAATCAGGTGGTAATTATAGTCAAGTGCTAATTTATTACTGGGATGTCAACGTTTACGTCAATTCGCTGCCGATGAGGCCTTCCGAGTGCATAATTATGACGTATGTATGTATGAAACGCATTAAGGTAGTGTGCGTTTCATTTAATGTATTTTCTAGTTTAAAAGTATTATACTTTGTACACTTCTTTTTCATTAAACTTTAACCATGCCAAATCTCATACTTGTACGTGACAGAATTACTCTCAATAATGGGCTCTAAGTTTAACCCTTCAGGTAATATAAAAATAGCATGATGAATAACAATACATAATACACCTTTTAATTTAAATAACAATTATTATTTGCAATGAGATCAGAATAGGCCACGATACCCACATACACATACTACCCATACATTTACTTCTTATATCAAACAAAAAACATTAAAATGCAACATTTGTATCAACTTAATGTTAATTTAATGTTCATGATCTCATTACGGAGATGTCTGTTAATGGAATGTATGTTTTTGCTGGAAAAATGTCTAATTAAGACGGAAGTTAATGTTGTTAATATAAAACTCATTAATAATTTAAAGTTAAACCAGTTTACGGTACATTTAATGATGCATTATTGTGATGTTAATGAAGATATCAATATTACTTGTAGAACGTTTGCTATTTTAATTTGTACTAGAGACTACGGAGCCGAAATTGGACCGAATCTCATTATGTCAAACTATAGACTTTAGACTCGGTCTATATTCGTGACTGGTAGATGATACGCGGCTTACGTCACTTGTTTTGTAAAATAAAATAGAGCACCTAATATCACTTAGTACTCAGTCACTCAGTAATATCACTCAGTGATCATTCTAAAGGAGTGATAAACTTATGTAAGCATTTGATTTTTCAAAAAAAAAAAATACTACGTGATATTTTCAATAAAAAAGTTCAAATAAATGCAGCCTATGACAAGAAATTATTTCGTTGTCCTTAAAATTTTAAGAACCATTGTAATGGGCATTAGACATACCTACTATATCTACATTTATCTTTAACTTGTTCTACTTAGCCTTAAACCTATAAACCTCATAACAGAAAACACTTATTTTCATGTTATTGTTATTCACACATTTCCAGTAATATTTAAGTAATTTCATCGCTTTGATATCACATTTAAATATTCACAAGAACAGCTTTGAAAATTAGTAGTTAGTACCTATTTGTTTTAAAAACAAGACAAGTTAAATTATGCGTACTTTAGATAATAAGTAATGGGTATCTATCGTACCATTAGAACAACTAATAACCCTACTAATTCACACACCACACATTTTACTTAACTTACTCAATCAGCTACTATATTTTTAGATCACGCCTGAGTCAGCGAGTCTAAAAATGGTCGGATCAAAATTACAACGCCAAGACACGCGTTGACAAATAAAGTATTGTAATGACGCCGCCGCTATAATCGTTTTTCAAGGCAAACTATTAACAGCTCACGCGAACTAAGGCGTTAACATAGTATGGAAGATAACAATAACATTGATAAGGACTTGTCGTATTGATTTCGCGAGAGCTGAAGCGATATATAGCCTAGCTTGTGTCGATCTAAGTGATCTAAAATGTTAAACAACTACAGGTGAAATTGGAAAGAGGAATTCTTAAATTCTTAAGCTCTTCCGAATTTCAAGGCACAAGTTTAGTCGTACAGGTTGCTATAATAAACAAATTAACGCTAACAAACTCATACCCCCGCAGTAGGATTCCCTGTGTCGCGGGTAGCATGGACAACACAAATAAAACATCACTAACACCCATGACCCGAGAACAAATTTATCCGTCACATACACTGTCCCGGTCGGGAATCGAACCCAGGAACACTCGCTTCGCATGCAAGGTTACTACCAACTAGGCTACGGGGTCGTCAAATATATAGATAGATGACGTAAAAACTAATGCATAAATTGGACGTAAGCGCTCTTTAATCACTAACTAAATAACTAAGTGGAAATAAATATCTTGCATTGAATTTCATAATACTAAATCACTGATATAATTAGCAATCAATTCTTAACTTAATTAATTCCTTTTTAATAAAACAAGTCGGTAAGAAGCAACTATGAAATAAATCCGAAAGATGCGATATACCAAAACGTCGTTAAAACTGTAATCCACAATTGCGCTCACGTTACAATTTGCACTAAATTTATCATACAATAACGTTTGTATCTGAAAATTATTATTCAAATCAAGCTGCATTAATCAATACGTCGATAAAAGAAAATGCAAGCGACGATGCTCCCGCGCATGGTAGTGATGGACTTAATCGAATTATTATATCGATATTCGATATTTTTTTTAAGAAATTCATCTTTACTCAACTGTGCCAGAAGGAGAGTAATGTTCTTCGAGCGTATGTATGTCCTTTGGCACTTTAGAGCTTATTCACCAGTGTATTTCCATTTTTTTGCACGCTCTGTAGTCTCAACAGTTTGACGGATTTTAACATAATGACGTGTCATTGGATTCCCCTCAATTCTAAGTGACATAGCTATAAGCATTTTCTTACAAGACTCCGCAAATATTTCAAAGTCGGGTTTCTATATTTTTCTCTCAATTACTACCTACAAGTTTATATTTTGTTTCATTATTTTAAAGAGGTGCAAAGTTATTTCTTCCATCTTCTACTCCTCTATTTTATAGCACTTTTCATTTATGTCTTTACGAATTTGAACTTGAGCTTGTCGATAACTTATTTCCCATCACTATAAACCCGTCGCTCGCGTGAATGTCGATGTGTGCGTGCTGCCCGCGAGATAATGAACTATCTGCACTAATATATTATAAAGTTCATTATAAACAATTATTTATTGTTAGCGTATGTTTATTAATAAGGCAACTCGATAGAACGGCTACTGGGTCTGTGTTGGTGTTAAATAGGGCTGACTTTATTATTGTTTTATAAGATAAATCCGATAGAATTGGATGTGAAAGTGATTTGTTTTTAAGCTTGAAGTCGAGCCTAATTTAGTTTTTGGTACGGAGTTCCTTTTTAGTTTCTCTCGCGATAGGAGTTATATTATGAGAAATGTAGAGTAACAGATATCTTTAAGCTGCCTCTTTAGTTTTACAATGTGCGTCTTTATTATATTAATATTTAATCCTTCCCTGTATTAAAATATTTCCTATATTAATATAGAATACGATTTTACCATCTTACCAATGAGTAAAATCGAATATAAATATAATGTATACAGTCAACAGAAGAGCCATTAAAAAGTGATAACATCCTCGCTTATTAACATCAGTACCGACCTAATTCACAAATATGCTGATGCTTTAATTAACTACTAGACCAGCCAAACATCTTCACTTTCATTAGTTATAATAATAATATTAGTAAGATAATTTAGAAGCATGTTCAACCCTAGCTAGTAGCCCTTTAGCCGTCAATGCAGCGAATATGAAAGTGCGCAAAGCCGTCCGGCTAGATTGTGCGCGGCCGAGATTGCATGCGCTCCTGTACTTTGTATAAACATCGGAACAATCAAATGCGCTCTTGTGATTATTGTAAATCAGAGAACACTAATCGTTTTGGAATAAAGAAGTGTAACACTACTGAAAACTTAGATGAGTCCAATGACCCCTCATTAAATGACGACCCTGTAGCTTAGTTGGTAGTGACTCTGCCTGCAAAGCGAGGGGCCCCGGGTTCGATTCCCGGCCGGGGCACATATTTATGTGACAGATAAATGTTTGTTCTCGGGTCATGAGTGTTAGTGATGTGTTATTTGTGTTGTCCATGCCACCCGCGACACAGGGAATCCTACTGCAGAGATATGATATGAAATCCTTCAAGCCGTTTGTATCCTCCGGAATTAAATGTTGAAAAACCACAGTGACCTAGTATGGTTTAGAACCACAGTAACTGTGTAACATGCACAATATCGACTGTAGTAAGTCCTGATACTTAAATGAACTAGCCAAATTATTAGAACTATTGTAACGCCATCATAGCAAAAGTAATCCAACATGAGAAGCAAGCAATTTAGTAAAGGAATATGAAAGTTTATGGTAAGGAATACCTAATGTGCACAACTAACAAATGAACTAAATAATAAGGAATAAATAGGTATATATAGAACAATGTCTACACAATCTTCTAGTCTATTATAGAAATACAATCGTGTCCCAAAGCTATTGCGCTATTAGCAATTACTTAAATATTAATAATGTAAGACAAATGACGTGTTTCAAGACAATATAGATCAGACACATGATTGCGATGATTCATCGAACGATTGGACGAGGCCTGGCGTTTCTGCCAACTTTACTAATCTACAATCTGAACTGACCTACCTCTTACGTCATTAGTGACGTCACTGGCTTTGTACTGCTTTTAATTACTGGACTGTTGGACGTTTAAGGTGTAATCGCTGCAGAGATTTCTCTAATAAATTACTTGAACAAAAATTCTTTTTTTTTAAAGATTTGTGGGGTTTCTTTCCCCTTTCTTCTCCTCCATTTAAAGTAGGTACCTTTACGAAACGGGAGTAGATTAAAAAAATTAGCGCGCATAAGTGTATTATTGATACCTGCACATACCTAAATGATTTTGAATTTGAATATTATGTTGCACAATAGACTGTAGATTAATTTATAGCTTGCTAACGCCATTTAAGAAAAAAAAAATCGCTATCTGATATTTGTCAATGTCAACGTCAACTGACTGTCAACAGGGTCTTAAGTTGATGTGTGCGTGTGATCTGTCAGTGTATGATGCACTGTAAGGTAGTGTGGACTTTGTTTTATTTGTAAATTATATGTACCTATTCATAATGACTTGTTGTTCCCCAGTTAGCTGATTTTGAACTGAAAATATGATAGACCGAAAATGCTAAACAACGGATGACATAATACATGATACGTAGATGACCATTGTATCTTGCCTTAAGCGAAATAATTTTACTTTTTCGGATAAAACATAACTTTAGAAGCCTTCTTCCCACTTACCACATTGTATTAATGATAAAAAAATTAAAAAGTGTAAAAGATTAAAAAAAATGCAGCAACGCATAGATATTTAGATTATAATATAGAATATCTGATAAAAAATATTACAGAGACATCAAAGTCCATTACGTTTTTTATAGCTTAGTTCTTACAAACGCTCATGTACGAGCTATCCAAATCTGAGTCAAACTTCAATAAATCACAACCAGCAAAGGAGCTGATCGATTCAGAATTAAACTACATCCCTAATTGAATTATACGACGCAATCAACTGTATGGAATATCTAATCCGATTCTGAACCAATCGATCTAATTCGAATGCACTATGCATTGTTACGCAGGTAGAAAACGAAAAAAGCTCACGTCTGTCACTTTTAATTATGATTGGCGAACGGACATCCGTAGAAGTAGGCCTATATCGACCGTTTAACCCTGCACTGAAGTGTGGTCCATACGGGCGTTCGATAAAAAAATAAGTCCAAAAAAAACGCTTGCCACCCCTAGGCTCGACGGGAAAAAAACAGATAAAAATGGGTCCCACTCGTAATTTAAATGTCGAACCAGACGTCGGTAACCTGTGGCTCAGTGTTACGCCTCTTATTTTTTTTGGTATTTTCAAATTTTGCGTGATGGAATATTGATGTGACGTAATGACAGATGTATTGGAAATTGTTACTTAAAGCTGTTTAGAGTTTAATAGCTAAAAAGTTGTTTCTTAATCCCGAGTCGATATTTACTCTGGCCTTCAATAAAAACTCAATTAGAGTTTTTAATTGTTAAAATAATAAAGAAGTATTTTTTTAATAAAATTAAATTATTAATAAGTGATATCTGCCAATATACTTATAAATTATATTAATTAAAAAAAAAATGCATGTAACAATAAACTATGATTTAATTGTAATTGTAATCATATCGCATAATAATATCATGAGTTATTCACGTATTATATTAATTTTTTGGTATATGTTTAAGTAAATAGTGCCTAGGTACCTTTAAGTAGTTTCATAGGGATAGGCCAACAATATTATGTTGTAAAAACTGTTAACATAATTATTTATTTATTGCCAATAACACAAATATAGAGAAGTAATGGAAATAATACACTTACAGCCTTATTGATAAAAATATCTCAATATCTCGATGGTCTGAAATGACACTCGAACTAACTTAAAGGTACTAAGATTAATTTATTAAACTAAGTAAGAATCTTCATAAACTACAGATTAAAGTTATACAATGTGTTAACCAGGGCTTAACAATTACAATGATACCCTTTCTTCTCCTCCATATTAGGTGAAGCACCTTTACTAAACGGGGTTAGATTAAAAAATTACGTACATTAGTGTATCATTCTTGCCTACATGAATAAATGATTTTTGATTTTGATCGTCTTTAAGTTGAAGTAAATTGAAGTAAAAAAATTTTTTTTTTGAAAAAAGCAAAAAAGGTTGCGAACAATGCAGAGGGCAGAACATAATTTATAGAGTAGGCAGGTACTCACACTAGCGCTACGCGGCGTGATTCAGAACTATACTTTGAATTACCTAATTGTTTGTACAGGTGTACCGATCATCTAGCGTGTAACGATGATTACTATCGATAACGGTAATTTTCAATAACTTATAACTACAATTATAGAGAGATTAACAGTTGTTAAACTACCCAAACAACGCACACTCAGACACTATTTACTGACATGGTTTTCTTCTCATGTTCCGAAGTGTTTTAAAAAGAATGCGTAAAGAAGTGAGCGCGCCGAATGTAGGTATTAGACGTTTGTAATACATAATAATAAGTATGTACATAATGTTTTATGTGATAAAATGCCATACATTCATAATCCCATATTATGATTCCCCTCATCTGTGTGGCCTATTTTCTATGGTGATAGAAAAATTATAATGTTTTTTGTTTGTTTTTGTACTTCAAAGACAAGCGTGAACAAAATTGCGTCGCGTCTGCGGTGAATTAAATTTGGTCTAAAATTACGATTCGTATAAATCTCGTGTATTTTTCGTACCTACATATTACAATCTTAGTTTTTTTTTATATTTATACATAATTATGTGTAGGTACCTACTCATACAGGTATGAATATTGAAATTTTTTTTTAAAATAAATACACGTAATACCTATATCACTACAACTCCCCTCCCCCTTATGGTATTTCGTGATTTTTTATGGACAGCCCTTTACTTAATTCTAAAAACACTCATTGCAATCTATTCAGTAAATCTGAAAATTATTATGCACATTTTCACAGAACTGGTCTAACAAAGTTAATTTTAACTAAACATTTGCATCGGAATTGGCTCCAACTACTAACTTTATCAGCGCAATCATTAAAACATGTCTTAATTGAACACCATTAAATATTTTATTTTAAAACAAAGATACTTAATTGTTGAGTAGGCCACCTGATAGTTGCTTTAAACCTATGTTTTGACTTATTTAAATAATGTCTTTATAACGAGATATAAATTAACTTTACATCTTTTAGAAAGTGTAGCAGAAGTTTCCTTGCTTACGTACCTACTATATTATATCCTTACAAATGAATATCAACATGAGTCGTTCAAATTTCCCATTTACATCATCCATTTGGGCAGAAGTTGTCTACATTATTATACGATAATACTTAGTAACTGGATCCAAGAAGAAATCAACTTTTGTGTGTATGAGAATAGCGAACGAGCTTGAAGTCCCTCAATCCCTTGTCGTAAGGACATCTAGGACAAACCTCGAATAGGAATATAGGGGGGACTATTACTTGGTTAGTAACTCCTGTAAGTAATAAGTGTTCATCAGAATATTATTATTTAGTTGTTTACTAGGTAGTAGAGCCATCGTGGACGTTAGCACTGTTAGTGCAGATTCCTGTTAGTAAATATTAGTAGATCTGTAAGTAACCCTTAGTATTGTTCCCACTGGAAATAGATTACAAAATTTACAACAAAATATTATTATCGGTATGATAATATATATTTGTAGAAATCTACTTAGCACAGATTCCATTTCGATTCACTCCTAGCTACTGAAATAAAATATAGTGCTTAGCTAGCCTAACATAGATGTGTCAAAGCCCCATATAATAGAGTAACGTAGATCATTCTAGAATACTAGATCCTTCGCACTACTCCTTAACAGGCCAACAAAACGCTCTATTCAAATCAGTATTCGCAAACTGACCTAGTAAGCGCAATAATGATACATAAGTGAACCAAATCGCGAAGCACCTATACTATCATTATACGCAGGATCTCTAAACTTAGGCACAATGGTAGGTCATCATTCAATTGTCCTGGAAATGGCCCGTTTATCTATAATGGGAAGATCGGTCTGTCATTTTGTTGCATTTCTTTAAGTTTCATACATTATGTATGTGGGTCGGTTTCGTTACGGCTCTTTGGGTGTTTGGGAATCTGATCAAGTTTGAAAGTGCACGGAAAAAAATTGCTCAAAATATAACAGCGTAGTAAAACTGTTGACTTTCTTAAATTTTTTGAATCTAGTGAGAAGATTTTGATCAAGATACTTTAAAGTTTTTTTTTTACTAAAATCTTAGTTTAATTTAAGTTCAAAAGTCCTTTAATAAGAAAAAGGAAAAAAAAAGTTTTAGGCCACTTCTCCGCAGCTGTCAATTCCAGATCAGGATTCCTAATGCGAATTCCGGACACTTGCGCCTAGCTTTTAGACTATCGTAGCAAACCCACACCATTTGAAATAAAGGAACCGGATCCTGACTAAAGTGTTTTCAAAATCAGCTCCTAAGGGGACAAAAATAGGGTGAAAGGTAAAATCAAACTACTCGTCTAAAAATACCCAAGTCTTCTAAGAATACCAGTCTAACAGTGATCTATTAGTTCCTAAGACGAAATAACTGATTTGAATTTGAAACAAGTAAAATTAAAAAATATTTTTTTAAACAAGCTTTTATTACTTTTTAATAAGAAAAAGAACTAAAAAGTTAAAATGCAAAATTTCAAGTCCCTACTGTTAACCGTTGAGGAGTTCAATCGTCTGGAGCCAATCCTGGTAGCAGTATCACATCATGCTTATTATAAACATGCATTGTCATCAAACTGGACTAGTGTGCAAAATTTTAGCTCAATCGGACACCGGAAAGTGGGTGAAATTTAGCTTGCAAGATTTCATTACAAACACCGGACAGGTCCATCCATC
>LGAG01000889.1:221175-239773 GCA_001278395.1 Lerema accius | reverse complement strand
ACACCGGACAGGTGAAACTTAATAAAAGCTTGTAACAATACCAGTGTTTTACGAGTAAGAATACCGTAGCAAGCCCACACCGAGTACTAGGGCTACCAGGAGACAGAAGTAGGTTGAGTGACGAGAACAGAAGTGCCGTCCGGCCGCCGGCGACGCTCTGATTGTGACAAACTGCTGCTCGCACGTTACTACCACTACTTATATAACCTGATAATGTATGTGAGGAACTAGGGATTATCATAATGATAATATAACAGGTAACTTTGTATAAAATGTACCGATTCCTGACGGATATGGTCGTCGTAATAGTGTTAGGCGTCAGCATAAGTTTTTTTTGCAAATTCTAACGAATTTGACCTTTAAGGGCACACCCGGGGCTGCAAAGTTGTAAAAGTAGAGAAGATATCTAATATCTTTGTGTTTCTGGTTACAAAAAAAAAACACAATTTTTAACGATTTTGGAAAATTAACTCCTAGGAGACTTAATAGGGCGAAAGGAGAAGTCAATGTACCTATATAATGTACGTAAGGAACTAATGATTTATGATAAGTATCTGGTAGACCTAGTTTTATGCGGTGTTTAGTCTGCTCACCGCACATACATTAGGCGCCATCTAGTGTCAACCTAATTTAACTAAATGTTTAGTAATTTAAAGTAAGGAGAGGTTCTGAGAACATCGTTAGATAATTCTGGACTTAATTTTTTGACCCTGCAAAATTTGGTAAGTTATTTTTAAAATAAAAACACGGACAATTTGATTCAATTATAATATGGAAATACATAAGTACTTTAGTACTATAAGTAAGTACAAGAGAATCTTTGCTTTTCTATAACACTAACGATACTTCGATACTCCGAAAACTCCGGCGAAAAGCATTAGGTACATTTGCAAAATTTGGCGCTAGTACCACAAATGCCGCCGCAATTGTAATGTATAGCATAATAATCAGGAACGTCCTTATCTAGCCTTTTGCGTCATAGTACTCTTAGAAACTCAGAAGGAAGGAAGCTGTACATCACATCAGCTGCAGGTCATTATGACGCAAGAACCAAGAACGTAGGAGTATATTTATGTCTTACAAGAGATTGGTCATTTGCTTGTTAATAGACCATTCAATGAATGAACTGATGATCATCTAAGTTATTATTCAAGCAGGTCTATTATTCTGAGTTTTCCTCCTAATTACTAAATAGCTACCCAAGACTAGCGACTGTTACCTATGAATCATCTGGATTAATCTTATAACTGGTGAATTTAAGAGACAAACACAACCTGAACGAATAGACTTAGAAGCATGTGTATTTTAGTAACATTGCACAGGGGAAAGTAAAAAGTATTTTCGAAAATTCATCCCCTGGCCTTAACCTATTAATTACTACCACTACTGAGCACAAATCTTTCCTCATAGCTAAGAAGGCTTAGAGCATATTCCGCCACGCTGCTCCAATGCGTATAGTCGGAGGATTTATTCATCTTCATCCCCTAAAGAGGTAAAAATAGGTAAATTTGTATAAGTACAGTTCTGAGCAAATAAAGGTGACTTACTTATTCATAATTAAAGATTTGTTTTTGTGGTACTTAAAATTTATCTTTAATTGGACACCTGTTGCCGTTCCATTGACTTCACTTCTTGCAATACGACCGCCTATTGTATGTTAAATTTAATTCCATCGTTATATTTTCAGTGTTTAATAAATAATTATTTTATCACGTTCAATACCACTTGTAAGTCTGTTCTTTATAAAGGTCTTTATTGTCTATTGATCGGCCAATCTGAACTTGATTTTTCTCCTTCCAACTGTCACACGGAAATCTGACAGATCTTGACTGGCAACGTATTGGAAACAACGTACGATCATGTCTTTAATGTTATACCGACGGAAATTATCGGAAATTTTATATTTAAAAAGTTTATTATGTATGTGTGTGCATACACCTGTGTGTATTACGTCTAAATAATCACACATCGATGTCAGAATCCGCGCTCCGGCAGCGGTTTATCGCCCTATCATTTCGACCTCGTTTCCAAATAAGCTCATTTATAACGGGGGATGAACAAAAACAAAAATTTGAATAAGGAGGGCATTATTTATCGCCGCCCCAATGAAGGCCGTTAATGTGATTTTTTAATAATAAAAAATACACGAGCCAGCCAAACGAGGATCATGTATCATCGCTTTTTTCGACCAGTCATTGTCCCCGAAAAAATAATATTTTTATTTACCAACCTACGTTACTGGAATCAAATTAATCACGCCGTAAATTATATTCTGAGGACTCTTTTAATGATTAACGGTAAGTACCCATGGTAAGCGCTATCCTATAGGTTAGTTTTCACTAACAATTATTCAGAAAACGAATTTTTAGCATGGAGATAAAACAAATTATGTGTTTATGATAGAAAGTAAGAAGTATCCATATTGTTACATATTAACTTGTCATTGGGTCATACCATTTTATGACGTCACGAAGTGCTAAATCAGCAATTACCAAACAAACAAGATCGTCTCTTCTTGTCTTTTTTTCTGTGTACTGTATACTCGTAACTCTTAAGCGTTTTAGTGACAAATTAATAATATAGGAATATAGGATATTAAAAATTAAGAAACAATTATATTAATCCTGTTTTTTTGTGAACAATATAAAGGGCACTAGTTTAACGCGGCGGTAATTTATTTCGATTTTGGTCAGTAAAATTGATGACATTGGCAGTAAAGTTTGGGCAGTAAAATAAATGAAAACGATCAGTAATAAATATATTTTTCGGCAGTAAAATAATTAAATGGGCAGTTAATAGTGGGCAGTTATAAAGTTGTAATTGGTCGGTAACTTGTGAGCAGCAACTTGAGGGCAGTAACTCGTAGGGTTAAAATAAAGATTTAATAGGGCAAACGAAGTTTAAACCTAACCCTTACCTAACACACCTTCACATTTTAGTGTTCGTCGTCAAATAACGCGTTTTTTACTTAACTTTTTGGTATGCCATTTTATAAGTTTTACTGCCCACTTAATTGAAGTCTACTCGATTATCATTATTGTATAATTGGATTATGTCACAGATGTCGTCGGAAACCCGCTGACGCGGGTTTTCTCCTTCCCAACGAATAAAATCATACCAACCTAACCTAACCCAACCAAAGACCATTAACAATGAGATTTTTGTCAAATTCTTTTCATTATTTAAAAATAATAATTTAACTGCCCACATTAACTGCTTATAATAACTGCCCAATATAACTGGCCAATTTGTTTTAAATTACTGCTCATGTATTACTGCCCAGTTACTTATTGAACTGCTCCTTTTATGATAAAATTACCGGCACTTTGTACTTTTAGTACTGCTCATGTTTTACTGCCACACTTTTTATTTTACTGCCCAAAAAATATTTTACTGCCCAACTCATTATTTCCACTGCTCAATGTAACTGCTGGGATTTTTAAGTTACTGACCACTTTAATTAGTGCCAATATAAAGGTTGCGGTCTAGTCAAGTTAACATTATCCTAAAACTTGTATAAATGTAAGTATACTTTGTTACAGATTCATTTAATTACTGGGATTAAATTTGTCGCCATAGAATCAATCTACAAAGCCAAACAAATATTAGACGAATTTGCCCACACACCTACGAACGTGTGAAAGCAAATAAAACAAAAAACAGTTCACCAATAAAACCCTTCCCTTGCCTAATTAAAAAAATTAAAAAAAAAACAGGCTCCCTCAGAACGCGCGTTGTCACGTTCCATATTCCCGCGTTAATTACACGTCATTCTTTTTTCAAAAAGCGCGCCAATGACGCGCGCAATTAAAGCCATGTACAGACAACGGGAAGACGCGACATAAAGCCGGCGCACACAATGCGTACTCGGCGAAATTCGCCGCAGGCCCAGCGAAATTAACAAGGCGATTTACACTTGACACTAGGTGCCTGCTTTTCACTACTTTCCTATGCCGACGCCTCGGCGCAACGTTGACTTAGCGCCCTCGCGTATTTAGTTGAAAAACTTCCTCTATCTTAAATCACAAAACGGCCAGTACGTCAATTCTTTCACTGGGATTTTATTACACTGTGGCGTGTTTACAAAACCGTGTCTGCGTGTGGGTGTACGAATCTCCTTTCCTCGCTCACATATCACAGTAATTGTGTGAAATAAAGAGCTTTGTATCATTATTTTTGAGATGTTTTCTTCAGTGAAGAGTCTCGTATTGTTTGTTGATTATTTTTAATTAGTTCGCGAAAACACAGGTTCATTATTCTTTGGAGTGTGATTGTCGAGTGTCAAGGCAGGTATAACTTGGAACAATGTGAGATTACTGTCTTAAAGACTAGTGCATGCCTGTGGCGACTCTCCACACACAAAAAGGGTTGTCTTTAGTTCATGAGTAATTCAACATGCCGTGAACAATACACGTTTTACAATGAAATTGTGTCAAGTTTGTTTTTTATTTAACATTTTTTGACTTCGAGCTTCACTAGTTAAATAATGATTGTAGATGCTGGCTTTGTTTTATATTTGTTCGTTTAGAGACGCCTTCTGTTGTATACAAATTCTAACAAATATACAGCGTTAAGAAAATAGTTATCATTAGTACCTTTAAAACTGCCTGGATAAATTTATGACCCACCTGTTACTAACTTATTGTGATACTAAAACTAAACAAGCAAAAGCTAGGCAGATTCAAAATTAAAAAAAAAACGTCTTATTTTTCGTAAAGTTGGATAACCTGATTTTTACTCTGGATCCGACCTAACCAGAGACAATAGACACGCTGCTCTATGAAACAATCGCACAGATTATAATTGGTAAATAAATTCCGTTGTCAAAACATAAACAGTGTACAAGTTACACAATTATGCAAATTTTATGTTACCCCTAATTGCCAAATTATTTAAAGAGGTTTCCGTTGATTCTCCGCTCCAGCATCCCGGCAAGGAGATTCTCCCTTTCTTTAAATTACATGTAAATGTTATTGCGTAAGGAGTTATCGAGGAAATGCTAAGTGATGAAAAAAGTTGGCGAATCACAAACCTTTTTTCATTCTGTTAATTAAAAGGTTTAAATTTTCATTACGAAACAATGAATAATAAAATAAAGACTTTTTTCTTTTGTTTTTTTTTACATGATTACAATGCATAGTTATCACTTCTGATCATTACTCGGTAGGTACAATTTTGTTAAACTAAATGTAAGTCTACTTAAGGTCGTTATGAGTTGTAAGGTTTTAAAATTACGAAGTTTATTGAACTGTGGTAGGTATGTAAGTAGATAAATATTTCTCGAATTTTTCATCCAGTAAAATAATTTCTCAACAATGATCACCATTATGGGTAGGTGCGGAACAACAGGTATTCAGAAATAGAAATATTTTATATTTCGTCGTACTCACCTTGGAATTATTTTAATAACATGTAACGGATTTTTTTATAACAAAATTCTATGTGTAACTTTTGCTTGTTTCTAGTTTAGCTTTTTAGTGTAGGTATAGGTACCTACATATTTTTGGATAGATAGGTACTTTCTTATATATTTATCGCATTTATGAATCTATAACAAAGCGACTCCTAAGGAAATAAAATAAAAGTAAAAATGAAGTTTACGGCATGGCTGACAAAAGGTACTCAAAATTTATTTCCGATGTACTTAGTTACTATTTTTGTATTAGTTATACTTTTTTAAAACAAGATGTTGTGATTGCAAATCGAACCAAGGGCTAACTTCTAAAAATTGACATACTGGCAACACAGTAACGCAATAAAAAACCAATTTAAATTTCAAATTCAGCGAACGCAATCCGAGATCGAAATTCAAAACTATCGAATCAACTAACTAAACGCTCCCTCGGTAAGGTCAGGCGTACACCCACCGTCTCCCTTGATCATTTATAATGCCAAAATGTTTTAATTAAGATGCCGTAAAATGTAATTTACATGCAAATTCGGTTTATGTTAATGTGCCGCGTATATCTGTTTGGGTGCGTGCTTGCTATCTAATTTTGCGACAGTGTACGCCATCATTATCTTGCCTCTAATGAGAAATCTGGCAACGGCTTGATGTTTGCATAATTAAACTTGCGGTTGGGAACGTTCGTTTTGATTGTTGCCGTGATAAAATACGGGGTTAGGCATCTGCTGTATCTACTGCCGAGGATAGGTATAAGACGAAGAATAGATGTAGCGGAAATTAATAAGTCCGTTGTATGTCTCATTCACTCCGAAGTAGATGCGGTAAGTAAGAAAGAGAAAGCCTAATTCCGCTAGCTGTCAAACTTGTCAATCTAAACGTCAACTCACCAGTCCATGTAAGATAAGGAATATGAAAGAATTTCAAAGCTTTTTATCGGACATTGGGGTTAAATCAAAGTTGACTTTTTCAAGTAATACGTACCTACCAAAACGAATTTAAAACTCGTGTTTCAGTACTACCTATTCCTTCAAAAGAAGTAAGACACGTTATAAAGTTGTCATTTATTTTAACAAAATTTTAACCATAATAACCTCAAATAATAATATAACAAAGTACTTACCTATATGGCAACTATAGTTAAAACTATTATTTTTCAATGCTTCATTCCTTTTTTTATGGGGATTAAGAAACCACTAAAAATTAAGACGGAGATGTTGTTATTTAGTTTGTAGACACACGTAAAACTGAAGGCCTCGTTAATGGACAGTTGACGTTGAAATTGACATCTGCCAGTCAGAGATATGAATGAGTCTATAGTCTATACTTTGACGTAAAGAGTCGTGTCCAAATGTCGACATCAAAACGGACTTTATATAATTATGTTCAAATAATTCATTTCTGACCAAATTGTCATGCAAAACCAAGCAAAGATCTTGCAAGTCTCAAAATAATTGAACCCATAAGAAGTTTCAACCGAATCATTAATTTGCAGTGGCATCACTGTCAATGAGATTCCAACTTTGCTTTTTCTTACTCGCCAACCAGCCAGTACGAAAACAGAAGCGTTGCCAAATTCAAATCAAATCAATTAATTAAAATAAAATCCACTCGAGTCCGCTCGTCCACAAGACATTCATTACTAGCAAGCGAAACACAATTCTGCTAATTTATTCCAATAAAGTGACTAAGTGCGAATCAGAGTCGCGATTTAGGATTCCGTACCTGTTTCTGCGTTAGCCCTCGTACCGATTTCTCCTTACACAAATTTTAATTATAATACATTCAGTCATTTATAATTAATACATGAAGTATTTTTAAGTTTTTAATTTTGACATGATTATGGTAAATAGTAATCATTAAAACAAAAACAAAAAAAAAATTGCTCGAAAAACAACCCTCCTTATGTAGTAGACAGGTAAAATCATTACCTATTATGAATAAAATTTAAGTATGGGTTCTTCTTCTGTATATCAACTTTAACTATGCCGAATATCAAAATCGTACGAGCCTGCATTATCTCGAAACTGTACCAAAATTCGAAGCCTCCACCTATTTATATATAGATATACTAGGAGAGGAGAGTCAATACATACTCGTACTTTAAGCTAATGTCTGATACCTAACGAGTTTATTTCTACGGAACCCTAACAAAAAGAAATAACAACCCCATTCCCTTAACTACGTCGTCTATACGTTCTTATAAATTTATATTTTTCTCAACCCTTCCTCGGATTCAATTCGGCTAAATAAACTGAATTATATGCTACTTAAACGAGTGTCTCGCATCCCCTTAGCCCGAGGCGACCCTTAAGGGCCACTTCTTCACCTCTCCCCGACAGTTTTCTCAAATTCTCCACGCGGAACGAATGGAGAATTTATATCACTTTAGAAAACACATTTTTGTATAAGTTATTAATAAAGAACGCTACACAATAAGATTTCCGGTGACGTGGGTGTCATGGAAATCATACAATAACAACACATACACACGTCTAGCATTGAAAAAATATCCAATAAAACCCGACTATTAAATAGTGGGGGGAGGGGGTTATTTGGGCAAATAAAATTATAATGTATAGTCTGTGACACTTCAACAGTCAATATGTATGTAATGAAACATTTTGCTTAAATTATAACCCGTTAAGCAGTTTTAAAACACCATGTCACCATTTTTAAAACCTATAGCGACATCTATTATCACAGTTTGAACCAATTTATTCATCACATTTGAAATCTATTTAAGATTTTTTTAATAAGTGTCACTATCCTCAAAATAGTATTCAACACTTACAAAATAGTACTACTAACTTGATAATAGATGTCGCTAGTCAGATACATCCGTGCTGCCATCTAGTAGCTAAGTAGAAACACTGTATCCCTATCTCATTTTTTTACACGTAATTTATGTGTCTGTGTCTTTTTATTGTCGCTTTTTTGTTTCATTGACTGAAATCACAGCGTCCCTATAGAAGTCATCACTTCAAAATTATAATACCGACCTACTTCAAGCTTACTTTGTCTCACATGTCTTTGTTGCGATCTCTTTGTGAAGCTGAACTTTGTGTCAACTTTTGTTCGGCTAAGGTGTGGCTATAATGAATACACCTCATTGGAACAATGACGTCACACTACACACTTATGACGTAAGACGTGCCGTATGATTAAAAGTATTACATAATATTATAATGCTGGAAACTTGCTGTTAATTTCTAATCTTAGACCTCAATATTATGTAATCTAGTCTAGAGATCCCAAAACCTCATTAGAAATTGTCAAGTACCTAGTTTTGTTGCTTGTACTTAGATACTTAAAATATTTAATATTGCTTTAATTTGCTACTTAGTAAATAATGTATAGTTTTTTACATGATTTTTTGTTCTACAACATTTAAGAACATTATGTTTATTAACATTACTTTTAGCGATATACGCTACACCATCCATTACACATTACAGATGCGCTTTATTTAAATAAAATCCCGCTACTGTGCCCACAGATATAATAATGAATAGAAATGTATAATAGTAATGAATAAAACTAAATTGTTGACGAAAATAATTGTAGACAACAATATTTTGTTTTAACATTCTTTATGTGAAAAGGTACAGAAGAGTTTTTAAATGTACCTGCTTAAATACGTTTTTGACTTCAACTAAAACATTATTAAAGCGACCTAATTTATAGAACGCGACAAATATAATGAACTTTTCAAGAAACATTAAAATAATTATCTCAACAAATTTGTCTTTAATTTTTTGCTTTTCTGGCGTCATATCTTCTATTAATATTTTCTATTTTGTCATATGAAACCAAATGAAATATCATATTAACCAAGTAAACAAGGTCTGTAATGATATAAAGCATTATACGTAACATTTCTACAACATCTATAGCTCTATGGTCTTCTGTCATCGTCGCAGCCACACGTAGTATGTTTGTCGCGGCGTCTTGTAAATTTATATAAATTTATATAGTAGTATCACTAATTTATATAATACCAGCTGCTCATGCTCTAATTGCCGGAGCCCAGCCACTTATCATAATGTCTCGCAAATCAACGCGCCTACAGAATAAATCTAGTGTCGATAGGAATATGCGTTTGGTGTAGGGCTACCGACTTTATTTGCTAGGTAAACCAGGTTTAGTTTAGGCTTAAAGTTAACGTACTCTTATAAACCGTTTTAGATTGGTAGTCAGTTTTTTTTACGATACGCACTCATTAGAACATGGTTTTTTAAATTCTAAATACCCCCGCGGAGGTTAATCAGCTATTTTACGGGGGAAACGAAAAGATACAGAAAAAAGTAAATTGTATTGTTTTTTGATAACATTTTAAGAAGGGGTAAAATCAGTTTTCGTCACATCACAGATTACTGTGACGTGTATAACGTAGATAGAATACAGATAACTATGCGAAGAACAGAATGACCACTCATAATTAAAATTTCTGCCTCACTGGAATGCTCTTTGTGTTAAGTACTAAAGCTCATTAGCACTATTAAAGGATTCCTGTCCATTGTTTTGGATATTTAAAAAAATAATATGTTTTTAATATAACTAATTTTTTTTAGTTTGTGGTAACCCTAGAAAATCTTGTAAGTTACAAAAATGATATCAAGCGCATTTCCAATATAAATCGGATCACGACTGCGCGTAGTGAGGGCTGCCACCAACATTAATAATGCTGCAGTAGGTACTCTACTTAAACGGGGGTAATCGCCTTTATTACTTGCGGTTTAAAAAAAACGGCATAGCACTTCTACGCCCCTACACACATTTAAAAACACAATCTACAATGACGTAGTCAGGTTTAATGTACGTAAACATGGATTTTGATATTTAGTCTTAAGATTAAAATATACAATTGCATCATTTCGCGAGGTGCAGCTTTTAAATAAAAAACATTTCTTCAGCCAATACAAAGCGTAGGTAATTCCATCAAAAAAAAAAAAAAAATTGTTTAGCTACATTTTTGTTACGTTCGATAAACGTCTATAGTTAACAATATGAAAGACGTTAAAAATAAAATGAGTTACATTAACACCACTGGGTAATATAAAATAAGGTATTCATTCCTCAAAACCCTATCCTAAAGTAAATCTAAATGTCTCAATAGACATTAATAAACAATCGTTAAACCCAGTCTAAACAAAACCTTTCCCAAACCCAATCTTCAGGTTCCTCAAAGCTTTAATATGATAGTTAAGGTGCATAAACTGAGGCGTGTAACCATAGAAGCCAGCGAGGCGTATCGCTGAAGCCAGTACTGCTGTGCCTAATATCGGGGAGTTTCGGTCAGTATCGGGGAGTTTGGGGTGAGGTGGGGAGTTCCCGTCACTGAACTGATATGTGACCGGAGAGTCTTGTTCAACAAACGATGACGATGATTTAAGCTCAGCCGTTTTAAGTGTATTACTGAGATACAGGTCCGGCTTTTGGGCTCAGGCATAGATTTGAGAGAGCTTCCCATTATGGCTGCCTTACCGATTTATGTGCCTGTCCGCTAGCCGACTCTGTAGTTAGAGTCAAGAGTAGTGACGTCATTATTCCGTCTACTATTAGGGAATAGTCTATTTTCTGTTGGGTTTATCGACCTTCCTTTTCTATGTTAAATTCCGTTTTCTTTATATAAATCTGTTTTGGCTAATAAAGTCGTCTTAGTTGTGATAAATGTATAAGTAGTATCTAAAATAATTGAAGTTATTGTCATCGTTGTTGTAATAGGATAATCTCTTTATTAATCTGTAAATACTAATTCCTGTTCTACCCGCATTATCGTCATATTTTTGTGACTCACAATATTTGTGACCACCCCTCTTTTTATGACTTACAATTAAATAGTTGCTCGTTAATACTCGAAATAAACTTCCTCATTACATTAATACCCCAACTGAAATCGAATCTAACACCTCTCCCACTAAATTTCTATACCCTACAATTTACCATTATACCCCAACTGGAATCGAATCCTGAACCTCTTCCACTACACCCTAGTTTCTACACCCTAAAATGTAACAGTAACGGACAATAAATACATTACAATTCAACTTTATGATAAATAATGTAACAAGTTAAAAACTCAATTAATTTGGGCACAAAATACACAATAGATATAAAACATCTAACGCTCACTCAATCCTTTATGAAACACCAAATTCGATATCGGATTTTTCTGGACTTAATCTTGTATTCAAATTTTAATTATATCATTCTGGCGTTTGAATAAAAACGAACTCATTTCGTGCCGTCGGTGAATAATAACGAGTACGAATTATTGTGCCGTATGTTACACAGCGGTGTAATAGGGTGACGGGTAACCTTAACATACAATGAAAACAGAACTCGGAGAAAGTTAGGATATTATAAATAATCTGAATGGGAACTGCTCAAGCTTACTGTGGACTTATTGCAACCAAATGATATAGTTTCAACAAGAAGCAAATTAAGAAAAGCAAGAACGGGACAGAAAATAACTATTGAAAAGAAAATAAGGACGCATGCAATGTAGCACGAAGCAGATTTTTCAGTTCCATACCGGCAGTTGCTTTACTTCGTCGATCTAAGGATCAAAGCAAGCCATCGCACTATGAGTGCTTCATTTATTCCCTATTATTTTTCATTTATCAAGTAATATTACTACTTAATTATTACCCGTCACCTTGGGTGGGCATCTGCCCTAAACACAAGACATTAGAAATTGCCAAATGAGATTCTAATAGATTAACAAGTAATTATATAGCAATTACGTAAACCTAATTTATTATAAATTATAATGCATGTTACACATCTATGTGACACGCGGCTATGGTTATGGAGATCAACAATTTATTCCTATCTCTGTATCCGGAAAAGCACTTTTCATCAGCTCATATGCATATTAAAATCGCTACTGTGATTATAATGTTTAGGTCATTTAAATATTTGACACCAAATTAAAATAACAAAGTGCATTCCAACATTTCCTAAATTTGATTACATGTTGACGTTAACACTGTTGTTATATTTGTAGATATAAAGCCGATGATATAATAGGTATTGTCTACCAAGATATTAGAAAATACTTTTCGAAATAAAACTGTGTCTGTAAAAATCTCCTCGCAATTTAGAATCTAGTGAACACCTGAAAAACTTATCGTAACAAGTAATAATATTAAAAGAAAAGCAAAAAACTTAGTGCTAAAAATTTGTTTTAGGAGTTGGGGTGCCGTGATACAAAAATATATCCTACTAATATTATAAATGTGAAAGTTTGTAAAGATGTTTGTATATTTGGATGTTTGTGGGTCCTTCCCGCTCTAACCGTTGAACGTATTAAGCTGAAACTTGGCACACAGATAGTTTGAATCAAGGAATAGGAAAAGATTTTATCCCGTTTATAGGTTCCCTTGAGATGAATTCTACTCTTCCGCGGGAAAAGCCGCGGGGATCCTCTAGTACATTCATATGTATACGCTTGGAAACATTAGCTTTATTCGAGCTCAGTTGCGTAATACATATCTCAGATCTAATTGTGCTCCTAAATCAAACCGGTCCCTCTTAAATACACCAAAAAATATTGAAGTCCGTTCAGCCGTTTAGCAGAAGTTTAGTGACAATTACACGTTACGTAGGTAGGTACGTTAGGTTTTGTAAATAAAGATCTCTTTAACGTCTTTACGTACGAAGCCTTTTCTTAAAACATCGTCATTTCTATTGACATAGTTAGCAGCTTTTAACAATACCAATAAAACTTGAAAAGTGCCCGAACGTTCGCGACGTAAAAAGCGTCCCCGGCATTACTGACGCAATCTCTACAAAGGGCGCGCTTATAATAATACTCGTCAATAATAATTTCATTAAAATGTAGATCTAGTTAAAAGCATTTTTTCTGATTAATTTTCAGTCGCGGCCCGTTCTTCTTTTTTTAATTGAATATCAGGCCACTTTGATGGCGCGTCGAGAGAAAAGGGTTGAAAAAAAGTTGGTCCTCATTTGAATAAAATAACACCACTCGCACTTTGCATTTACGGAGATATTTCAAATTATATCTGGACTCTTTTTGTGTTTAATTTTTTTTTTGTTCGTCGTATTTATTTTATTTTTTCCATCGGCCCTCCTATCTAATTGAGTTAGGCCTCCAAATCGAAAATGTCGATCGAGTTGTAATTCAATTTATTTTTGTTTCTATAATGGAGTTTCAGGCTTTTATTTTTTCGTTGTAATTTTGAATCATTTCTTGAGAGAGACGGCCATTTTTTGCTTACTGTTGCGATGATTTAATTGTGAATATATTGTGTGGTCGATCCTGGTACTTATGTAACTTTGAAAGGATACGTGTAATATAGTGACTGCGTTGTGCTTACAGGATACGTTTTAATTTAGTTAATAGCTTTGCGTTTAAAGAAAAAATCACACCCAAATCAATTTGCAGGCACAGTGGCGTAGGTAGTCCTTGGACCATAATAATAAAAAAATAAACAATTTTAACTGGACTATCTATACACACATCCATACATCAAACAGATTAAATTTTTGCCTAGGAACCCTTTTAGGCCGAGGTTCCGTTGTATTTCGCACACCATTTTTACTAATAGACTTTACAAATGAATATGGCTTTCTAAAGCAAATTAGCAGTGATAGCCTAGTGGTTTGACGTTGGTCTCTCGAACGGGAGATCGTGGGTTCAAACCCCACGGCACGCACCTCTAATTTAAAAAAAAGTTATGTGCGTATTAGATGCTAATTATCACTTGCTACGGTGAAGGAAAACATCGTGAGGAAACCTGCACATTTGTTGTTCTCAACAGGTGTGTGAAGTCTGCCAATCCGCAGTAGTCCAGCGTGGTGGACTATGGCCTGTACCCCTCACACTGAGAGGAGACTCGAGCCCAGCAGTGGGACAGTTATGGGTTGCAATGATGAAGCAAATTAAAATATTCGGTAACGTTATCTTAACCTGTACCTGTTGTCTTTTTCTCCGTCTTCTGTCTCTTTCTCGCAATATGCGTTTTAACTTGACCGTTTGTTTTTCAGGAACCAGAGGTACCAGGAGAGCATCTTATTGCGGGTAGTAAGCCGCGATTAGCATACGTAATCACTAACTTTATCGTTCTCTTAATTGCGGTCCGCGGAATCGGCTAAAACAATTTATGGAGTACACGTAGCTAATAATAATTTGAATTTAGAATGAAGTTTATGATTTGTCTAAAATGTTATTAATGGAGTAGTACATAATATTGCTATTTAAAAACCATTGTAATTGTACATGATTGTGTCTAGTGGACATAAAATTAAGTCCCTGGATCACCAAGCTGAAGTGATTTATTTGTCAATATTTATAATACTGGGTATTTAAAAAATTACAAGTAGGCACTTATTGATAGAATCCCCCTAAAAAAACCTCTCAACTGAGCCTCATAGTATACGATAATCAAGTAATATTCATTCTAGTATTAAGCAAGCTGCGTTTAAGGAATCCACCCCTTTCCTACCACATCACTTTCCTTTATCTACAAAACTAAGCAAAGCTCTTTACTACTTCTACTTTTATGATATGCTGAATTAAAACACTCCTTTACCGTTGTCGTTAAACCGTTTATAAAGAAAACAATTAAACAATATACATAACAACTAGACACATTTAATTTCACAATTCCTATACTCCATTTCATTACATTTGTTGATTTCATCACGCGGCCAGATCGCGACTGAGGTGTACCTATTAATACTGCATAACGTTAATTTTAATGGACATCGGGATCGGATACATCGGACACGTCCAACTTGGTTTGGACATTCGGACATCGGGCATATTGAATGTTCGACTTTTGTACCGCGAGTGTACATTTGCGGTCGAGGGTTAAACGCGGGAATAATATGGCTATTTGTGAATATTTTAACAGTTTTAACACATTCATTAACTACACTATTTTGTGTAATTGTGTAAATAAGTGATGATTGAACAGACAGACACCTGATGAGTGGGACGAACATGAGTATAACGAAACTAACTAAAGGCGACGCGTTGTCGACCAAAATGAACGATTAAAAGAAAAGTCGGTATTAAAAAGATTGCGAAATTGTGCAAAACATGACTAAGAAATTGCTGGATAAAAAAATCATTTTAGTGTTTTCGGATTTAACTGTAAGTGAAGTCGAAAATGAGTTAAGAGATCGTCATCTGGTTATAGTTTTTAATTAACTGCGCCACGAGGATCAAAAATGTCCAGATCTTTCCCAAATCACTCCTGAGGTTTCTTCAACAAGTGAATGTAAAGCTAAACTGATAACAGCCGTAAGTTTAAAGAAAGAAAATCCAATAAAAACTAACAAAATCCAGACGTATGGACAGTTAATTCCAGCTGCAAAAAAATATTTCATAATCCCACGCTATTTGAAAGACATTAGTGCGTTTGAAACAACCGCCAATAAAAAAGCCAAGAGTCAAATGTCAAATATGCAAAATGGTTCAGAAATAAACATTTCCAGCAGCCGGGCTAATAGAGATAATCAATTCTTTGAGCAGGCGTCAATGGATCGGATGCGATTCCGGTGTTCGCCACTTACCGACAACTAACCGTACGCCATAATGAATTTATGCGATACGTGTAGGGTCACCATGTCACCAACTTTCCACGTCACCATTCTTTGGGACAGTGCCATCTGGAGACAGCAATGCCCAAGTATGACTTCAATCCAATAACTGCCGGCTATTGAGCACAGGTGTCTCCTCATAACTGAGGACGCCTAGAGCATACTCTAAAGGCCAAAGCGTATGGTGTAGAAATAATCAAACCAGCCCCTCTAGACCTTTTCTACTGACGTTCACGCCAAACGCTGCCTTCAAAATCTATGCGTAGGTATGCCATTAGATGCGGAAAAATATGGCGTGGTTTATGTCGATTCCATACATTTTGAAGGTAACGTTAGATGAGAACGTCGAAAGCATGTTGTTTTCCTCACGATGTTTTCTTTCATCACAGCAAGTCATAATTAGTTTCTAATACGCACATATTTAAAAAAAATTAGAGGTGCATACCAGGTTTCGGGCTCAAGAACAAGAGACTAACGTTCAAACTACTAGGCTAATTACTGCTGGTACACATGGTCACCCTAAATACGCGTCTCATTTGCACAACGATACGCAGTACGCGATACCAACTCATTTATACTCAGTGCGTATTGAAACACCGGGCTCCGCGTGGCTTTGTTTACGTTTGATACGTTGACGAATGTTAATCGCGGTAACATCAAAATAGATTATCTTGACCGGAGTTTGGAGTGCTGGAAATGCTTCAACTTTACATATTACCTAATAGAAGACTAGACACACGTTTTTCTGCGTAATATTATATTCCGTAATATAGTTTTCCACATCAGGTAGGCTCTCAATTTTCGTGTTCGTAACGGAAGGTCCGTTTTTTATTGTGTTTTTTATATATTGATAGAAAATTATTCAATGTGTTCAAAAGTATCGTCACAACCCATTAATTGTCCCACTGCTGGGGTCGGGTCTCCTCTCACAGTCCAAGGGGTACGGACCGTAGTCCCATAGTCCACCACGTTGGCTTAATGCGGATTGGCAGACGTCACACAATTTTAAGAACTTTATAGAGAACTCTCATGTGTGCAGGTTTCCTCGCGATGTTTTCCTTCACCGTAGCATTAAGAATTAGTATCTAATACGTACATAACTTTTAAAATTAGAGATTCGTGCGGGAGGTTGAACTCAGAAACTCGCGTTCGAAAGACCAACGTTCAAACCACAAGGCTATCACTGCTTTCGCGAGTCACATTATCGAAATCAATTGAGAATAGCAACTGGTGGTAGCTTTTCAGTATGCAGCGAGCATACTAGATGGTATTGATACTCATCTAGGTACTTATTTCCCTAGTGCACAAGTGTAGCGTTACCGTTAGAATGCCTTGTAATACTGTGTTCGGTTCTAGCTTGGTTTGTTAAACGAAATCTGGTGCCATACGTATTAGGAATATCTAGAACGTGGGTACTAGGTAGTCTAGATAATTTCTGCTACTAAATGTTTATGAATTGAAACCTATAGATTATAGAAGTAAAAAGATTGATCTATTTTTACCCGACTACGCCAAAAAGAATAATGTTTTTCGAGCTTATGTTTGTCCAATTATTATTAGTCATTTATTTAATCAGTTGTGTCATTTGATTCTTCTCCTCTGTGAGAATGAGATAGACTGCATTTTTTATCTTGCATCTTTCTCCAACAAAATAGTAGATTTTTAAAATATCAAAAAATCTGATGCAATATAACCTGCCTGTGACAACCAAAATTCACCAATACAATTTACACCACAGAGAAAAATTTTAAAACTCATTTTTAATAACAAATCAACCAAACTACTGGCTATTTAAAACGGTCGTTGAACGAATGACCAGCAACCGCAAAAAACTATCTCCATTGAATAGAAAAAAAAATGAAAAAATGAACAAAAATTTTCGCTCAGTCAAAAAGAGCGCAGATTGTCGCGGTTTCAGAACCGGCGCAGTTATTAATTCTTGGGTAGTCGGCCCGGCTAGACCACACTGGACAATCGAAAAATAAAATAACTATCATTCATTTACGTGCAATCATTTATTTGTACGATGTCGCGATAGTAGCTTCACTTTGTATCATTAAAAATAACTTGGCCGTTAAAGTTGTTTGTATGATTATTCTAAATCTTAGAGTTGATGAAGAACCTTTATACTTTCAGTCTGTCCGTCCGTTCGTCTAGGACCTAGTATAACAAACCTTGGGAAGTGTATACCTAAGTTGTATTATGGTATCTGATGTCAAAGATGTAGGTAACCTTTAGGGTAGGTAGCTTCAAGGCAAGTAAAAAATGGGATAGTATTTTATTCCTAGTCCAGTCTTGGTGTAAAGTAGATGCCCGTTAACTACACAAGGTTAACTGTACGTCGTCTTACAATAATTGAAGAATTGGAATCGTAATGTAAATAATATGTTATACTGAATTACGCTTTACAGATAGATTTAGGTACGCTTGATGAATTTTAACAATAACTATCAGCTCGTTACCGTGTGTGGATTTGTTATTGTAATTACAATTCGTTTAGTTTCGACTAGTTTCAGTTGCGCACTTTTTAACTGTATTTCATTTTTTTTAGTGCCATCCTCTAGGATGAGTTTTAAAACATGCCATTGAAGTATTACAAGCATTATTAGCTTTAACCGC